>JABWTJ010000269.1:0-600000 GCA_016801875.1 Solanum sitiens | reverse complement strand
TACAGAGATTTAGGAAAAGAGAAAAAAAATAGGGGGACAAATTTTATTTTTTTTGAGAAAGAAGGTGTATAACAGAGAGGTGATTTGGGGGGGGGGGGGAGACAGGAAACTCTCTTTCTTTTTGAGAAGTGGGAGAAGTTTTTTTTTTTTTAAGAAAAGGAGGCATAGCACTGAGAGGAGATACATAGAGAGTTACAGAGAGATTGAGGAGAAACAGAGCACTCAGGAAATAGGTGTCGAAATAGACTGAAGAACTCCAGATCTTTACTCATTCCGTTTATTAGTTTCATTGTTGCTTCGCATATCGAATCTCTCAGAGCTTTGTTTCGTGGTGGAGGTATTATAGCTACTGGCTCATTGTCTCGGTTCTTTGCGCCATAAAAGGTAAGACCCCTCTTTTTTTGTTCTATTTTTTAGTTCCTCATCGTCCTTGCCTCATCTCGATGTGATATTGTCAGAGTTTGTAGAAGCTTTTGTTACATGAGTATTTTTTTATTTAGATATGGTTGGCTTGCTGATTGATTCGATATGTGCATTTCCCCTTGGTCGTTTTGTTTGTTTGGGTCGTGATATCGAGTTTGAACGTTGTGAGTCTATATTCAAATGTTGCAATTTTCCAGCTTTTGGTCATGATTTTCGAGCTTGCGTTGTGGGTCCTAAGATAGTTTTAGACTGTGTTTCTGTCATGAATAAGTTATTGACCAGTTCTTTGTTACTCACATGTTATTACATCTTCGAGTTTTGATTTCTTGTGGTTTGTTCTGTTAGTACTTTTGTTTCATGTGGATATGGAGCATCAGTTAGTCAATGAAGTGATCGTCTATTTCTTTATTTTCCTTCAGTCATTTTCCTCTAATTGTCTAGCCTTCGTTATCGGCTTTCATTTAAATTTTTGGCCCTCAACATGATCAATAGGTAATTGGCTTTCAACGGTTCGCTAACATGTCTCAATATATTGCTTCCTTTTGTTATCTCGGCAGCTTTGGTGGGTTATTTATATTAAAATCTAATAGGTGTATGTCTCAATTTTTTTTTGTGTTAAACTCTTGTTTGATTGTGTAAAATATGAGGCCCAAGTTGTTGTTTTTTTAGCATTAATTGTAAAGATTATTTTCCTTTGAATTAGCACATGCTTGTCTCCCTGCTAACCGAGTCTTCACTTTGCCTTGTTCTATTGTCTTTAATCTGTGAATTTCTCTTTGGTTTGCCGTAGTAAAACTTAAATCCTATCCATGATGTTATATTCTCTACAGAGTTAATTATAGTCATCTATTGTTTGCCTAAGCATATGAGAGATTATGATATTTATTAGGCCTATTTGAAGTAAATAAATCATTAAGTGCACATATTTGATGTCAACAGTAGCTTATTAGTTGTGCTGCTATCACCGTATATTATTCCCATAATTTCTTATGAATCTCATTTGTTCCTCTCTTTGTTTTGTATGTGAAATTTATTCGGGTCCTTATGGATCTTACCTTCGCATTTTTCTATTAGGCCACGGAGGCCCAATTCTCATACGAGTCTGTTGGCTAGAAAATCTGAAGAACAAGTTCATCAAAAATGACGTACAGGTCCCGAGTCGAGAGGATTCGAACAGATCAAGAAATCGAAGAAATTGGACTAGAGTCCAACTTTGTATTTTTAGAGCGTTGTATTTTGTCATCTTTGGGCCTAAGCCCTTGTCGTCTTTTCTTTTTGCTCCTATTGTTTATGAATTGTCTAACTAGTCTAGGACAGGTACAGAACGAAAAATGGGTCCAAATACCGGTCCAAGCGGACAGAAACCGGATTTTGGACCCAAATCTCTCTCTCTCTTTTACTTACCGCATTTATTTCTTGCCGATATTTGTCGTTAGTCTTAGGGTCTAAACACTCAAATCCCCGTAAGACGCCGTTACGTTTTAACTATTAAAAATCAAATCAATCTTTTCAAAATAGACTTTAAAATCATACATGTTGCAAGCTAAACTACTCACTTAGATAGTAAATTAATACTACACTTTCAAACAACTCTAAATAATTTTTATCTCAAAATTAAGTTAGATATTATAGCTAAACAAGTTAGTTGTCGGAACATTGCGAGTTAGCAAAATGTTTTAGGTGCTTTAACAACCTTCCTAAAATATAAATAAGAATCCCCGAACCCCTTTTAACGTTTTCAATCGATTTTTCTTTTTTAAGTCTTTTGAAAACCAAGTTTTCTTGTTTTTTTCTTCAAAAATTTAGTGCCGACTCTAAAAAAGTTGAAAACTATAAAAATATTTTTCTGTAAATAAAACAGTAGCGATCAATGATTGTGGGTAGCTCATCTGTGGCTTGGTAAGAGTAACCCACATGTAAAAATACTTAAAAGTAGTATGGTTATTCCTACCATAAATTTGACACACATCAATATTGTTCCTCTCATGGCTTCTATTGGAAGGATTGTTCTGTGGACCTAATCCATTTCTGCTGCTATAAGAACATGTTCCTTGTCCAGCAGGCTTGAAGCCTCTTCCTCTGGAATTGAAGTTATTGTTTACTCTCCTTTGAGAGTAATTTCCTCTTTCCTTGCCTCTTTGGGCAGAGAACTCATGTTATGATTTTGTTGGGGCACTTCTTCTTCATTCTTCCTCATGTCAAAACCCCTGAGAGCATTAACAAGCTGATTAAGAGTAGGATATGGTGTCTTACTTAGCTTGACAGTCCTGAAGGTATTGTACTTAGGACCTACACCTCTAGCAAAATTAATCACTTTGTTATCTTCATATACAGGCTTGTGAATGGTTGTAACGTCATCACATATGCCTTTGAATTCGTTAATGTATTCGTCAATTGTTTTGGTTTCTAGCTTCACACTTTGCAGTTGTTGCTTGAGCTAGAAGTCCTTATCTTTTGTTTCTTGAAGATAAGTTTCTTCCAAGTATTCTCACATCTCCTTGGCAGTTGAGCAACCTACGATCAGGTACATGTTTTCTTCTGCCAAGGTACTTGAGATCCAACTCCTTAGTAACACATCATTCTCATCACAATCATTAACATATTGTTGTCTTCTGCACCCTTCTTGTCTGCTACAGTTTTCTCAGTAGTCTTTCCAGTGAAACATGTATCTTTACGTGGTTTTGTGATGAGGTAGGTTAACCTCAGCACTTGAATCAATTTAGATGTTTGTGCCCTACATATAAGAATTCTTTTTTTGGCTTAAGTTAATGGAGCAGGACGAAATAAAATGATGAAGTGAAGAGGTCGAAAGAGTGTTGGTAAAAGGGGCCATTGCAGTTTGATAATGTGGTTGTTTTGGTTTTGATCTAATACGTTAAATAGTGGAAAAGCTTTATTGCTCTAATACCATGTTGAAATTTCACGTAAGTATGGAGAAATCAAGGATGTATTGATAAAAAATAATATTGAGTTACAAGCTCCTTATATAGGAGAAGAGTCATATTGTAGTTATAGTAGAAATCCTACTATAACACAATTATTTACATGAGTAGTATTGTATTATAACTTAAATATCTTACTCCTAGTCGACTCCTACAATATACATTAGCTTAGTCGTACATAACTTAGGATTTAGTAGTCTAATCCTAGTATGACTCTAACTCTAACTCGTCAGCCTGCTTCGATGGAACTGTTCCTTCGACATGTTCCATCAGTCCTCAAGCTTCCTTCAACATGGATGTCCAATAATATTTGTCCATTGTATAAAATCAATGGATAATTTTATACTTAGTTCCTAATTTCCCCTTATCGTTAATTATAGTCATTTCCTATTACATTATTCAAGACATTGTATTTATTACTCCCTCTGTCCACTTTTACTTGTCATGTGCGCTTTTTAAAAGTCAATTTGACTAATTTAAAGTTAAATTAGATTAATTAATTCGATATTTCAAACAAAAAATTTAGATATTCAAAAATTATATGAAAAGTACCATAAATTGATATTTTGTGCATATCAATATGATGAAAAAATACATCTTAAAATGTTAGTTAAAGTTTTTATAGTTTGACTCTAAAATTAGAAACAATGACAATTAAAAGTGGACGGAGGGAGCATATTTAAAGGGTGATATAGTAAATTATCTTTCTATTTTTAGTTTCTTAAGAAGTGTGTAAAGTCAATAGTAGACAAGTATTGTTGGATAGACGAAGTAGAAGATAAGTACTCCATTTGTCTCTAATTACTTTTCTACTTTTGAATTGACACACCTATTAAGAAAATAATGATTGATATAGTGATTTTACCATTTTATCCTAATTAATTATGAAGTTGATGAATTAAAAGCTTAAGATTTTAAAAAATTATATCTTTTTCAAAATAATTAATTGAGGCTATAATAGGTAAAAAAATTTTATCATTCCTTAATTTGTCTAAATGAACAAGTAAAGACAACTAAAAAGGAAAAGTGGATAATAATGTTTCCTCTCTCATATGTATTCCCCTAAAATCTCTATATTAGCACGATAAATTTCTCAAAATAGATGCACTCAATAACTTTTCAAAAGAAGTAACCATCGAAATTAAATATATTTCGAGATTATATGTATACAATCAATCGTACATTAGGAAAATTGACTATTATGTCATTTATGTATACATTATTGGAAGGAATTTGGTTGTATACATGTTAACAAACTGTAGTGCTTGTGTTTCATGATTGATATTGTGTTTGACGAATTTCAAGTCATACGTATACAATATATGAACATTAATTTTCATATTTTTAGATACATAACTGTTGAAAATTTATGATGTTTTTTAGTGTATATTAAATATGCAATTTGATATGTATACATATCATATATACAAATGTTGTGTGTTGAAATTTTTCTGTGGTTGAAATTGTATAAATCTATTGTATACACACGCATGTTGTCAAATGCAGTTGATATATTTTCAAAGACATCATCTTTATTGACCATTAATGTTAAAAAAAGTTAAATTATGGTTGATATTAATTTCTTCGATGTTACTTGGGATAATTAATCTTTTATTACTCTTCAGGTCAAAATAAAAAATTTCACAGGTATATTTTTGTATTAAATGTAGTCAACAAAATTATATGCGATCCTTTTATGTCTTGGTATGTTTTAGGTAGAATTGATTGAAAATGAATTTGCATGTTGAAAACAGTTAGTTAGTATTAGTTAGTTAAATAACTAATGATTCAAAGGTTAGTTAGAAGGTTTTTTCAGTAACTTCCAGATTGTTATTTAGCTAGTTAGTTATCTTGTTTACTGTGCTGATAAATTAGTTGGTAGATATTTCTTCTTTCTTCTCTGCTTCTAATTGCTATATAATCAGTGATGAATCTCACTTGTAAAGGTTGAGATTCAGATCAATACAATTCTCTCCTTTCTTCTTCATGTTCCAGTTTTCTCTCTAAAGGTTCATCAATGGTGTAGTGAGCTTGAATACTCACTATTTTGTTCATGGTATCATAGCAGAGTTGTATGTGAATTTAGTTGAGTTTAGATCTCTACTAGTTGGTGAAATCTGTAGCTTAAGACCTGCAGAAATGGTAAGAGTAAAGATAGACCAGAATGATCCATTGTTCATTGGAACTTCAGACAGTTCGAGTGTTGTGTTGATTCCCATTAAGTTGATTGGATCTGAGAACTATGGAATTTGGAGTAGGTCAATGAGGATTGCGCTGTTAGGAAAGAGAAAGTATGGGTTTGTGACTTGTGCGTGCACCAGAGCTTTGTACAGAGAAGAACTACATGAGCAGTGGGAAACATGCAATGCGATTATGTTGTCTTGGCTGATCAACACAATTAGTGAGGAGCTTCTTAGTGGTATTGTATATGCCACGAATGCTTTCTCACTTTGGAATGATCTCAAGGAAAGATTTGACAAGGTAAATCGAGTAAGGATCTATCAATTGCATAGAGAGATCACCACTCTATCACAAGGTATAGACATTGTATCTCATTACTTCTCAAAACTAAAAACATTGTGGAATGAGTATGATGCTATAATACCAAGTCCATGTGGTGCTTGTCCTCAATCGAAAGAATATACTGATCACCTAAAGCAGATGAGGTTGATTCAATTTCTAAGTGGCCTAAATGAATCATATGAGCAGGCTCGCAGACAGATACTACTTAAAGGAACTACACCATCTCTGAATCAAGCTTATGCAATGATTATAGAGTATGTGATCCAACACTCAAGTTGTATGGCTAATACAGTTGAAAAGCCAAGTTCAATGGCAATGAATGTAAACAGGAACCAGGGAACTGGAAAATAGTACTACAAAGGAAAGAAGTGTGAGTACTTTCATTTCCTTGGTCACACCAATGACAATTGTTACAAGTCGATTGGCTATCCAAGTGACTGGAAACAAAGAAAGAAACCAGGCTAATGGAAATGGGAATGGGAACATAAGAAATGGTATAGGCACAAGCCAATTCAATGGCTATGGAGGAAAAAGTTCAGGAAGCACTGGTGGAGCTGGAGGAGGATATCTGTGTGCAAACAACATATCTAATGATCACTATGATCATTCTTACACAACATCAACTAGTCAGGTGGAAAACACTACTCTAGCAAACTAACAAACATTCACTGAGAATGAGTACAAACAAATAATGGAGATGCTGAACAAGGATGTACAAGAGACAAAACAGGCAATATGGCAAGTATTACTACTTGCTTAATGACAAACTCTCTTAATCAGGATTGGATAGTTGATTCAGGTGTGACACATCACATCATAGCAAACAAACAACTACTGACTAAGAGACATGAACTAACCACGTCACAGAAGAATCAAGTTCATCTTCCAACAGGTGACAAGGTTACACTTAGTCATGTTGGTGAAACACCTACTTTTGAAAGTGAAGTGGCTAGAAGTGTCTTACATAAGCCAGACTTCGAGTTCAACTTTTTATCAGTGTCCAAAATTACAAGGGAACTAAATTGTTTTGTATTATTTTACCCTGACTTTTGTGTTTTTCAAGACCTCTGCAGTGGCAGAAGGAAGAGTATACAGTTTTAAAGCTGACTTTACACCAAAACAGAAGAAGGAAATAAGGTGTGCTCAGAAAATAGTAGCTGCAGGAGCTACAGTACATGATACAAATCTATGGCATATAAGGTTTGTACACCCATCTCAAAAAATATTGAGACATCTCAAATTAGATACAAGCAGTAAAAGTGATAAATCATCTACAAATTGCACTGTTTGCCCTTTAGCTAAGCAAACTAGACTTACTTTTCCTATTAGTATTACTAGAGTATCCATGATGTTTGATGTCGTTCATATGGATCTGGACCCTATAAGACCCCTACTCTAGATATAAAGCATTACTTCTTGACAATAGTTGATGACTATAGTAGATTTGTATGGGTTCAATTGTTGCAATGAAAATCTGAAACCATTGTGGATATCAAACATTTCTTTCCCATGATTAAGGTCAGTCTGATTCTCATGTCAAGATTGTGAGGTCTGACAATGGCACATAGTTCTTCAATTCACAATGTAGAGACTTGTTCAATCATCTAGGAATTTTGCATCAAAGCAGTTGTCCTCACACACCACAACAAAATGGTGTGGTTGAGAGGAAGCACATACACATCCTTAATATTGCTAGAGCTATCAGATTTCAAGCTCATTTACCTATTAGATTTTGGGGTTATTGCATCAAGGATGCAGTGTACTGAATGACTAGATTACCTTCCTCATCTATTTCTAACAAGAGTCCCTATGAATTACTTCATGGTAAACAACTAAGTTTGTCTCATCTAAGAGTCATAGGTTGCCTCTGCTATGCTACAACACTGCCCAAAGGGGATAAGTTCTCAACAAGAGCTACTCCTGCTATTCTCTTAGGGTACTCAGAACTACAGAAGGGTTATATATTGTTGGACATCAATTCTACCAAGTTGTATATGATTAGAGATGTGATTTTTCATGAAGAAATTTTTCCATTTGCTAAGGTGATGCCTCAAATTGATTTCTCGGTTGGTTGTTGTGCATGGTTCACCTTTGGAAACATGAGAAAGCCTTGGTGTTGGGGATGAGTTTGATAATGAAGATGATGGGGAACCTGAATTTACCATCACAGGTAATGAGGATACTCAGGTAGTAGATGTTGAGGTGGAGAATTTTTTAGTAGATCAGATGCCTGAGCCTAATCCAACACTGGAAGTTTCGAAAATCTTCCTGCAGTACCATCACATGTTGACCCTTCCATCAGAAGAACTTCAAGAAGCATCAAAGAGCCAATTTGGATAAAAGACTATTCCACTACTAAGAGACAAAGTAGCACCAGACATCCCATGGCTAATTCTCTGAATTATGACAAGTTAAAACTTGATTATAGAAGTTTTTTAAGCAAGCTTTCCGAATATGTGAAACCTAAGTACTTCAGTCAAGCTGCAAAAGATAAAAGGTGGATACAAGCTATGCAGCAAGAAATCAAAGCTCTTCAAGAAAATAATACTTGGATAGTTGTTGAATTACCAGAGGGCATACATGCAGTTGGTTCCAAGTGGATATATAAAGTGAAATACAAGGCAAGTGGTGAGATAGAAAGGTTTAAAGCAAGTCTTGTGGCAAAAGGATACAATCAGCAAAAATGACTAGATTATCATGGTACTTTTTCTCCAGTTGCCAAGATGGTGACAGTCAGATGTGTCATTGCTTTAGCAGTGTCAAAAGATTGGACATTATACCAGATGGATGTCTATAATGCCTTCATGTAGGGTAATTTACATGAAGAGGTCCATATGGAGATGCCTGAGGGCTATGGAAGACCAGGTGAAAACAAAGTATGCAGGTTACTCAAGTCTTTGTATGGGCTTAAATAGGCCTCAAGACAATGGAACCTGAAACTTACAAAAGCATTACAAGCCACAGGCTTCACTGAGAGTGCTCATGATTACTCATTATTCACACTAAAAAGGGGGGGAAGATCTTATCATTGTTTTGGTCTATGTAGATGACCTATTTATCACAAGAATTAACACACAATTGATTACAGAAGTTAAGGAATGTCTGCACAGACAATTCAAGTTGAAGGATCTAGGTAAACTTAAGTTCTTCTTAGGCATTGAAGTATTGAGGTCCTCTAAAGGAGTTATTCTGAATCAAAGGAAATATATCTTAGAGATTATTGTTGATGCAGACCTGACTGGTGCCAAACCTGCATCCACACCAATGGAGTCCAATTTGAGATTGACTTCAGTGGAACATGATGTAGCAACTGGCTACACTGGAGATGTTGTGCTGCATGACATTACTTCATATCAAAGATTGGTTGGTAAGTTGTTGTATGCTACCATCACTAGATCAGACATAAGCTATGCAGTGCAAACCCTCAGCCAGTTTATGTAATCCCCTAAGAAGTCACATCTGGAAGCTGCTACTAGAGTGGTTAGGTATTTGAAAGGTACAATTGGTCAAGGTGTTTGGCTGTATTCTTAACCTACCAACATACTCACTTGTTAACACAAGAAGATCCATCACATGATATTTTATTAAGTTTGGAGAGTCCTTGATTTCCTGGAAATCCAAGAAGCAACAGACTGTCTCAAGAAGCTCAGCTAAAGCTGAGTACAAAAGTATGGCTTCAGTAGTCTCAGAAATCACATGGCTTCTAGGCTTGTTCAAAGAATTAGGAGTAGTTGTTCCATTGCCTATTACTATTTTCAGTGACAGTAAATCAGCTATACAACTAGCAGCTAACCCAGTGTTTCATGAAAGAACAAAGCACATTGAGATAGATTGTCATTTCATCCGGGACAAGATCAAAGCAGGCGAGGTTGACACTGCTTATGTACACACACAACAACTTGCAGACCTATTGACAAAAGGGTTGAGTCAGGCTCAACATGTGTACCTTTTAGGCAAACTTGGAGTGCTTAATGTTATGCACTCGTCAACTTGAGGGTGTGTGTTGAAAATAGTTAGTTAGTATTAGTTAGTTAAATAACCAATCATTCAAAAGTTAGTTAGAAGGTCTTTTTCAGTAATTTCCAGATTGTTAGTTAGCTAGTTAGTTACCTTGTTTACTGTGCTAATGAATAAGTTGGTAGATATTTTTTCTTTCTTTCTCTGCTTCTAATTGCTATATAATCAGTGATGAAATCTCACTTGTAAAGGTTGAGATTCAGATCAATACAATTCTCTCATTTCTTCTTCATGTTCAAGTTTTCTCTCTAAAGGTTCATCAATGGTGTTGTGAGCTTGAATGCTCACTATTTTGTTCACTGCATTATCTGGGGATATAATGTGTTTGTCATTTTTATTTTTGTCAATTTTGATGGTTGAGGTCAATGATGTATGACTTAGTCTCCTCATTTGGTTTTGTCTACAGAATATTTCAATTTCAATGTCCATTAAAGAGGACTTCATTGATTGTCAAATCAAAAGGATAAGTCTCCCTCACTTTTAGATGCTATTTTGTTTTTCGCACTCTATTTTTTTGTAAGAGACAAGTCATAACGTGATAACTTTTTTAGCAAATTAATACAGTGAAGAGTCACCACCTACTGAACTTAAGGTGCGTTAAAACATCATTCTAGATCAAATTACGAATAAATTTAAGTAATTATTCTATATAATCAAAGATCGTGTAAAGATTCAAGTTATCTCAAAAGAAACGTGTCAAGCACATTTTGATGTCCACAAATATGGGTTCATGCTGATTTTGTTTATTATGTAAGGGAATTATGTGGCAGTCAAAGGGATATTAATTTATTATGCTAAAATACAGTAAAACATCACTAAATTAATACTTGGTTAATTGATAATCTCTTTAAGATAATATTTTCATTCGGTTCTGACTTGGCTCAATAAGAAAAAATCACTCATTTCGATGATATAATAACATAATATATTTTCAGAAGACCCTATATAAATATGTGGTCCCATTAATATTATAAATTAATAACTCTTTAAAAATACAAATGCAATATGTATCAATTAGATACATCACTTTATGCGATATATCAATTGAGTACATCACTTTACGCGATGTATCGAGACGTGCATGATGTATCAGAACATTGAGTGATGTATTCAAAATCGAGACGCAATGTATCAGAACGTTTTGAAATGTATCCGGATTCCACCAAATTTAAGAGGGTTTTGTAATTTGAAAAAAAGAAAGAAATATAATGTAATTAGCTCTTAACACTATGAAATTTGTGTAAAATTCTTAAATTATGAGTCACTTGTACAACAAAATAAGTAATCATTCAACACTTATATCATTCAAGATTAGGCCCGTTCATCCTTCTACTTTGTCGTCTCTTCATCTTATTCTTCAACGATTTCTCCTGCTTCTTTTTCTTAATTGGTACGAGGGCTTCTTCCTCTTTTTTATTCAAAAAGTAAATGAATAAAATTTGACATACCACAAATGTCAAATTTTATGTTAAAAGATTTGAAACATTAAGATGGTCTCATATCTAAAATTTTGAGACTATTTAGAGGTGATTTTGAGTTAATCAAGATTGAATAGTTAATGTATACTTCATGTACGGTTAATCTCTATTCAACTTTTTGATTGTATCATAATGTATAGTACTAGTCCATGTATAGCTAATGTATGAGTATACTATATATAGTCTATATTATACCGTCAATGTATACTTCGTATTCCTTTAGGCTACTTTTTTGGAAAAATTACCTAAATACACAATTTTATTTTACTATATTCTCTAAAATTATCTAACATTTTAAAAAATTACAAAAATCTCTACTCTCCTATTCTGAGATACATCATTTTACGCGATGTATCGGTCAAATACATCACTTGACGCCATGTATCGGAATGTACGTGACGTATCGAGACGTTGAGGGATGTACCCAAAATCAGGAAATGTATCGGGACCTTTTGGGATGTATCTAAATTTCACCAAATTTAATGTATTTTTGTAATTTGAAAAAGAGTAGGGATATGATGTAATTAGCTCTTAACACAATGAGATTTGTAAAAAAAAACTTTTCTTTATGTAAATAAAATATGATGTACTATATTTATTGTAAACTAATTCTTTTATGGTACATATTTGAAACTGACCCTTAGTCAAAGGATCGTAGTTGAAGCCCAATACTAAAGCACCGTAATATTACCAACATGAGTTATGGTGCATTGGTGGGAGTACTTCACTCTTAACCAGAAGTCTCGAGTTTGAGTCCTGGATATGGAGAAAATCTTGTTGGGAGTGTCACCCCCAAATGGGCCCTGTAGAGCGCAATTCAGATTTAGTCGGAACTCTAATGTGACTCCGGACATCGGGTGGAAAACAAAAAAGAAACTAAGTGGTGTTATGTTATTAATTGATTAATACTAATAGTATTTGGTTTCAACTTTCAACATAATAATAAGTATATTGTTAAATGCCAATCACGCATAGCAAATCTTACAGTTTAAAATGATTCATACTAATATTAGGATTTTAGAGCTAGCGCTTATTTTACTGAAGCATGCCAACTTCTTAATTTAGTAGAAAATTGTAGTACATTATTAGAGAAAGAAAATTTATTCAGAAATCAAATCATCTCAATTAATTGTTGGACTTGAAAGAATACAACATATATATCTGCAACATCTTGGGTTCAATTTTAAAATAGTCTTAACTCAATCAAAAATTAAGAAACTATTAATTAAGCTAAAAAAAAAGACAATATAATTGATATAATGTAAAATATTCAAAATGATTTCTGTAGTGTTGTGGTTAACAAACAGGAAGGTCAACTGGAGGCTCCTCTATTGCTTCTAATTCAGTAACTCCATTTTCCACTAGGAATGCCATCGCCAAACCCCAAGTAATGTGCACATCCAAGTGACAGTGCATTATCCAAATTCCTGTTTGTCATAACAAAAAATGTTTAATAAAAAAAATATGAATTATTGTAACATGTTATAGGGAAAAAAATTAAGTACTCTGGTTAGTGTGATTTGACATATAAAGGAAAGTGAATCATATAATTTGGGACAGAGCGAGTACTTATTTTCTATCTTCTTACCTGGATTATCAGCTACAAATCTTATGACGGACCATCCATTGACTGGTACACTTGCAGTATTACGAAGAGGTGGATCAACTAGGTTAAATTTAGAAGTATCTGTTTGTGGATTGAAGTTTCCAAATCCCTCAGCAAGAATGTAAAAATCGTATCCGTGAAGATGAATTGGGTGGTTTTCAGCTGTGACGATACTAGTCCCCTGTAACACAATCTGTACTCTCGCACCATATTTTAACTTGTATACTTTAGTCGCGGAAATAGGTTGCCAGAGTGACCTGCTAACATTACCAGTGTAATCAAATTTAACGGGTGGGCTTGATGGGAAATCAGTGGAGAAAACTCCAGGTATTCCCTGGTGATGTGCTTGCAGTAAGGAGAAATTGGATGGTAACACAAATGATACATTGTTCATACTGGCAGTGAATCGCGTTCCATTTGGACCTTGACAGCTGCTGGAACTTGCCCCTGCAGGGCAATTGTTGAGTCCCAATCCAACTGTGAAGAATAGATTTTCATCGATTTCAGTGGGAACTTCGACTTTTCTTGCACTCCTGAAGCTATTGGTGAAGGCAGTGGCGGTGGCGGTGTCATTAAATGCTGGTAGAGATGGGAAAGCAGGGATTATCTTGACACCCTTAGCAGGGCAAGGAGCAGCCTTGTACTCTAAGATGGCTGTGGTTGTGGTGTTGTCAAAAGGTGCTCCTTGTGCACTTGCGTAGGCACGTGCAGCCATGTAGTATCTGGCTGGCGGTTGATTAGCAGTTATGAGGACATCAGTAGTCTGGCCTGGTCCTAGCATAAGGACTGATGTCGTGAAAGGTTTAACATAAGATGCATCTGCTCCAACAACAGTAAACTTGTGGTTCGCCACTGTGAAGAAAAGTTGTTGGTTGAGTCCAGAGTTGATGACTCGAAGGAGGTTTTTCTCACCTGAGTCCACATGGACTATGGTAGTATCTGCATAAGGATTTTACTTTATATGCATCGGAAACTATTTTTACATCTATTATAATCAGTCACATTTTTAATGCATTGTGGATTGAAAGTTACCTTGATTAGAACACTTGTAAAGATCACCCGGTTGACCATTGATGGTGTAAGCATCTGATGCATTAGGTACTGCTCCCGTTCGTGTGGCTTGTCTAATAACATCAATGGGGTCTGCATCCCACCACTCACCTAAACAAGAAGCCCAAATTAAGTATTATTCAAAAAGGCTTCTAAAATATACAAAAGATGTGCAAAAATCGAGTTGAATGTTAGTCTAGTAACGAAAGAAGGAATCAATACCAAGTAGAATTGGTGTTTGTCTCTTGGGCTTAGGGAATGGATAGGTAGTTCCTTCTTTTGGGTGGATAACTAAGGCTCCATAAACAGTGGCCCTGAGCCACGAGCTATGGGCGTGCCACCAAAGTGTCCCTTCTTGTTCTTGAATAGTAAACCGATAAGTGTAACTCCCTCCTGGTCTAATCGGACACTGAGTGATGAACTCTGGTCCATCTGCCCATGCCGTTCTCATTTGCCTCACCCCATGCCTTTAAACAACATAAAGTATATTAGAAACAATACGAAAATATCATCACATCATGTTCAACCTAAAGTATATTAGAGTTGTGCATGCATGAACTTACCAATGAATGGTGACATTATATTGAGCTCTATTGACAACCTTGACCACTAGTGTATCTCCATTGTTCACTTCCAAAGTTGGTCCAGGAAATTGCCCATTCACAGTTATAGTACTATGCGTATTGCACAACCTCTTCACGGGCGTTGCTTGAATCTGTACTTCCAAAAAAAAAAAGAAAAAGAGATCAGACTATAGATCCTAGTTTTAAATATTAGCAAAAGCAAAGAGACACTTGAATAACATACAACAAAGTCATGGTAGTGAACTTTGGCTTTTGCTAAAGAGGCAGCATTAGCAAAAAGAAGCAAAATGGCATAGAATAACAAAGAGCTCATGTTGAAGGCTAATAAATTTTGACTTAAACTCTGTTAATGTTTGTTTTGTGAAAAATTAGAGAGTTGAGGCTTTAGTTATATAGGAAAAGAAGAAGAGAGAGAGGGTGGTTTAATGGTTGGCAGATTAGGTTTTGATTAAGCATGAAGGTCAGTTTATGGGGCAAAACTTAGTTCAACATAGTAGAAAGAGTTGGTGCAACCAACTCATTAGCCCATCAAACTCCAGAAAATTTCATCAAATGCTTGTTTCCTAAAGTTTCTCTATTGAGCTTAATATGTTTTCACATTTCAAACTAACACAAGTATGTTTGTTTTTGTTAATTCTTTCATCAAATGCTTGCTAATTAAAGTTTCTGTTTTAAGCTTATTAATGTTTTCACATTTCGAAGTTACATTATAACACCTTGTTTGGATGGTTGTTTCCTGTATGTGTCGGTTTAAATATCATGCTTAAATTTTATTGTATTGTATCGTTTAGATCCATCATTACCTAATGACAAATAGTCTTATTTAGTGTAACGATCAATCTGATGTGATCGCATCTTTATTATAGGTTTTATTATTTCAATCGTTGATGTGTGACACTTTACAACGACTGAAAGCGATACAATTAAAATAATATAGTAAATACAATACAATATATTAGTATAAAACAATTTGTAATAACTATTTGCACAAAGCGTTACGTTTATTCCTTTTTATGAAAAAAACAGAAATATGATTTATTTTTTGTAAGTTTTTTTTAATCAAATTGTAATTACTTGTTATGATTACATACCTCGTGAATTGCACGGATTATATATAAAATCTTCTTCCCTTTAGTTAATAGTGTGAAGCCAAAAAGGGTCAAACCAAGATAGTTTAGCCTAAAAAGGAAACAATTTACGTATGCATCTACAAATCAATACAACAAAGTAAAATCTGGGAGGAATAGCTTGCTACTCCCCCGTATTCTAATTTATATGACATATTTTTCTTTTAATTTGTTCTAAAAAAATATTATATTTTTATAATTATAAATAGTTTAATAAAAATTTCTAATTTTTCCATAATAAAATGATTTATAGTCCGTATTAAAGAATTGTTTAGAATGCAAATTTTAATTTTATTTTATTTTTTCTTAAAAATTTATGTCAAAGTCAGTATTACATAAATTAAGACAGAAGTAATTTACTATAGAAATGCGATTTGACTCTTCTCCCTTTCTTATTGTCTCTATTTTCTCAACTTCTTACTAAGATGGTTGACATAAATCTCATTTTAAAATGAATGGTACAAATTATATTAACTAAATCAAGGATATTAAGTCTTAACCATTGTTAATGTAATAGATATTTTGTTATGTTTCTCCCAAAAGATTTGACAATCGACGAGACTAGTAAATGAATTAATTAGAACTTTTATATTTGGAATTTCCTTTCATCTCCCTTAATTCTTTTTAGGGATAATGGTATAGAATGACAAACTAATTAATATAAAATAAATATAGTAGCTATCCTTTAATTATTTGTGTTCCATAGCAAACTGTTTGCCAGTCCTTTTCTCCCTCATATTCTCGCTCGTCACTCTCCCTCTCTCGCTCGCTTTTGTTGCTCGCCTCTCTCGCTTTATATAATAGAATTGTATAAATTGTGTTTCTAATTGTATAAAGCGAGAGAAAATTGTATAAACGCATGCAAATACATATATCTTTGTCCTATACACTTATAATTATACAATACAAATATTTCTCTGCCCAAGTCTCTTTTGTCTTTCTCGTTTTATACAAATTCAAATTGTATATAATTTCTCTCTCTCTCGTTTTATACAATTCGATTTAATTGTATATTCCCTGCACAAGTCTCTTTTTGCCTTTCTCTCTTTCTCGTTTTATACAAATTCAAATTGTATATAATTTCTCTCTTTCTCGTTTTATACAATTCAATTCTGTCTTTCTTGCTTTCTCGTTTTATACAATTAAAATTGTATATAATTTATCTCTTTCTCATTTTATACAAGTCGCTTCAATTGTATATGTATACCGAATTATACATATATAAGTTTGCTATGGAACGCAATTATGCAAATTTTGGTATAACATATAAATATAAATTTTATATTTATTATATGTGAAAGTTGCCCTTTTTTTATCATTGAACTAAATCATTTCATGCTAGTCAATTTACAAAACTTCTCTTATTAATTTTGTTTTATTGGTATGTGTGATTGTTCACAAATATCATATGCTTAGTGATTTCAATTCAATCATTGTGAGTTGGCGAAGCAAGCTATTTTTTAAATGTCTTGAGCAATACTCCATTTAATTTATATTAAGTGAAGTCTTCGTATTTTTTTATAGTTTAAAATGAGTAATCTATTCTCAGTTTAAGAAAATTATTGAGATTTTTCATATATTTATCCTTTATTTACTGAGGTTCTTAATTACAATATTGAGATTTTTCATATATTTATCCTTCATTTATTGAGGTTCTTAATTATAATATAGTTTTATGAGAATAATTGGAAATAATCAAAAAGATAATAGTGAAATTTAGTCATTAATTGTTTTTTCCTTACATATTTTTCTTAAAGATGTAATCAGTGGCAAAGCCAGAAATTTTATGAAGGGTGTCCAAGTATTACATAAGCATTTTTTTTTTTGGATAAATAGATGCACTGAAAAGTTTAAAATTAAACTACTTAATATAACTTTTTTTTTACGAATAAATGTTCCAAATTTTTTAAAACAAATTGGATAATATTTAGCTTTAATATTTGTGTTTAATGTAATATGAAGTGAACGAACAAGACAAAAAAAATTTGGGGGGGGGGGGGAGCTTAAAATGAAATCATTTTTACTTTTTTATTAATTTGTGGTGACGATAAAAATAATAACACATGAATAATAGTTATAGAATTAAACGATAGTTTGAATTTTTTTTTTATTAACTTTAAGTTAAATAATTACAATTAAATTTTATTCAAATTTTAATGAAAAGAAATAAAATACGCAATTCATTGAAAAATCATTTGACTACTAAACTTAGATTTAACGAATAATATCTGAATTACTTACAAAAAAAACAAATTTAATAATTATTATTTAGAAAGTATTTTATTTATCTTACACAATTAAATGAGCAATTTTAATTAAGGAGCAAGGAGAGTTCTACTAAAAATGAACAACAATGCTAATGCAAGGATTCGGGCCCACGCGTACAGTGTGAACAATCGAGTTTTACACCACTGCGCCACAGGTTTTTATTACGTTGAGGCTGTCCAAAATAATACATTTAACAATTCAAGCAGCATTTTACTTTTACTTATATATACAATATAACTTTCCGGCAAAGGGTGTACAAATTGGACACCCTTGGTACACTGTAGCTCCGCCACTGGATGTAACATACCCCAATAATTCACTTAATATATGGATTGCTACTTGATATAGAGAATTGAATAAATGAATTTAAGTCTTGATACTATCAGTCCTAACCGAATTCTTAAATTTACAAGTTGTAACATTAGAATCTTAATAACCCCTAATAGATTTCATATCCGAAATAGTTTTTTTTTTTAAAAAAAAAGATAAGATAGAAGAAGAGCGCTTACACGGATTCGAGCTCGGAACCTATACAAGTGTAAAAGTAAGGAGTGAATATCAACAACACGGTCTGTGCTGAGAAAGTAACCCACTAAAACAAGGTAAAAATAGCTAGAAAATGAGAAATCATTTCATCTCAACTGAACCGCCACAACTACAACCAACATAGAACAGGGGCGGAGCTACAAGGTTGGTCAGGTGAACACCCTTCGTCGGAAAATTATACGTTGTATATAAGTTAAATACTATCTAATATATGTATATTTATTAGATTGAACACTCCTATACACAACATAGGTTGGTCGTCTGGCGGTAAGCGTGTAAATTTTGGGCTCTGAGGTCCCTGGTTCGATCCGCACAAGCTAATAATTTTGATTAACCTAATAATTAAGATTTTATTATTTTCTTTATACTTTTGATCTATATTAAGTGAATTATTATTGATAACACACTCTCAAGAAATTATTTTTAAAGTTAAAATTAAAGATCACTATCCAGTATTATATTATTTATTATTTATAAACTATTCTTTTAGAAAATATAAAATAGTTAAGAATGTTATTATGGAAAAAAAGTTTCAAGTCAATTTTTAAAGTTAAAATTAAAGACCACTATCCAGTATTATATTATTTATCATTTATAAACTATTCTTTTAGACAATGTAAAATAGTTAAGAATGTTATCATGGGAAAAACAATTTCAACAGTTCTCTTGAACTTTGAAACATTATGTTATTTTGGATCGTGAAAAAAGTCTCAACAATTAACTTAATATGAACTAGAGGGGGTATATTAAACTAGTAGCCAAAATTATTTTTGTTGACCTTTCTCTATTAATTTTGATTTATACAATTGGTAGTTTTATAATTTTAAGTTTTCGTATAAGAAAAAAAGTTTCCGTATAATTTAGTAATTTTGTGATATGTATTTTAATTTTAAATTTGGGTGCACCCACTCATCAATAAAAACAAATATTTTATGCACCCATTCTGCTAAAAAAATTTTATCAACTCTTTTAAAATTTGAACAACCTTGGCGAAATTTCTGACTCTACCATTGGCACTGAAATCAATCCGATCTAACAATTCATATTTTCAAGTAGCACACACTTCAACAACAATACCTTAACAGTTACTAATCAACAAAAATTAAGTATCTAGTCATCAATCAAAGTTTACCAACAATTTCCACTCCACAACACAATTTCAAAAGAGTATTTCCATCATCTCAACATGATTATACATTATCACAGTATTTCACAATCAAGGCCTCAACAATATAGAATCAGAAATCATACTCAATGAAGTACAATTCATTGCAATGTCGTATAGAGTGAATGCATGTTTTGTCCTATGATACACATTCGTTGAATCTCATATCGAAATTAATGGGTGACACGCATAGTTCATGTAACTGTCGGAACCATCTTCCTTCGGCATATTTCACTCGCCGAAATTATTTTTCTTTGACATATTTCACTCACCGAAATCATTTTTCTTCGACACATTTCACTGATCGTAGTCATTTTCCTTTAACATCGCCGAACTCATTTCCCTTCGTCATCATCATCGTAATAGAACTCATCAAGTGTTTTAGAACCAATGCAAATAGACATGTTCACACAATAATTATGAGATAATATTTTCATTATGAATTTACAATTCGAAACTACCCAATCATGGTGTTCCAACAATAACGTCGATATCATTACTTAATTATTAACCATAGTTCAACGAGTACATATCAATATCATCACCTCAATCATTCATCACACCATACACCTCACAATATCATGTAACAACCCCATCATAATGTTTCAACAATAATACATCAATATCATCACATAGCCTTTTCATTAACCCCGTCTTTATCATTAAGGTTAATTGATTTTAGAAATTAACCCATCACCTCAATTTCATTACTCCCCAGCATATACAAAAAAGAGAGTTCAAGATTCCACAAGGTTTAAAATTTCATTTGTCTTAAGAAAATCACATAATCACTCGGGGGATTTGAATTTTCTTTCTTCTTTGAGTCTCCAAATCAATGTAATCTAATTAAATAGGTAACCACAATACGATTTCGAAACTAACACCACTCATATCTCATATCAAAGATTTTGGAGTCGGGCCAAATCGATCCAAAAATCCATTTGCGAAAATGAGAGATAATTCTGGAAATTTGTATAAAATCATGTTAAGATTTGAAATTAAATGGTGAAAATTCCATTGAAAAATGAGTTGAAATTATGCTCAAAACTCTAATTTACTTAAAACACAAGTTCATGAGAAAAACCCTCAATAGTCGGGTCTGAAACACCGACTCAAATTTGAATATTTCTTGAAAAATCATATCCATGCTTAGGGAAGTTCAGATATGAAATTTCATTAAAAATGAAAATAAAATCGACCTTGAAATTCTCAATTTATCAAATTTCAATTTTAGTGGGAGAAAACTTAAGTTCTCAAGCATATACGCTGTTACTACGATGAAATATTGATGAATCAATAAGTTAATGCAAAAATCAGTTTACTCATAACATAAGGAACCTAAATATGCACTTTTCATCAAAAATTGAGTTCAAATCGATAAAACCTTAATTTCTCAATAACAAAAAAAGTACACAAATAAGGAAAGAAAACCAAATGAAGAAATCTTGAGAAAATGTCATAAAGAGGATTGAAAACTAACCCCCATATTAAATCGAAAAGAATGTCGCAAGAATCACTCAATTCCGAGCTCTATAACTCCCAATATGCTCAAATTACCAAATGAACACAATTTAAAAATTATTAAAATACATGCACAACAGTTTTATACGAGCGCACCAGCAACTTAAATTTAACTTTCTCAAACGATAGCGAAATAATTCATTTCTTTTTTCTAAATGTCTTAAATAATGATACGAATTTGCTCATTTAATCAAAATTCAGTTTCGTGCTTGTTTTCCTCGTCAAATATCATTTCTCTCGATAAATAATTATTTCATATATCACGATAAAAGTTTAATCTTGATTTAGCGAAAATGCAACAAACTTTGTTGATCAACCCTATAATTCATTCTCAAAAACTTAAGAAGCTCCAAAATAATTTTTCAATCTTTAAAACTAATAACTAACCTTTTAGATGACACAAATTGTTGAAACAACGTCAAGGCACCCAAAAAGCTTAGGAACTTAACCAAAACTCATCCAGAACTTTCTGAATACAATTCAAATATGCTTCTAGCTTGGATTTGATATTTCAGACTCAATAGAATCGCTAAAACACCCAAACAAGGTCATCTTAATCCGATATTGACCAAAATTAACTTTAATTTTAAAATCTTCAAACTGCCAAATAAGGACAGAAAACTCATCCAAAAACTTCATAAATTGAACCAAGCCTTCAACCAGACCAAATATCATAATTTTGAACTAGTAGAGTCATCAAAACTCAAAAATAATCCTTATAACCTCAAACGTTGACTAAAGTTAAATTTTAGCCTTAACTTTCCCCGCATGTCGTGTAATAGAGTAAAAATAAAATAATAGTCTTAGGACCCAAACAAACAATATGTCTAGACCAATAATTATATTCTGGAGCTAACAGAATTATCGGAGCTCAGTGCCGAGCTTTCTATCACCAGATGTTAACTTTGGGTAACTATCTTATGCTTTCAACTTTCAAAACACAAAAAATCTACAAAAATTCATACGAATACCTCAAGACTTGAGCCAATAGCTACCCAAAAATCACGTTTCGGAGTTGATGGAACATACATAATTCAATTTTGAGACTCTTATATCCGCTTGTTACTAAAAATCACTTTTAACAACTTTAACTCTCCAAAACTCTAAAACTTCCAAAAAACATTACAATTTTACAATCAAAATTCAAAATTAACTTTGTAAATTGGTCAAATAAAACTCGAAGCAACTATTAGAAGGGATAAAATGTTAATTTTTAATTTTTTTAAAAAATGACCTTAAAAGTCATTACATATATAGATTGTATGACTAATTCTATTGTATTGTGATATAATAGTGTATGCGACATACATAAATAGGTTCAATTTGCTCGATATGAAATGTGACAGATATCAATAAAGTAATTATAGGACATGAAAAATTGATTCGGGACCAATATTTACATAATAAAATTCGAACAAATTGCAGAGAAAAATTTTTCTTTAGAATTTTTTGTCAATGCTAACGAATTTAATTAAATTGATGGTCAAAATTTATCTATTCATAAATCTTGATAGATCATCAAATATTATGATTAAATCTTGAAGAATTGTTAAAGTTATGATCACGAATTCTGTCATATCCCTATAATTGACACAAAATCATGAAGGATCATCATAATTTGCTCCGTAAAAAATTCAACTCATTTGCTTCAAAAACACTGAGATCAGTTCTAAATGACTTAAAACAATTAATATAAAACCTTCAAATAACAATTTCAATGGTTGGAATCAATCTAAAGTTTCAAAAATCAAAACCCACTTTATATTTTTCTTCCAAAGCTTTTTTTTTCAAACTCAAGAAAATAAAACGATAATATTATATAATTTTTCCAACCAAACTAATTCAAAATATTAAGAATAAATAATGAAAGGTCAATTGTGTCAATACCTATTTAATTTGAATCATGAAGTACAAGCCTTCAATTTTCTACATCACATCGAAAGAGAAGGAAAAGATGAAAAATAAAGAGGAGAGATAAGATTAAAAAAAAGAGGTAGAAGATTGATAAAATCAACATCACAAGCTGAAAAATGAATGTGAAACTCCATTGATGAAAGCTAAGCTCACATGGAGAAATCTAAAGGTAGAGAGAATAATTGCATGAAGTTGTGTATTGAATTGAATGAATGAATCTTTACAAGATGTTACATATATACAAAACAGTAATTGGAGCAATCTAAAAGGAAAAGTCTAACTAACTTGATCCCCTATTGTATGACACATATAACTAACTTCTAACTAATTATAACAAACCAAAATACTTTAATTGTTTAATATCAACAGCAACCCTCAAGTTGGAGTAATCACAAACAACTTGCTCAAAATTGTAGCATGTTTGACTCCAATTAGTGTCTTGGTAAATATATCTGCAAGTTGTGGTTGGTGGAGATGTGTTGAAGTACAACCAGTCCTTGTTGGATTTTATCCCTAATAAAATGACAATTCATTTTTATATGTTTTGTCCTCTCATAGAATACTAGATTCTTGACATTGTAAACTGTTGCTTGACTATCAAAAAACACATGTATAGGTAGGGGACATTCCACTGTCAACTTAGGAAGTAATCTCTTAAACCATACCAACTCTCCCACCAGTTGTCTCACAACTCTATATTCTGCCCCAACTGATGATAAGGACATTGTGGCATGTTTCTTGGACTTCCAACTAATGGAACTATCACCCATAAGGACCGAGTACCCACCGATAGATTTCCTAGAGTCAGGACAAGCTGCCCAGTCTAAATCATAATAAGCACTTATAGTAAATTCAGGTTTGTTAAAGATGAAAATTCCCAAAGTAGGATCTTGTTTTATATATCTAAGGACATGATAAAAACCTTCAAGTGTGGTTCCCTGGGTGTCTGCATGAATTGACTAAAATATTGAACACTATAAGCTATATCCATCCTTGTGTTTGTGAGAAAATTAAGTTTTCCCACCAGTTTTTTATAGTGAGTGGGATCTGAAAGTAACTTTCCATCTGTAGCCTTAAGCTTCTCAGTAGAATCAAGGGGTGATGAAGTAACTTTGCAGTTCATGAAGTTATGTTCTTTTAGCAGGTCAGCAGTGAATTTCCTTTGGTAAATGAGAACGCTATCTTGTCTGCATAGTATTTCTAGTCTCAGAAAATAGTGCAACTTACCAAGGTCGTTTATCTTAAACTGACCATGCAAAAAGGCCTTCAGTGAAGTAATTTCCTCTAAATCAGTACCTATCAAGATCAAATCATCAACATAGATAGCAACAAATACTAAGGAACACCACTTCTTTTTATAAAAAAGTGAATAATCATTGTTTGAACGTGTGTATCCCTTGGAACAAAAACTGCTTGCTAGTTTGTCATTCCATTGTCTGCTTGCTTGCTTTAGGCCATATAGTGACTTTTTAAGTCTACAAACCATGTTCTCATTGTCCACCATCTGGCCTTGTGTCAATTACATGTACATCTCTTCATGCAAATCACCATGGATAAAAGCATTGTTTACATCCAACTGGTATATGTCCCATCCTCCCAAAGAAATCAAGGTCCTAACAGTGGTTATTTTGACTACAGGTGAGAAAGTCTCAGTGTAGTCTATCACATCTTGTTGAGTATACCCCCTGACTATCAATCTAGCCTTAAATTTTTCCACACTCACATCTGCTTTGTGTTTAATTTTATATACCCACTTGCATCCAATATGCTTCTTATCCTTAGGTAATGGTACTAATTCCCATGTGTCATTTGTGTATAAGGCTTCAAACTCTTGTGTCATTGCCATTTTTCAGGCAGGATTCAAGATTGCTTCTTCATTAGAACCAGGTTCACACTCATTTGAGATGGTCTTCACTAACTGTTGTCTCATAGAACACAAGGTAGTAAAGCATACATGGTCATGGTTTGAGATAAAAGAATTTAGGGAATGTTGTGGATCAGGAGCATCAGAGACATGTGTAGGGGAATGTAATTTAGGCAAAGTGTAGTCATAGTTCTTCAAGTAGTTAGGGATGTGAATGGACCAAGTTGTTCTCCTAGGTGCATGTATTGATGGTGCATCGGTAGGGAAACTGAGAATTGGGCAAGGATGAGGACTGGGCAGTGTTGTTGGTTTCTTAGTTAGGAACAAGTTCATGATGATTATTAGCGATTTCAGGAGATGCAATTATTTCCAGCAATTCATCATTAACAAAAATACTTGTTTTACAAGGTATAGAAGACAATTTATCAGAATGGACAAGCAACTTTAAGACAGAATCAAAGCTAGAACTATTAGGAGCAACAACAAAAGGAAAAAATAGTCTCATGAAATAGAACATCTCTAGATACATGAACTCATTTGTTAGCTAAGTCTAGTACCTTGTAGCCTTAGTGTTGAAAGGGTATCCAACAAAAATGTGAGGTGTTGCCTTTGGTTCAAATTTATCTTTGTGGGTTTTCAAAATGGTGTGGAAACAAAAACATCTAAAACTCATTAGGTCAGAGAAGTAGGCTTTTGTTTGTACAACAATTCATATGGTGACTTGTTTGTACAACAATTCATATGGTGACTTGTTTGTACAACAATTCATATGGTGACTTGTTTGTACAACAATTCATATGGTGTTGGCATTGGTTCAAATTTATCTTTGTGGGTTTTCAAAATGGTGGGGAAACAAAAACATCTAAAACTCCTAAGGTGAGAGTAAGTAGGCTTTCTTTTGTACAATAATTCATATGGTGACTTGTTTTTCAATATTTTTGTAGGTAGTCTATTAATGATGTAAGTAGCATTTAGGACACGCTCTCCCCAATATCTCATGGGAATTTGTGATTGATAAGAAAGTGCTTTTGCTGTCTCCAAAAGATATTTGTGTTTCCTTTCTACTACGTCATTCTGTTGAGGGGTATAAGAACATGATCTTTGTTGTATTATTCCCTTTTCTTGAAAGAAAGTGCTTGCCTCACCACTTGTGAATTCTAGACCATTATCAGTCCTAATGGTTTTAAATTGGGTTTGAAATTGGTTTTCTATGAGAGATACAAAAGCCTTCACAACCCGTAGTGCATTAAATCTGAATCTGATAAGTTGTTTTCAAGTTGATCTATTGTGATCATCTACCATTTTCAAAAAAAAAATTGTAGCCATCATGTGTGGGTACATGATAAGGTCACCATAGATCAATGTATAATAGCTCAACCTCTAGTGGTGGTAGATCTTTCCAGACATTCTGGTTACATGTAAGAGGATGACTGGCATAAAAACTTATTGGTATGGTAGAGAGACTTTTCATCTTTATAAAAGGAGCATTTACTAATCTAGCATGCCACAGGAATTCAGTATCACGAGTATGAGATACAGGTAAAAACTTAGCTGAAGGAGAAATATGGTTATCAGTAACATAAGGACAATCAACAATTGAACAAGCTTCTTTATTGATTTTATGATAGTATTCTATAGAAGAAGATGGGAAAGGGAAGCTTGGCTGGTACAATGAGAAGGACAACTGGCAAGATGGGATGACACATTACCAACAGGAGGTGCATGACAATTATGGCACTTGAGACATAGGAAGTATAAGCCATTTTTGGCTTTATCAATCTCCAGAGAGCTCTTCCTGTAGTGAACAAGAGAAGCCATTAAAGCTGACTGTGCCTTTAAGTAGTATGGCCAAACAATGGAATGATATTAAATTGAACTTAAAACTAGGTACAAACATTACATTGCATATGGTTAGAGCTGGATTCAACAAGCATCTCTAGTTTCAATTACTTTAACTTTGTATCCATTAGGTAAGGTAATCAAGAAAGGGTGAGGTAGTGGCCTAATGTTTTTAAGGATGGTTTTGTTGTAGGTCATGTGATATGATGCACCAAAATCTATGATCCAAGTACCAACAATTAGTTTAGCACACCTACAAGATAAATCACATTTTAGTTATTGAAGAGTAACAAGTAAGTATACCTGCCAAGTCCACAACTCCATTCATCATATTGTGTGAATAATCTAAGTTACAAATCTCATTATGATTCCCAGTCATCTTAGAAGCACACACATTTCCTGCTGAACCTAATCCCCTTCCCCTGAGAAACCTTGAGTTGGGTGGGTAGCCATGAAGTTTGTAACACTTGTCCTTTGTGTGTCCTGGCCTCTTGCAGTAATCACAAAACAAAGAGGACCCGATAGTTCTTGAATTATCCCTAAATACATTGTTATTATTGAAATTCCCAGAGTTGTTTCCACCTCCCCTAGTGGAATTGTAGTTAGTCCTACGATCTTTGACTGGTGCACCATTGCTAAACTAGTGTTATGACCCCCAAAATGAAATAGGATGAACTAGAGCTTCACGTGAGTTTTATGAGTAAATAACTGGTTAAAATAATGAGGAATAACTTTAAAATCTGTTTTAAAGAGTTTGGAGGTCAAATGCCAAAGGATGACCAAGACGTCCAGAAACTAGCCTAGTTGAACTAATGTGATGTAGGGTCTTGTGGTTGAGTTTTTGAGTGTGGTATGGAGGTGACATTGAGTATAAAGGGTTCTTACACATATATGGACATATCTAGGGTCAAAAGGTTCGGGTATGACTCCCTGAGGACCCCCTAAGGTCCCCAAGGAGGACCCAAACATTGGCCAAGAAAGCTGCTAGACACCCTATTTTTGGAGCCCAAGGCGCGTCGCGCCCTTGCAACTCCAAGGCCAAAAAGTTGGCATGCGACGCGGGCCCAAGATGGACCATTCTGCCTTAAAATGCTTTTGAAAAATAAATCTGGGAGGTGCCCCCGCAACGCGCAGCCATGTCCCAGATTTGGTCGCACTGTTTTTAAGTCAAGTTGGACCTTTAGTTTGAAGTCCAAAAAGTGTAGGGGTGTTTTGGGTACTTTGGGGATTAGTTAGACACGGTTTTTAAGTCATTATGCACCCTTTCCCCAATCAAAAACACAATTACCCAATAGAAATCAAAATATCAAAACCCTCTTCTCTTCCAAATTCTCTCAAAACCTCCATTTTTTTTTATTTTAACGACCCTTGGAGGGGTCAGGGGCTTAGAAACACCCCCAGACCTTAACATTAATAGAACAGTAAAAGTACAAGGAGGGGGACGTAAAACCTTACCTCCGAACCTATGGTGGGTGCAGTTAACCTTCCAAAAGGATAGTCAACGCATCCCCTTACAAAAAAAGATGAAACCAAGAAACTAAGCACCTACAAGAGAGGACTCCTCTCGATACAAATAAACTATGAAACATAAACAAGAGAGACTCTCCCTTACAAAACAAAAGGAAAGAAAAGCCTAGCTAAGAGAAGATGAGAAAGAAAACAACAAAGGTGAACCTGCAATCTCTTTTTAGACAATCAACTGAATGATTGATGCCATCTAGAAGTTAGAACAACTTCAAGGTGGTTGTATGATCCTTTTCAACTTCTTTGTTCTGAAATTATAGACTCCCATTTTCTCTAGAAGATAGCTGCCTTTAACTATAGCTGGTAACTTTTGGAAGGTGTAATAATGTTGTACAACATCTGACTTATGACTTCTGTTGGACAGCAAATCAGCTGTACTGTTTGCTTCTCTGAAAATTAGCTGAAAAAATCCAATTGCCTGATGAGATTGGTTAGGTCCTGAACACACTGCTGCAACTGCCAGGGAGGTTTGAGAGTGTGAGTTAATCAAAGGGGAATTTTCGTAAGTCTTTCTCTAAGAAGTTAATCAAGGTATGCAAAGCTCTTCATCTATGGGTTCTTCCACCCATAAAGTCCCCTAGATTTTCCTATTTTGTGAAGAAGAACCCCAATGAAGGTAGGGTTGATTCCAATGCATGCGAATTAGGTGGGTATGGTTCCAAAAGGTTGGATTCTGACCATATGTGACTAAATTTATGTTTATTCATGTGATTATGAAGGATTTATGTTGAATTAGTGATTAACCCTAATTTCTAGATTATGTGGGTTTAGGCTTTAAATGAGAAATTGATGATTCTTGCTAGATTCTCTTGAATTGTTAATATGTATAGTACTAAATCAAGAATAGAATTATGAAATCATGAATTAACCTAGTTGCATGCTTGTATGATAGAAAGTGAATTGAATTGATTAGAATTGGGACTTTATGATGAAGAATGCTTAGAATTGGCTTATGACTAAGGCTTAGAACTAATGTGTCTTGAAATCTAGACTAGTATAAGGATTATGAGGTAAAGTTTGAATGTAGGGCTTGAAGTCATAATGTTGATCACTAGGGCTTGTAGAACGAGTCTAATATGATGAGTAGCTTGCATGTATGTAGAATGTGAAAGGTTAATCACCTAAAATAAATCATGCTTGTTAGAACAGAATAGCTTGAGGTTGAACCTATGGATTCCGAAGATAGTCCTTAAACTCAATTTAGGAAAATATAATTAGGAATATTTGTTTATTTATTCGCTTTAAAATCAATTGTGAAAATTTATTAGTTTTAAGAAAAAGTGTAAAACACAAGGTACGACATATATACATCCATTATAGAAAATAATATTAGTATGATTATCACACTGTAAAAATAAATAAATAAATAAACGTACTAATGTGTATGATAATTTTATATGTCGAAAAGTATAGAGGTTACCTATATAAATGTATCCAAAATAAATGTTGAGTTTAAAAGATAAGAAAATTTGTCATTTTATTTATATATAGAAGTGAGATGTAAAGAAAAATAAAACAAATAAGATTATTGTCAAATGCGAATATATAGTAAAATAATGTGTATATTAGAGTGTGTAAATTTATAAATTATAAAAAATAAAATAAGTATCATTTGTAAAAGTGATAGTGTATATGAGAAAAATAATGTGAAAATAATAAGTTATGTATAAACTAAAATATAGAATTTATACCTTTTTGCGTATGACATATATATGTATGTACCTTGTATTTTGAATTCATTGACATATCTAAAATCCTTGAAAATACATGTTAAGAAATTAAACGTTTTAGTAATATCTAAAAAGAAGTAGCAAATATATTTCATAAAGGGGTAGTGTCGAGAATATAAATAATACGCCTATTTATTGTGACTTATCTAACAACTTATATTCCTATTTTACAAGTTCTAAAAAATGTGCATTCTTGTCTTCAAGGTAGTTTTTTTCTAATACATGATTTGCTACACTTTAAAGCCCCTAAACGTGATGTTTTAATTTAAAAAATTTGCACTTTTAGAACTACACATCTGCAATTTTGAGTTAAACAAAAACTGCATCTTTAATTTCAAAAATCTGCATTTTTATTCTCAAGTTAGACACATTTTTGAGCTAAAATTCGGCTTTCTTTTGGGCCAAAAACTTTGTACATTTGGTGCTCAAAATATTGCATTCTTTAAGCTTAAAACACTGCGTTTCTCCCAAGTTAAAATCTGCACTTTAAACGCTAAAATCTGCTTAGAAGAGCATGTTAAAAGCCACATTTTCACATTAAAAAAAATCTGCAACTTTTAAGCTAAAAATCTGCAATTTTAAGACCAAAAATCTGCACCAAAAACTCACATAACAGGGTGTTTTGTTCCAAAATATCTGCCCGTAAGATTGTTAAAATCTGTAAAATTTTCTACCTCCTAAAATCTGAAATTTTGAGCTACAATCTGCCATTTCGAACCGTAAAATCTGCAAATCGTTAAGTTGCTAAAAATGTGCTTTCAACTCTTATGAAAACTATTTTTTATGAATATGTTCTTCTTTAAATCAATAAAAGAAATCATTCCCAAATCCACTTCTAAAAGGTTAAGCTTTCACGACCAAAATATATGTTAAGTAACGAAGGAAAACTAAGTTAGAAAGTGTCATCCAAAGCCAGACAAATATACTAAGTCCAATATCTAGAGCGATGGGAGACTACATCATATTATTGTTCTCAATTGGTTTCTATAAACCCCCCCAAAAAAAAAGCAAAAAAAAAGCAAGCATATAAACATAAAACATTGAAGAAACCTTACCCCTAGATCAAGAACCAGGTTCTTGATTATTTGCCTAAAACAAGAAAATAAAGCAATATACTTTTAACTAAAACCTTCCTCTCTCAAGGAAGGAAAAACACAACTTTGTTTTATTAAGTTTTCAACTCAAATACAATTTTCGATTAACTCTAATCGAACTCTTCAAATTCACAAGAAGCCAAACCTACTTCTTGCAAACTTACTCACAAATTCTCTCTCTCTCCACAAGAAGCCAAACCCACTTCTTGCAAACTCACTCACAAATTCTCTCTCTCTCCACAAGAAGCCAAACCCACTTCTTGTTTACAATCACACAAGCTCACAAACTCACAAAACTCACAAAACTCACAAAGCTCACAAAACTCACAAACGATCTTTGCTGCCTCTCTCTTCTTCTCGCCTTTCTTCACTTTTTCACTCGATTGCAAAGACAAATTTTCTTTGACTTGATATCTCTGTTTATATAGATATTTTGCCGCCTCTCTGCAAAGTTGATAACAAACTTGTTTTCTATATACTTCTTTGATATGGAAAGGTTTGTTTATTTGTTGAGGTATACGCATAAGGTTAATAACCTTTTAAGAAAAGGTTTTGTCTTCTTATTTATTTCCATAAATAAATCTGCCTCTACCTTCTAATAAAAGGTTTTGTTTTCTTTATTTATTTCCAAAAATAAACCTGCATTTGTCTTCTTTATTTATTTCCAAAAATAAATCTGTGTCGTCTCTTTTATTTATTTCCAAAAATAAATCTGCGTCGTCTCTTTTATTCTCCTTCTTTCCATAAATGAATCTGCGCCTCTTTTATTCTGTACTTCTGCTTTCATATATAGATTAATGAACCTGGTTCATGAGAGTCGTTTCCTTCCTTCATAAGTAGTGAATCTGGTTCATGAAGTACATAATTTGTTATCATCAAAAGTAATGAAGACGACGTTTATTGGGTTCATCAAATTCCCCCTTTTTGATGATGACAAATAACCATTCGTACATGTACAAATAAAATACATGCTTTTTCCCCCTTTTGACACATCAAAAAGAACAAGTGAACAACAGATACACCAGCAGAAAATAGGTAGGTACTAATATTATGTGTTTGGGATGGAGGTGGTTTTGGGGTGATTACAATGTTGGTTTCCCCCTGAGTGGTTGCCGGTTGCGATGTGAAGATTGGTTCGTCGAGTTTGTTTCTGAAGACCCATCTAGTACCTATTACAGTTCTGCCCTTAACTCCTTTCAATGAGAGAAAATTATGTTGATTTTCGGTAATGTATCTTGAGCATACGCTATCCAAATACCAGTGTTTTGATTTTTCTCTCACCGCGACCTGCCGTTTTATTTAGATAGAGTTAGTTTTGGGTACCCAGATCCACTTGACTGCTTGTTTATTATAAAAGGGGTGAATAAGATTCCTTTTAGCCCATCTAGGAAGAGCTTTGGGTGTAGGAGCAGTTTTAAGGTCATTTTCCCTTTGCACCTTTTCTACAAACATGAAATTTTTCTTATGTGCAGTTTGTTTTCTATCACAAGTAGAACTTTTGTGTCCTGTAAGACCACAGTGAAAGCAGAGACAATCTATATTAGGATTTGTTGTTTCAGAGAATCCTATTCCATATCTTGTGCCAGATTGATTTTTATATAGACTATCGAGAATTATGGAGGACCTGGTCCATCTCATACTATTCTCTACTTCCAACTTAATCAGGTCAAGTTTTCTTTGCAGATCTTCATTCTTTAGAGTGACAACCTTCAGTTCTTTTTTAAAATTTTCTAGTTTCTTTTGCAGAGAATAATTTTGTTGTTCTAGAGTCATGTTTTCTTCTCTTAGAGATGCATAGTCTTCCATGAGTAGTTCCTTTTCATGACTAGTTGATTGATATGTATTTATAAGAGTGTGCAGCAACGATTCTAGTTCCTTTTTTGTGTATAGTTCAAGATTTTCTTTAGTGTGAGAGAGGCTAACATAGTCCTATTTACCTTCTTCTTCATCATCAGAGTCTGATCCCGCCATTAGTGCGTAGAGAGCATCTTGTGCTTGGCAGTTGCTTTCTTTATTTGGGGTTTCAGTCGTGGCTATTAGCGCAAGAAAGTCATATTTACCTTCTTGCTCTACTGCAAGAAGAGATTGATTCTCTTTCTCATCCTCAGATTCATCTTCAGACATGCCTCCCATTACAGCGAGTGCTTTCTTCATGGATAGATCTGCCTCTTGGTTGGTCATTCTTCTATTATTTGGAACATATCTATCACCCTTTCCCTCTTTTGTCTTGTCTGGATTGTTTTTCTTATATTCCAAGGCCCAAAGTGGACAGAATTTGATGAAGTGATCAGGACTTCCACACTTGTGACATAGTGGTTCCCTAGAGTTATCAGTATTCCTTTGGGGACTCCTCTTTTGAGATGTTTGTCCCCTTTTTAGCAATCTAGAGAACCTCTTGGTCACAAGAGCAATATTTTCATCTTCAAAATCTTCAGATGCAGTGGTTTGATTCTTTTCTTTTCTTTTACTGCTTATCTCTTTCTCTTGGTTCTTCTTCAGTTCATATGTTATTAGATTTCCTATAAGTTCATCCATTGCTAATTTGTCAAGATCGCGTGCTTCAGTAATTGCTTCAACTTTACTTTCCCATGACTCAGGTAAGACACTCAGGAGTTTTCTTACAGCTTTTCCGTTGGGAATTACTTCACCAAGAGAGTAGATCTCATTGATAATTGCTGTAAACCTGGTGTGCATATCTTGAATAGTTTCTCCATCCATCATTCTGAATAATTCATACTGTCTGTTTAAGTTGTCAATTTTAGATTTCTTGACCTGATTAGTTCCTTCATGTGCAGTTTGCAGAGTTTCCCAGATTGCTTTAGCATCTTGACAGGAGGAAATTCTATTGTACTCGTCTGGTCCTATACCACATATCAAGATTTTCTTAGCTTTGGCATTATTTTGTATGGCAAGTTTATCAGCAACATTCCATTCCTTTCTATCCTTAGGTATCATTGTTTCTCCATCAGGCCCCTTTTTCATAGGAATGGTAGGACCATCCAAGACTACGCTCCAGAGATCGGGATTTTCTCCTATCAGATGATCCATCATGCGATTCTTCCACCATCCATAATATTTTCCATTGAACAGTGGTGGTCGTGTTTGAGAAGCTCCTTCTTGGGGGGTAGGTGGTGCTGCCATTTTCTTTTCAAGATGTTAATCTTTTAACGAAAAGATCCCGCTCTGATACCAATTGAAGAAACCTTACCCCTAGATCAAGAACCAGGTTCTTGATTATTTGCTTAAAACAAGAAAATAAAGCAATATACTTTTAACTAAAACCTTCCTCTCTCAAGGAAGGAAAAACACAACTTTGTTTTATTAAGTTTTTAACTCAAATACAATTTTCGATTAACTCTAATCGAACTCTTCAAATTCACAAGAAGCCAAACCTACTTCTTGCAAACTTACTCACAAATTCTCTCTCTCTCCACAAGAAGCCAAACCCACTTCTTGCAAACTCACTCACAAATTCTCTCTCTCCACAAGAAGCCAAACCCACTTCTTGTTTACAATCACACAAGCTCACAAACTCACAAAACTCACAAAACTCACAAAGCTCACAAAACTCACAAACGATCTTTGCTGCCTCTCTCTTCTTCTCGCCTTTCTTCACTTTTTCACTCGATTGCAAAGACAAATTTCTTTGACTTGATATCTCTGTTTATATAGATATTTTGCCGCCTCTCTGCAAAGTTGATAACAAACTTGTTTTCTATATACTTCTTTGATATGGAAAGGTTTGTTTATTTGTTGAGGTATACGCATAAGGTTAATAACCTTTTAAGAAAAGGTTTTGTCTGCTTATTTATTTCCATAAATAAATCTGCCTCTACCTTCTAATAAAAGGTTTTGTTTTATTTATTTATTTCCAAAAATAAACCTGCATTTGTCTTCTTTATTTATTTCCAAAAATAAATCTGTGTCGTCTCTTTTATTTATTTCCAAAAATAAATCTGCGTCGCCTCTTTTATTCTCCTTCTTTCCATAAATGAATCTGTGCCTCTTTTATTCTGTACTTTTGCTTTCATATATAGATTAATGAACCTGGTTCATGAGAGTCGTTTTCTTCCTTCATAAGTAGTGAATCTGGTTCATGAAGTACATAATTTGTTATCATCAAAAGTAATGAAGACGATGTTTATTGGGTTCATCAAACATTGATATGGAAAATGTTAGTCAAGATAGAAACACATATATGTATATATAAAAACACGTTAAAAATTTAAGGCGAGAAGGAAGTGTTGAACGCTGTTGACGCGAAAATAGGCGGCTAGACATAAGCTTAGGTAGCTATTAGTCGCTTCTCTGATTTGGACAGAGATGGAGTTATAAACTAACTCCAAATGCGCTCCCGAGTGTACATGTAAAAAAAAAATTAGTGCGACCATAAGCAAAATTAATGAAACACAGAGTGATACAAATACTTCACCATTTTTCAGAGTTAAGCAAATGTCCTAACTAATTCGATGCGATTAGTCATTCACAGTTTAGGTAGAAGAACTGACACCATGCGTAATAAAGTTGTCAGGCAATTAGATCCAAACAAATCTAAACTTTAGCTTTTATAATTTACTCAACATAAAAATAAGCAACAAGAATACATCATAAAGAAGTAGATCCTAAACTAACAATATACTTGTTGTCTAGCTAATGATAGTTCTTCTTTTATCGAACAGTTTATGGTCTTAACAAGAGGCAAATACGAGAGGAGTTTAACATTTATTTCTAATTTATGTGGTTCATGATATTGGCTGATCAACTAAGACATTATTAATGGAATGTAACAAAAGAAAAGCATGCTATGGACATATATGAATGTAGACTTCTTTAAACTCAAACTTTTATTTTTCTTTGTAAATAAAAAATGAATTTAAACAGTGAAATGACATGATTCAACAAATTTCGACCATGAAGATAAACCGAATCATCTAATGCATATCTACTAGATAAAATGAAGTGTTTCATTGCCTAACCTGTTAATACATAGATATCACACAAACTTCATGTGTTATTACTCCGGAATACATCAAACTCATTAAACTAGATAGAGCATGACCTCAAATCAATTTAGCATATAAGTTTTAATGGCAACAAACCCATATTGGTGTAAGGAATTCAATCTCTTTTCTACCTTCACAAAATATTTTGCTTATCAAGTGAGGGATGTAAGACAAATATATATGTATTGATACTTGAATTCGGTTATTAGGTAGAGCTTAAAGTAACTTAATCTCTCAAATTCAGAACGAGACAACAACTATTATAAACTGAAATCCGCAAATTTTCAGCAAAGTTAAATGGTACATTTTAGTCTGAAACAGAGGAGCAGGTAGCCACATTTATGAATTTTTGTCCATGTTTTTTCCTATATTCGAGATATTCAAACAGTTCGTAACTCGCTTAATTTAGACATGCCCATATTTAATGTCGTCGAGAAAGCATTACTAGATAATGGACAAAAGTAAATACTACTGAAAATGCACCAAAGAGGCAGAGAAAATCACTGGCAGTGAGCTATTTCACGCGTGTTGAGCAAAATTTAAAATTCTTTTCTTTATCCTCAACATTAGACCGAGAAATCCCAAAACAAAACTGCAACCGAGAGTCGAGCAACCAACTTAGTTATTTAGGAGTTACTTCTTATTAAGATTAATATGATAGATTCAAAACAAAACGATAATAGAAGTAACATGTTGCCATTTTAAAACTGAGAACTGGGGAAATATTTACCCTTCTCAAAACTTAGTTGGTTCAGTGAGAAAACTCTTAACGTTCAAATATTCATCAGGCCATGACAAAATGTTCAACATACATCTGGGCAGCAAACACATTTCTCACTGTTTGACTTAAAGATATTTAGCTAAAAGGTGAACCAACTGACTAAAGCTTAAAATCGATGTAACAAGACAAATCAGGATGACTTTAATGGTCTTAACTGTATGTATTTGGACAAATATAATTTAGACGAGGCATATTCATGTCATAATACTAACTGGCAGCAAACAACAAAACAATACCGACAATTTCAGAAAAAACCACATAATCGAACTAAAACTGGACAACCTCTAACAACAAAAGGGAAAACCAAAGGAATATAAATGAAAAGGAATCATTCATTCTGCAAGATGATCACAACAAATTAAACTATACTAATCCAGGCAACAACTATTGATTTGTACTCAAAAAATAAATAAGCGCAAGAATAATAGGACATAGATTTGTCTAACATAATGAGGTTCTAATGAACATTTAAACTATTTTGAATAAAACGGAACAATGATTCAGTTAATTTTCTGAATAAGATAAGTCATGGCGAAAATAAGACATTGATTCAAATTAACAGTTCACTTTTTCACATACAACAACTCCAAATCATTTGTTTGATTTGTAACAAACAAGATAACGGAGAAATAGTAACAAAATGTACCTCTTTTGGGGCAGCAAACTAAAGCCTTGACGTCAATATTCCAACTTCAAACTCAACTTGGAGAAGAAGAACGAAAACAGAGAAAAAAAGAGAATAACCCGTTCCTCGACTTTCAGTCGATTCTTGAATTGTCGTACTTCTTTTTCTCCCTGGATTAATATGTTTGGACGTTTTAGATCTTAGTCTGGATTTCCTCTCCCATTCCCCTCTTTTCGAATGGAAAGAGGTCTGATTTTATAGTAGAATTTGGGGGAGGATTCAGTCTCACAACCATCAGATTAAGGGGATAATGATCCCAAATCCCATGGTCTTTTAAGTTCTCCACCTTTTGAGTTGTAGCAGCGACGGTGGTGTGGCTTTTGAGGTATGCCATGGTCTGATGAAAGAGATGTAAAGTTGACATGACAAAGATATGATTGATGGACGGCGGATGCGGAGAATAGGTGACATTGGAGACCGCCGGATTTTGTTGTTTTTCGGCGGTCCATGGTCGTTCTTGATGGAGACGTCGATGATAGATTCATGAGAGAGGACGATGGGCATGGGGAAGGTGATGACACCTGGGGAAGAAGAAGGAACAATGTACAGTCCTTTTTTCTGGAAAAATAAAAAGATGGCAGGAGACGGGAGTGGAAGTGGAAGAGATGACCACCGGAAATTGCCATTTTCCGGCGGTCCGAAGATGATTAGATAGGAGAGGAGCGGTTTGGGAAGAGGCGAGTATGGGAAAGGGAAAAGAAGCGTGAACTTGGGGAAGAAGCGTGATATTGGGGAAAGAAAATTCTACAAAAGTTAATGGGTTGTACTATTTTTGGGAAAGATGAAAAGGCATGGGATTTAATTTGAGCCGTCCAATCGTTTGATCGGACGGTTAAGATAAATTATAAAAAAGAAAAGTGTTATATATATATATATATATATATATATATATATATATATATATATATATATTAAAAAGATGAATTAATTAGGACCATTAGATTGAATTATAGGGCCGACATTTAATCTAAAGAAACACAATCCATGTGCTCGCCTACGTGGTATACACGGATTGGCCGGCTAAGGAAGACATGGATTACCAAATTTGTTCATATTAAAAACATTTAAATTATAACATTTTTTTATTAAATAGTCATAATTTATTAAATTAAAAATGATTATTTTATAAAATTATCTTATTTGATAAAATCAGTCACTCCTAAAATTAAATTAATAGAAATTAGTGACTCGTTACTTAATTAAGTTTTTAGTTTAAAAAAAATGTATGAAAAATATCTATTGTGACAAAAGAAATTATATTTGAAAAAAAAAATAGATTTGTTTTTAAGAACGTCATTTATAAAAAAAAATAATGAGAAAGTTAGTAGTAATATATATATAATATATTTAATTTTTATATGACGCTTATAATATATATTCATCAAGTAAAATATAAAATAATTAAACAATCTTTTTCCTATTCTTATAAAATCTCACAACATATATTATTATTTTTTATTATTATTATGCGGGGAGCCAAAATTGGATGTCAACAGCTTGCCCCTTTCTTTGTCCATGGAAGAGAGTAAAGAAGACGTGGACAAAGAAATATTGACACAATCCGATTTTAGGCGACCCACAAAAATATACTTGAGCAATAACTTGGGAAGAATGTCTATGGAGTTATGATCGAACTCTGGCTTTCGAGCTGCCTACATATCTCAGGTTTCATGAGAAATCAGGTCATATGTAGTTCGAGAATGCAGGATTATAGCAAATTTTGTTCAAACAAAATTTGCCCCAGTATCGGATTATGGTAATACTGAAATTTTGTGGTGAGGTGTGTAGAGATTAGCACGAATAGAGAGACGAGATATAGTTCTTAAAGAACGTGAATGAGAAATGCTCTGTAGCGACTTCTACTTAAGACTTAGAGTAGGGGGATGAATTTTTGAAAATGCCCCAGTGCCGAGTTATAATGAACTGAGACCTGAGAGAGCTATAAAAAAGTTGAAATTTGGACTTTTGAAAATCAAGTCGAGTTGAGTTTTGAAAGTGAATCCTTCACGTAGCTAGTGATGCTTGAAATTGCACTAACTTACCCTAGTTTGCTGCTGAGAGGGAGTTCCTCGTTGTAATGTGTTATCATGTTGTAATGTATTATCCTGCAAAGGATGTAAAAAGGTGAAAAGTACCTGTTGCGGTTCAAAAACTATAAATTGAAATAGTAATGTAAAGAGTAGAGTGTAGATATTCAAACGATTGTTGGTGTCTTTTGTGTTGTAGGTAAAGTAACTTGTAATGTAGAACCCTCGGCTGGCGGGGCTATTGTAATGTAAAGGCCGCATCTGACTGCGTAAAATAACATGAAATGTAGAGGCCCTCGACTGGCGGGGCTGTTGTAATGTAAAGTACGCAGTCAAATGTAGAGGCCCTCGACTGGCGGGGCTGTTGTAATGTAAAGGCCGCATCTGACTGCGTAAAAATAACTTGAAATGTAGAGGCCCTCGACTAGCGGGGATGTTGTAATGTATAGGCCGCATCTGACTGCGTAACTTGAAATGTAGAGGCCCTTGACTGGCGGGGCTGTTGTAATGTAAAGGCCGTATCTGACTGCATAAAATAACTTGAAATGTAGAGGCCCTCGACTGGCGGGGATATTGTCACGACCGGAATCTAGACCCCAGACAAGACCGGCGTCGTTGACCTCTTAGAGGTCGCAGACAAGCCTACATATGTCATTCTTACTTCATCTAAGTTAATTTTAGCGGAAAATTTGAACTTTTTTGTTTTCTTATTTCATGCTAAACATTTTTGTCAACTTAACATCATGGGCGTTCACAAATCAACCATCTAATATAGAGATAATCAAATGAAAGAAACAGTGCAATACTGTAATAAATGTATAATTGCCAAAATGGCACTAATACAGTGTCTGAAATAAAAACGGAATGAAACACTAGTGGAACATGCTCCACTAGCTAAAGTCTATATCTAAGCTAGATAGTAACGGTAGACATCCTCGAAAGCATGAAGGCCTACCAAGTCCGAATGAAAGCTCCATGTCCGGATAGCTGCAACGTCAACCTGTACGCTCTAGCGTCCACCTGTGCCTGCACCTAAATTGTAGAGTTGTATAGGATTAGTACACACTTGTACTAAGTATGGGTATATGCAAGCACACACCAAGGACATGCATGAGAAATGATAGCTCTTTCCTAACATCATGATTATGAAAAGTCAAGTCAGTGGACTTGCCAAATTGGGATTAGGAAAGTTAGTGAACTTTCCAAATTCGGATTAGGAAAGTCATGCCATGAGAGTAACATGCATCATCATACTTATCATTTGCACACAGCACATAACATCTTACACATAGCACATATCATATAGCATACAACACATAACATCTTTTATAACATTCATTCATATGCCATGAGACCTTGGAATCATGAACTTGACATTAAGACTTTCCAAAATGAGGGCTCAACATATGGGACCTCAACTAGGGAGTCTTCATTAGCAAACACAGAGTATGCTTCATTCATTCATGCGTACTTCATTTCATTTCGTTCATAGGCCAGTGTGAACACCAGCTATACCTAGGATGTAGTTTAAGATTTTCATCGAGTTTGCTGTGCAATGATCAAGAATAACCTAGTGTCATTACTTGAGTCTAGCTCACCTCTTGATTATCCTATCCTAACACCTTTGGTATCATTCATTTCATTATGTGCTTCATTTGAGGCTGGCCTCATTCATTCATTGGGAACTTTAACTTTAACCGACATAGATCATGTGAGCATCATGAAATCCAGTGTCTCCCCCACACCGAAAAGAGGTGAAACCACCGGCCAAAGTGACCCAAAACATGCTAGCGTACATAGGAATTTAACCCCCGCCAGATCCCTATATTGGCAGTATAGGTTCAAAGACTAGGAGATATAAGGAGACCCATACCCGGCAAGCCGGACAGTCTCATCTCATGAGAGTTACATGAACCTCCGCCCTTCCCGAAAAAAGGCATCACCGCTCATAGGTAGTCTATCGGTGCTCAGTATAAAGTTTCATTACATTCAAATCATACGTCATGGAAGCTGGATTCTAGTATGAGGACATCATAGCTCATTAGATGATTTCTCATCTCATCATTAGTATTAAGTGTGTTAATCTCAATACTTTCATTAGAGTGTTCATAGAGACTGGTCTCTTCATTATCTTACACTCTCATAGGTGAGTACATTTTGGTAACGTTTACTTAGGCTCATTTGAGATTGCTCTCATCCTTTGCATTAGCCTCATATCATGTTGTCACCACATTCATTATCATTAGCCCATTTGCTCTTCATAATTACTCACCCCTTATTACGTGAATGTTCATTTCATCACATGCCAATGCACTTGGCCATTTAGTGTGTTTCACACCCTTACTTAACCCTTTTAGGGTTTCATCATTTCATTGTTCATTTCCTCATTTCATTATTCATTTCATCATTTCATTACATAGATCTTAGGTTCACTTACTTTTAAACGTATGTTAGACTTATGGGTCTATACATACAAGCCATGAGGCTTCATTCATAGTTCGTTAAGTGATTTATACATTCCTAAGATTATGAAGTACAAGACTTATGTATCTTGTATATATGCCAAGATCTTGATTTTGACCTAAGTAGGTGGCATTATTCTTGAACATTTAATTCACGTATGACTTATGTATCAATACGGAAATTTGGGCAAGGGAACCCAAGTTCGAATCACTTGGACAACGTTTACATTTTTCATTGATTTTATTTTTAGTCTTCATGACATTGGAACCCTATATCGAATCCCAACATCAACATTCTATCTTTACTTATCTCCTTGGGTTTCCTCTTAATTTGGCCGAAGGGTTGTGGGTTCGAACCCCCACAACCCCTTTTTATTTTTCCTTAAAGTCTTCTTGTCCCATTTCGCCTAGCCCAAGAGGTTGTGGGATCAAACCCCCACAGCCTCTTTTATTTATTCTTAATTTTCGCTGGGAATTGGGAGGTTGTGGGTTCGAACCCCCACAGCCTCCTTGTTTATTTTTACTTTTAATTTCGCTAGAGGCTGTGAGGTGGTGGGTTCGAACCCCCACAGCCTCCTATTTTTTTTATAATTAAAATTCGCTAGGGGATGTGAGGTTGTGGGTTCAAACCCCCACAGCCTCACTTTATTTCTTTAATTAATTCCGCCATTCTCCTTTCTAGCCCTGAGGTCGTGAGTTCGATTCCCACGCCTCACATTTTCTTTTTCTTTAATTTCTTTTCTCTCATTCGTAGCCTAGAGGTCGTGCGTTCGATTCCCACGCCTCCCATTTATTTATTTAATTCTTGTTCTCTTCTCCCTCAACCAGTAGGCCCGATTTCAATTCCCCCAGCCCCATTTTCTTTTCTTTTCGCGAATTACCATGGTCACTCGGGTTCGATTCCCCTTAACCCCATTACCCCCTTTACGTTTTTAGCATCCTTTACGTGTGAGGTCTTGGGTTCAATCCCCAGTGATCTCACCTATTTTATTTCATTTAAAACCCCAGATTCTTAACCTTAATTTTGACCGAAACTAAAGTACACCAAGCTGGAAATTTGATTATAATTTTTAGCTTCCTTTCATCAACCTTTTCACGTTAGTTCTTAGGGCATTTCATGAAACATTTAGTGCATTATTAGGTGTAGTTTAGTAGTTACATTAGCCAAGAGTTTTTCACTCAAAATCAGTAACTTCACACCCCATATGAACATCACGTTGTGTGCAACTTTTGCACATACAATACAAGGATTAAACATGCCATTTCACACCTCCAACAGTGAGTACATTCACTGCCACACGTTGCACACACACATCACTTTTTCACAAAATTTCAGACAACATATTCAATATTCACATAATTTTGAACATGCATACTTAAATACAAACATCACGAAAACACATTACATCCCTACTTTGTACCAGCAAACATACCCAACCTATGATTCAATGGGAGCTAGTGACAGGGACATGCAACGGGGAACAACCCTAGTTTTCGGAATGAATATCTTGAACCTTAAAGGGTCTCTTGGGAAAGGGACCAAGAGAGAAGAAACCCATACCTTATTTGATTGCTCAAATGTTGAAGTTGCTGCCCAAACCTTTCTCCAAAACCACGTCCAACTCACCGAAAGTTTCACCACCAACTCGACGGAAATCTCCCCTTGCCTTAACGTTTTTGATTAGCTTGTTTTCTTACACTTTTTCGTGAGTTCTTCAAGTGTGAAGAACTTTTGATATAATTTTTGTTCTTGTACGTTTGTTAGGCAGAGAGAAAACAAGAGAGTTTGAACGTGAAAATGTGATAGACGTGAGAGAGTGAAACGTGTGAAGTGGTTTAGGCTTAGATAATGACTTTGTCAATTTAGGACTCTCCTTAATACTTAAAATCTGATTTAATTAATTATACGTGAAAGGACCATTTTTCCCTTACAAAAATCAGATTTTAAACAATAATTAAATCACCAATTTGTTGCTTCCATTGGGGCTCGAACTCGGGTGAAGTGACCTTTGCAAAATGGATCATTTCGGGTCGACCCAACCCTAACTGGTTCTTTAATTAAAATAATTAATTAATTAATTAATTTTTAGGGTAATTACAATATTACCCTTGGCCTGGAAAAGACCATTTTACCCCTGGACCCTCAAAACTTAAGATTTCCTCTTTTTAAGTCCGGTAAAGACTCCTTTGATTAAATCTTCGTTTTCGAGAGCCCTACATGGTTGGTTCCAACCTTTCCAAGCTCAACCAACTCCCCAAGTTAGTTGGCTTGGCCGTAGTAAGGGTTCTTAGGTCTGGTTCTACGCGCATCAATTCGTGTGAACCTTGATCTAATCGCAAGCATTCTTGACACCTTAAGCATTTCTTATCTTATTCATTTTTAGGGTTGTTACAGCTATTGTAATGTAAAATCCGCATCTAACTGCGTAAAATAACTTGTAATGTAACACTTGATTGTTAGTGTATAACAGCATTGCTACGGTTGTATGCCCCCGGTCGGTGGAGCTTCCGTGACGTCGTTACGATGTTAGTAGTATGAAGTTTGTTATACACAGCCCCCGTTTGGTGGAGCTTTGGTGACGTTGCTATGTACAGCCCCCGGTCGGTGGAGCTTGACGAAGTTTGCTATATACAACCTCCAATCGGCGGAGTTTGAGTGACATTTGTTATGTACAGTCCCCAGGCTTATGGACTTTGGCATTGTTAGACGGTGGTCTCCGGTTGGCGAAGTTGTTGATGAGGTTAGTTTACAAGCCCCAATTGGTGGAGTTATTTTGACAGAAAGCTAACTATACTATTTCGCTACGAGGGCCCTCTTTCTTCAGCATTTTGATTCGGACCTTGAGAATACCTGCAAAAGATAAATGAAGTATTCTAAGACATAAGTTTTTAAATTGAAGTACTTCGAAAAACTAAAGTAGGGAAAGAGTATTTTGGCTCATGATTGTGAGAAGTCGAATGGCGTTTCCATTCATGCCCCAAGACTTCATGTTATCTTCCTTGATTCCTGTAATACTGCACTCAAAGAAAATTTTAGTTTGGGAGGGGGTGTTGATTTGTATCGACTCGCGTACTGAAGCCTCATCACTAGAATCCTTTGACACCTTGTCAGTCCCGCACATAGTTTCTTAACCTAGAGACTTGGTAGGTGGATGGGTAGAAAAATATTTTTTTAAAAAAAAACAAAGTCCGCTCATTTTCTAGAAAATAAGTATATTGCATATATATTAGGTTTATGTATATATATGTTAATTATCCAGCGCCTTAGATTGTGACATGTTCCGAAGTCCATCGAGCTTACCATTTTGTTGACTATATCCAACATAGTCATGCTGTAGCTTTTACTCTTCTAATGAATCTTCCTTAGCTCTTTTGCAGCTACTGTAATGATTGAGATTCTTCAGTTTGTGAGGTTACGCTAACTACGAGGTAGTGTTTCCTAAGGGTAAGAAGAAAAATAGAAATTATGCAATGCATTGATCGAGCCTGACTCAGGCTGCCTACGTATCCCCAAAAATAGGAATCAGATCATAACGTAGTTCGAATACAAGTAGGAGAGATAGAATTATGTAATGCAATGACCGAGCCTGACTCAGGATGCCTACGTATCCAAGCGGAATCAGGTCAGGACTTAGTTCGAGTACAACAGGGAAGAGTGAGAAAGAGAAAAGAAAAAAATGGAATACAATGACCGGGCCTGACTCAGGCTGCCTACGTATCCAAACGGAATCAGGTCAGGACGTAGTTCAAGTACAACAGGGAAAAGTGAGAAAGAGAAAAGAAAAAATGGAATGCAATGACCGGGCCTAACTCAGGCTGCCTACGTATCCAAGCGGAATCAGGTCAGAACGTAGTTCGAGTACAACAAGGGAGAGTGATAAAAAATGGAATGCAATGACCGGGCCTGACTCAGGCTGTCTACGTATCCAAGCGGAATCAGGTCAGGACATATTTCATATACAAAAGGAAAGTGAAAAATATGAAATTCAAGGGACCGAATCCGACAAGGATTGCCTACGTATCCCACAGAGGGAATTCAGGTCGAGCATAGTTCTATATACATAGAAATGATGATTTTGGGTTTTCTAAGGGAGACCGAATCCGATGTGGGTTGCCTACGTATCCCACCGTGGGAAGTCAGGTCTTGACGTAGTTCTGTTGCATCAAAATGCAAAAGTACAAAAATAAGCGCTAATCATGAGCTCTTCAGATGTAGTATTTCTTGATGGCGTCTGAATTGATCGGCTTTGTGCTAATTCTGCCGTCCATTTCTGCTAAGATTACTGCTCCTCCGGAGAGTACCCTATGAACCATGTAGGGTCCTTGCTAATTTGGTGCAAATTTCCCTTTGGCTTCTTCTTGGTGAGGAAAGATCTTCTTCAATACCTATTGCCCCGGTGTGAACTATCGAGGTTTGACTTTCTTGTTGAATGCTTTGGTTATTCTGTTCTGATAAAGTTGACCATGACAAACTGCATCCATCCTCTTTTCATCGATGAGCATCAGTTGTTCATGCCTGGTACGTATCCATTCTGCATCGTCCAGACCAACCTCTTGGATAATCCTTAAAGATGGTATTTCTACCTCAGCAGGTATAACTGCTTTCGAACCATAAACCAACATATAAGGAGTTGCCCCAGTTGATGTTCGGATTGTGGTGCGATAACCAAGTAAAGCATATGGTAGTTTTTCATGCCATTGCCTGTGACTATCCACTATTTTTCTTAGGATCTTCTTGATATTCTTATTTGCAGCCTCAACTGCTCCATTCATTTGTGGTCGGTAAACTGAGGAATTGCGATGAGCAATCTTGAACCTTTCACAAGTTTCCTTCATAAGATCGCTATTGAGGTTGGTTGCATTATCTGTTATGATTGATTCTGGAATTCCAAACCGACAAACTATATTATTGCGAACAAAGTCTGCCACTACCTTCTTAGTCACTGCCTTGTATGTCGAAGCTTCGACCCGTTTTGTGAAATAATCAATAGCCACCAGGATGAAACGATGTCCATTTGATTCAGGAGGCTCTATAGGTCCGATAACATACATGCCCCAAGTGGCAAACGGCTAAGGTGAACCCATTACGTTAAGCTCATTCGGTAAAACCCGTATAAAATCTCCGTGCACTTGACACTGATGACACTTTTGCACATACCGGATGCTATCTCTCTCCATGGTCATCCAAAAACATCTGGCTCTTAAAATCTTCTTTGCCAAAGTGAACCCATTCATGTGAGGTCCACATGTTCCTGCATGTATTTCTTCCAAAAGCCTTGTTGCTTCTACTGCATCGACAGACCGCAACAATCCTAAATCCGAAGTTCTCCTATATAGTATTTCTCCGTTAAGGAAGAAATGATTGTCCATCCTCCTTAAAGTCTGTTTCTGCTTACTTGTGGCATTTTTAGGATATTCTTGTGTTTTTATCAATCTTTTGATGTCATAGTACTAGGGTTTCCCATCCGGTTCCTCATCTTCATGAAAGCAGTATGCATTTTGATCATGTATCTCTATATCAATAGGGTCGATGTAATTCTTGTCTGGATGTTGAATCATCGAGGACAATGTTGCCAAAGCATCGGCAAATTCATTTTGAGTTCGAGGGACATGCTTGAACTCTATCCTTTCAAACCTCCTACTTAACTCCTTTATGTAATGCAAATAAGAAAGGATCCTGACATTTTTAGTGGTCCATTCTCCTTGCACTTGGTGTACCAACAAGTCAGAATCTCCTATCACCAAGAGTTCTTTGATATTCATGTCTATGTCCATCCTGAGTCCGAGAATACAAGCTTCATATTCCGCCATATTATTGGTACAGTAGAACCTAATCTTTGCTGAGATTGGATAATACTGACCAGTTTCCGAAACCAAGACTGCTCCTACTCCAACTCCAATAAAGTTTGACGCTCCATCGAAGAACATTCTCCATCCATCATACGATTCTGATATGGTTTCCCCTATAAACAAAACCTCTTCATCGGGGAAGTAGGTCGTGAGTGGCTTGTAATCTTGGTCCACCGGGTTTTCTGTGAGGTGATCACCAAGGCTTGTCCTTTGATGGCCTTCTGTGTCACGTATACAATATCAAACTCGCTCAACAAAATGTGCCACTTTGCGAGCTTACCTGTAGGCATTGGTTTCTAAAAGATGTACTTTAATGGATCCATTCTTGAGATCAAGTACGTGGTTTATGCAGATAGGTAATGCCTAAACTTTTGTGCAATCCAAGTTAAAGCACAACATGTTCGTTCCAACAAGGTGTATGTCGCCTCGTATGGTGTGAACTTCTTGCTCAGATAGCAAATGGCTTGTTCTCTTCTACCTGTCTCATCATGCTGCCCCAATACATATCCAAACGCGTTATCCATGACAGATAGATACAATAACAAAGGCTTCCAGGCTCTGGAGGGACCAATTCTGGTGGGTTGGACAAGTACTCTTTGATTCTATCGAAATCCCTTTGGCATTCCTCTGTCCATTTCGTGGCAGCATCTTTCTTCAGTAATTTGAATATTGGTTCACAAATCACTGTGGATTGAGCTATGAATCGACTGATGTAATTCAGTCTTCCTAAGAAACTCATCACGTCCTTCTTGGACTTAGGTGGAGGTAGCTCTTGGATTGCCTTTATCTTCGATGGATCCAACTCTATGCCCTTTCTACTAATGATGAATCCCAGTAACTTCCCCGCGGGTAACCCAAATGTTCACTTTGTTGGATTCAACTTTAGATTATACTTCCCCAACCTCTCAAAGAACTTCCGTAAGTCGCTCAAGTGGTCTGAACTTCTTTTGGATTTGATAACGACATCATCCACGTACACTTCAATTTCCTTGTGGATCATATCATGAAAAAGGGTAGTCATGGCCCTCATGTAAGTTGCACCGGCATTTTTGAGACCAAACGGCATTACTCTGTAACAATACACCCCCCATGGAGTGATAAACGCGGTTTTCTCTGCATCATCTTCATCCATCAGGATTTGGTGATATCCTGCAAAGCAATCGACAAATGATTGCAACTCATGTTTCGCACAATTATCGATGAGTATATGAATATTTGGAAGGGGGAAATCATCCTTGGGACTGGCTCTATTTAGGTCTCGATAGTCCACACATATTTTGATCTTTCCATCCTTTTTTGGCATCGGCACAATGTTGGCTAACCACGTGGGATAATTTGTAAACCTCACAACGTTTGCCTCAATCTGTTTTGTGACCTCCTCCTTGATCCTTAAACTCAAATCCGGCTTGAATTTTCTTGTCTTTTGCTTAACGGGTAGATGAGTGGGATCAATAGGTAATTTGTGCGAGACAATATCAGTGCTTAATCCTGGCATGTCGTCATAAGACCAAGCAAATATGTCAACATACTGCTTAAGCAACTCTATTAACTCTTGCTTTCTTTCAGCCTCCAAATGTATGTTGACTCGTGTTTCCTTCAGGATTTCTTCATCTCCTAAGTTGACAACCTCTGTTTCATCCATATTGGGCTTCTTCTGACTTTTAACTTGCTTAATATCATGTGGTAGATTTTCAGGCATCATGATTTCATCATACTCTTCGTGATCTTGTTCATCGTTTTCACTTAGCTCAGTGGATTCGTTACATGTCATAACCGTTGAACGAGGTTTTTTATTAATATAAGTGCTGAAAAGTGCAAAAAGTAAGTAAAAATAAATAGATATTTAAAATAGCGTGAAAATTTCAATGAAAACAAAAACTTTTTATTTCAAAGCATTTTAGCTTTTAGAAAAGGCAAGCAACAAAAGGTTAGGCATGATTCAAGCCTCAATTTGATCATGCAAGTTTTAGAAATTAAAACTACTTCTCCACACTACCAGGCCTCTGGTTGAAACAAGGACGGGTTGATGGTCCAGTTCTGCAAGACTTCTCCAGGTTTGGCATCACGAATGGTCAATTTGCTGAGATTTATCTCTTCCTCTTCTCCAGTCATGGACATGAACAGATTGCCTATTCCTTACATAATGTTGTCAATGTTAGCTTGATCTGGAATCAAAGTTTGTTCTGGTACAAATATTATATATCTTTTCCTCTAGTGGTCTTTTCCCGAGGTAGGCTCGTATCCGAGACCGTTGGTGCCTCTCTGATGCTTCAGTTGGATTGACTCAACTATTCCATTGGACTTGGTTCCAAGTTCGCTCTTCGGCTGATAACCATACTTCAACATCTCCGACGCAACCATTTTTGCTGCACTTGACAATTTTGCATTGGTTGGCTCTGCTTCCTCTATGACCCTTATGGCTTGCATAATCTCCAAAGTATGGAAAGTGTCTCCTTCTAACTCATCGGTGATTGGGATAGAATCAACAGAATGAATGGGATGACTAAGCTCTCCATGAATGGTAACTTCTGTGCGACCCCATTCAAACTTCACACACTGATAGAGAGTGGAAGGAACCGCTCTTGCCATATGAACCCATGGTCTTCCCAACAATAGGTTGTAGTTGGAAGATACATCCATCACTTGAATAGAATGGGGGAATTCGGCCGGCCCTACTTGCAATGTGAGATAGATTTCTCCAATGTCACTTCTTTGCGCTCTATCAAAAGCTCTAACTTTCACACGGCTTTCCCTTATTTCTCCCATACTAATACCTAAATCTCTCAGAGTGGTGAAAGGACAGATGTTGCATCCAGTACCACCATCAATTAAGACTCGAGTGGCAATCTTATCGCAACATTTGACTGCAATATGAAGCGCTTTGTTGTGACCAGCCCCTTCTGCAGGCAACTCATCATCGTGGAAAGAGATCTTGTTAGCTTCCAATATTCTTCCAATTGATGCAGCTAAGGTTTCACTTGTGGTCTCTTTTGGAATGATTACTCCGCTTAACACCTCCATTAAAGCATTCCTATAAGATTCAGAACTCATAAGCAAAGACCAAATGGATATGTGGGCTGGCGTCTTCTTCAGCTGTTCTTCAACCGAATAGTCTTTAGACTGCATCTTCTTCCAAAACTCCGCGGCTTCAACATCAGTAACATTCTTTTTTGGATTTTGTTCTTTTCCAAGAATTCTTTGATTTAGATCCTCTGGGGCATAACATCTCCTCGACCTAGTCATTCCTTGAGCCACGGCAGCGTCGATCATTTTGCCCTTGACGCCTGTTTGATAGTCCCAAGGGACTACCTTGGTGTCATACTCAGCCTTTCTATCAATTAGAGTAGTCACTACAACTCTCGGGAGATATGTTTGGATAGTCAGAGGTTCCCTTAGTTGAATAGTGATAACAGGTTGCGCTGTAGATGTCATGGCGTCTCCTCCAACCACGTCTGGACAGTCAGGGCCCTTGTATTCTTCCTCCAAAGTAACCATGTTGACTTCCCCATTCTCATGGTTTGGCAAGGAATTGTTGTTCACATTCGGAGGTGTTGGAGTGCATTTGATTACTCCTCTCCTGATCAAAAACTCGACCTGGTTCTTCAAACCATAACAATCTTCTGTGTCATGCCCTTAGACTCCTGAGTGGTAAGCGCATCGCTTGTTTCCATCAATATTACGAGGGATTGGATCAAGAAGTTTCCCTTCAACTGGTTGCAGCACTCCCGCTGTCCTCAACCTTTCAAACAATTGGGCATAAGGTTCAACAATGGGTGTGTAAGCGCGAATATTTCTAGATTTGAGATTTGGACGCGGTCTTGGTGCATATGCTAGTCTATTTTGGTGGATTGGTGCTTGGACAGGCACATATGGTCTTGGAGGATTTTGGTATGCTGGTGCTCGGGGTGGATTATAGTTGTGGTTGGGTATTATATACTGGATGTGGGGTGTAGGAAGTATGTGCAACAATTTGGGGATTGTTAGGGTATCGATGGGATGGTCCTCCTTGTTGGTAGGTGATAGCTGAAATATCATCCCTTTTCTTCTTAACGCTGCTAATCGCTCCTGATTAGATGGCTCTGCTTGCAGCCTGCAATGCGACCATAGATTGAATCTTCCCAGATTTAACACCCTCTTCTATAAAGTCCCCCATTTTTACCAGTTCTGCAAACTTCTGGCCCATAATTGACATCATCTTGTCAAAGTAGACACCTTCTTGAGCTCGAATAAAGTACTTCGAGAGCTCACTCTCATCTAGTGGTGGTTGCACCCTTGCGGCCTCAGTTCTCCAACGTTGTGCATATTCTTGGAAATTCTCAGATGGCTTCTTCTATATATTAGCCAATGAGAATCTGTCAACAGTAATTTCAGTATTGAATCTGAAATGAGTTATGAAGTCCTCGGCCATTTCCTGCCAGTCACGCCATTTGCGAGGGTCTTGGCGGGTATACCAGGTCAATGCTTCTCCAGATAGACTGCGGATGAACAACTTCATCCTCAACTTCTCATTTCTTCCCACACCAACTAACTTATCACAGTATGCCCTTAAATGTGCGTGAGGGTAACCTTTTCCATCAAACATGTCGAACTTTGGTGGTTTGTACCCTACCGGCATGTCAATGTCTGGGTGGATGCACAAGTCATCATAATCCAGACTCTCTGTTCCTCTAGTAACTTGCAATATTTTCAATGCCTTTCTTAGACCCTCAAGCTGGGCATTTATTGACGCTTCTTCTTTTAGCTGGGCATCTTTCTCCATTTCTGCATATTGATCAACCTCATACGGGACATTAATAGTTGCTGAAATTGTGAAGGTAGAGCTCCTGCGGCATAAACGGGTGGAACATGTGGCTCATAGGGAGCGCGACATGGATATAGAAGAACTCCAAAGTGGGGGCAAGTCTGCATCCGAAGATGACCTTGAAGAGTCAATGTATATCTAGACGCTCCTTAACACATGAGCTTAAACTGCAAGTTACAATGCTCCTTGAAACACGAGCTTAAAATGTATGTCACTTAAATCTTCAAGTTTGAGTTACATCTTCAAGTTGAAATGCTCCTTGAAACACGAGCTTAAATTGTATGTCACTTAAATCTTCAAGTTTGAGTTAAATCTTCAAGTTGAAATGCTCCTTGAAACACGAGCTTAAATTGTATGTCACTTAAATCTTCAAGTTAAAATGCTCCTTAAAACACGAGCTTAAACTATATATCACTTAAATATTGAAGTTAGAGTTAAATCTTCAAGTTGAAATGCTCATTGAAACACAATCTTAAATTGTATTTCACTTAAATCTTCAAGTTTGACTTAAATCTTCAAGTTGAAATTCTCCTTTAAACACGAGCTTAAACTGTATGTCACTTAAATCTTCAAGTTTGAGTTAAATCTTCAAGTTGAAATTCTCCTTGAAACACGAGCTTAAACTGTATGTCCCTTAAATCTTCAAGTTTGAGTTAAATCATCAATTTGAAATGCTCCTTGAGACACGAGTCTAAATTGTATATCATAAAACTCTTTAAATTTGAGCTAAATCTTCAAGTTAAAATTCTCCTTTAAGTACGAGCCTAAACTGCATGTCACTCCTGGCCCGCAAGAGTATAAACTGTGTACGACACAACAAAAAAATCACTCCCTCCTCCAGAACTACGTTGTGACTTGATCCTCTTCATCGAGGTACGTAGGCACTTAGAACCATATTCTAAGTTCAGTTGCATGAGTGTAAAAAAAACAAATGTTCCCACTTGATCTGTTGTGTTAGTTAAAGCTATGAGTAATCATTCATAAAACTTCAGACTTACGCCGAATGGTGGTGACTCAATGGGGGCAAACCCTTATGAATAAAATTTATTTAAGATGAAGTCTTCAAAATCTCCAAGTATCCAAGTTGAAGTCTTCAAATTCTTCAAGCCTAGTCTTTGAAAGATAAAATATCTTGACAAGACTTGAAGAAGGGGGCATTTGTAGTCACTTAAAATTTATTAAATATAAATTTATAAAGTTGTTTGGATTATATTAAATTAATGAATATATTAGTCCAAATAAGTATTATGGATTAATATAATTGATTTAATTATTTAAATTCAATAAATATAAATTTAATTAAAGCCCTCTCCATAAAGCACATATGATATTTCACTTAAATCTGATTGGCCGAAGGGAGTCCTGTTCCAATCGCAACTCCTCTATTCTAAAACTATAAATAGGGGTCTCATAATTCAGAAAAGAGAACCAAGAATTCTAAACAAGAAGCTAGAGAAAGCTCGTGGATCAAAAGCCATAAATTTCTCTACAAGTTCAAAAATTCAAGAATTCAAGAATTCAAGTGTTCAAGTTCAAGATTTGAAGAAGTCAAGATCAAGTTCAAGAACGATCAAGATCAAGACCAATGGATTTAAGATCAAGATCCAAGCCCTTGAATTCAACTAGAAAGTCAAAATTAAGATAAAATTCAAGTCAAGATCAAGATCAAGTTCAAGTCCAAGATCAAGTTCAAGAACGATCAAGATCAAGACCACCGAATTCAAGATCAAGCTCCAAGCCCTTGCATTCAACTAAAAAGTCAAGATCAAGATAAAGTTTAAGTCAAGATCAAGATCAAGTCCAAGTCCAAGAAGAAGTCAAGATCAAGTTCAAGAACGATCAAGATCAAGACCGCCGAATTCAAGATCAAGCTCCAAGCCCTTGAATTCAACTAAAAAGTCAAGATCAAGATAAAAATTAAGTCCAAGATCAAGATCAAGTCCAAGTTCAAGTTCAAGTTCAAGTCGAAGATCAAGATCAAGATAAATCTCAAGTTCAAGATCAAGCTTTAAATCCCTTGAAATTATATTTGAAAAGGCGGATTTAGAGGAATCATAGAGATTGTAACACTCGCACTTGAAATAATAAATCGATTGTTTCTATAATCTTCCGTTCTTGATTATTGTTTTCTCGACGCGAATTTTATTGTCTACAGGCACCTTTTTAAAAGGTAAGTTCAAGGGAATTTTATTAGTTGCACTTGGACAAGATTCAATGAAGCATTTTTATCCACTTATTTGGGCAGTGGTTGATAGAGAAACTATTAGAACATGGAAATGGTTCATCGAGTTGCTGAGGAACTCATTGGGGTTGGCAGATGGTGAAGGATTGACACTTATATCTGATATGCAAAAGGTAATTTTGTAAGTGTTTGATAGTTTTTACTATAGTTATTTTATACACTTGAATTTTTTTAAAGTTATTCTATTCTATTTTTTCTTACTGTTACAGGTCTTGGAGTGGTGTACAGATGAAGAAGATAATGTGGTGGTCTGCTTGGAGTACCTATGAAGAGGAATTTAATGACCAATTAAAGTCTATGGATTTTGTGCCTAAACAAGCAGCCAAAGATCTTTTATGGTATCCACCACAACACTGGTGCAGAGCCTTTTATGACACTTTCTACAAAAACCACTCATATGAAAATAATTTTACTGAGTCACTCAATAAATGAATTTTGGAAGCAAGGAAAAATCAATAATCAAGATGTTGGAAGACATTAGAATTAAGGTACTGCCACTATTTTATATAACTATCTGATAGTAACTATTTATGTTTAATCTGATAGCAATATGTATGTGTTATGTTTAGATTATATATGTCATGTATATGTTATATATTTCACTGTTATTTATAGGTTATGAAAAGATTGAAACAACTTGAAGAAGAGGGTAAGAGGTGGACAGAAGAGTATTGTCCATATTCCATGGATCTGTATCATAATTTTAGAATGATTGCACAAGGTTGTCAAGTTGTTGTTAATGGAGACTTAGGATATGAGGTGACTGAGGGTATAGATAGACATATTGTGAATCTTGCTACAAAGAAGTGTACTTGTAGTACATGGGATATGACAGGAATACCATGTTCCCATGTTATTAAAGCATTAGAACACGATAGACTAAAACCACTGAATGGGATGCATTGGTGGTACTCAAAAAAAGCTTACTTGCTTGTGTACCAGCCTAAAATTTAACCTGTTAGGGGTGAGAACTTCTAGAAAATTGATCCTTCTCAAGCTATGCAACCACCAAAAATTCATAAATTGGTTAGTAGATCAAAATCAAAGAGAGTAAGGGAAATAAATGAGGCAAGAAAAAGTGAGGGATTATTGTCGAAAAGTAGAAAAGGATTGCAAATGATATGTGGAAATTGCAGTGTTGTAGGTCATAATCGAAGAAGATGTCCTACGGTAAGTTATGTTTTATCAATTAATAATTACTTACAATGTATATTTATTTATCTTACTCTTTCACAAATTTTATAGCTTCAGAAAGGAAGCCAAGTTCACCCAGCACCCCAACCAAGTGAAGAAAGTAAACTCGCCTTTATGCCAACTCCTGGATTTGTTGCATCTTCTAGTCGACAAACAATCCAGCAATCAAGTCAAGCATTCAATGAAGCTCCTGGTCCTTTAAAACCAAAGAGAAAAAATATTTCAAAGGACAAAGTTGATGCAATTTCAAAGTGATCGAAAAATAGTGGAAAAGAAATAGTTGTTGCACCTTCAATTGCAACTGTTGATGAAGATGAAGTTGAAGATGCTATTGAATCTGAGGATGATGATACAATGTTTGCACCTAGTATGATATCTGAAGAAAATACAAGACTACAAATGAAGAAGCTGCAACAACAACCTATTGGTTCAAGAAAGATTATTTTCAGGGGTGATGAAAATGGTGCTTATATTCCTACTAATCTGTCATACTCGACAAAAAAGCTAACTTGAAAAGGCAAAGCATGTGTGACCTCAAATCAGTTGACAAAAAACAAGGAGAAAAAAATTGGCAAGCTTAAGACAAAGAGGGGAAAGCATTAGAAAGTAGTGGTTTTAAGTTTTTGTTTAGTATGTAATGGCTTAGTGAAACTTTTTAATTTGCTATTTTCTGATACTTAACCGTGTGTCACTGGCCATGTATGTTAATGACAAATTAGTCTGACAATGTTTTGTGGGCTGAAAATATTTTGTGGCCTAAAAAATTTATGAAATTGCTGAATTTTGTTATCAGTTTTGATTTCTCAGATTGGAATGCTAGGTTGTTGGCAAATTGTTGAGTTCTGTTCTTAGTTTTGATGTCTTGAGATCCTAGGTTGTTGGCAAATTGCTGAGTACTGTTTTCATTTTTTATGTATGAGATTGGAATGCTGAGTTTTGTTATCAGTGTTAATGTCTGAGATTGATTTTTTATGTAAGTTTGGCTTCTGAATGTTGTGACCATTCAGTAATATATGGGATGTATCCAATGTGGTATTTGCGGAGACAGCTATATTTGCTCTAATAGTTTGGCTTCTGATTGTTGCAACCATTTAGTAATTCCTTGTTGAAGTTTGTTTATCTCCATCAGTCACATGGTGTCATGTATAGTTTTCATCTTATGTATTTCATTATGTAATTGCAATTTGCAAATTATTTGATTTAATCATATATTTACATTCTCATGGTACACATAACTAGAAACTTTGGATTACTACTGTGAAGATTCTGTGTGGTGTTTGAAAAATGGGGACATCTTTTCAATAATTTATATGTATCCAGAGATAGTATCTTATTGCTGATAGGACTTTTAAGTTAGAAAATGTTTAGTGCTAGCTAGTGCGCTACCAAGTGAAAATGTTACAAATTCCAGTAGCATTAATGCAGCTCTCCCCATTTGAAATTGGTTTTCTATTGTTATATCTTCACATATACAATTGAGATGTTTTTTTAAAAATTGCTTTTGCTTTTCAATTAGCTTTACTCTATGTTTGAGATTAATTATTAATATCAAAATTTGCGGTAAATAGTAGTAATAATTATGTAATATCAATTCTCATCTTATCACTCAAAGCAACAAGTAATAAGTTGTGGTCAATTTGGTCCTCTGTTAACAAAGTGCACGATTACTGCATGATCAAAATGCAAGAAAATATGACTTATCAAGCTGCAAAATTGTTTATTAGTAGACAAAACAACAACCTACATCATCCTGACAAATTTTCTAAACAAAATACAGCTTATCAAGCTGCAAAATTCCGTTGTTACAATAACCAAAAAACCACAAAACTAACATAATCTAATAATACTAACTTAACACAAACAATAGCACCACACTACATCATCTTGGCAGCTACAAAATCAACAATAATAGCCCAAGAAACTGCAAGCAAACTTATCAATTGATGAGCATTCAACTCTAACTTTGAAACTTTATCAGCCAAGCTAGATACTTTCTTCACATTTGAACTCTTAATTTTATCCTTCAACTCCAATTTGACATTTTTTCCTTCAAGGCAGAAACTTTCGTCAAATCAAAAATTTCATTTCTATTCATATCATTCAACTCAGACATTTCATCGCAGTCATATCCTTCAAATAAGAATTTTCAATGCCACCCATATCCTCCACAATCTTCTTCAAATGATTTCCTTCTTTTCGAATTGAATCCAATTCAACCTTTTCATTATGAATCATGGTTGACACATGACGTGAAAGTTTTTCATCAATCCAATTTCAATAACCACAAGAATTTGACTCAAGACGACGACATCGATAGAATCGACGTCCACCATTTTCAAGAGTTGTAGCAGTAAAATATCTTGCCATAAATCCACACTTACATGTACGAGATTGAAGTTCTCCAGTGGAAGAATCGAAGAAGAAGTTGACATTTATAACAAATTGAAGAAGAACTTTGATGTTCTAAACCCTCTGTAGATCTTGAAATAAATTGGATAAAATGAAGTGTTTATTTGGATTTTAGGGTTCTTTTAATTAGATGGTTTTTTTTGTATTGGGTCAGTCGAGGGTTTAATACCATTTGGGGCGGGTTTAGTTATAAATAGGTGAGTTTAAAATTATATTAAATAATTAAATTACAACCAATGGTTGAGTGCCACGTAATTAAAAGTTTTAATTAATTATTTTAAATTGTACTTTGTTAATGAATGGGGTAAATTTGGACCTAAAGGTGAATGAGAAGGGTATTTGAGGGTCAATAGGTGGATGGGATAATTGTGTACTATTTTCAATACTTTAAGGATATTTTAGTCCTTTTCTGTTGATTTAATTTCATATTTTATGAATTATATTTATAGATACTCCTAAAAAATGTGAAAATGGATTCAATCCTAGTATTATTCGAAACAAATGTACATAGATAAAATTATGCCTCACAATAAAAAGTTTTGTACAACGGAATAGGTAGTAATTAGAATTGTAATTTATTTATTTGACAGAGATTAGAGTTATAATTGAACAAGTATTCAAATTAAATAAGGAGTAGTACACTATTACCGAAAAAAAGAAAGAAGCCAAATCCAAAACTAATCCTACCGGAGATGTGGCTAAAATGTAGTACAAGTCAACTGGTATGCGTTATCGACACATGCTGTTCACGTGCTTCCACTCCAGGCTTCGGTCTCACCGTCGACAGACTTAGATCTCCCTTGCCGTAACAACTCTTCCTTCTTCACGGCGAACTTCACTCTCTTCTCTCTCTCAGTTTCTACAATCTGTCAGTAAACATGATGGGATATGAGAATCAAGAGTCCCACCTTTATGCATCCAAAGAGGAGATGGAATCTCTGGTACTCGACGACGATTCTCCCAACGGCACTGCTCATCCTTTCTCCGATCCACTTTCATCATCATCATCATCATCTCTTCCTTTCGCTGAAATCCCTACTGACCAAGGTCAAACCCCTAATTCTTCCTTCAATTCCATCCTCGAACCTCCTTCTTATGCTGAGGCTATTTTCAGATCCTTTGACACTGATCACTCCTCTCCTCAACTCAACGGCGCTCATGATCTCTCTATCGCTTCTCCTTCTTCACCTCCATCCTCCGACGACTTTTTGACCATTACCGTTTCCGATCCACAGAAAGAGCAAGAGTTGTCCAATTCTCTTGTTCCTGGGGGGACTGCTTATGTTACCTACCTAATTACTACCAGGACGAATTTACCGGAATTTGATGGAACTGAATTTAGTGTGAGGAGGAGGTTTAGAGATGTGGTCACTTTGTCCGACCGATTAGCTGAGTCGTATAGAGGTTTTTTCATTCCGATAAGACCGGATAAGAGTGTTGTTGAGAGTCAGGTGATGCAGAAACAGGAATTTGTGGAACAGAGGAGAGCAGCACTGGAGAAGTACCTCAGGAGATTAGCTGGGCATCCTGTGATGAGGAGGAGTGAGGAGCTAAGAATGTTTTTGGAGGCGAATGGGAAGCTGCCACTGGTGAGGACAACAGATGTGGCATCCAGGATGTTGGATGGGGCAGTGCAGTTACCCAAGCAGATGTTTGGTGAGACAGCAGGGGGAATGGTGGATGCCAATGAGGTGGCTCAGCCTGCCAAGGGAGGTAGGGACCTGTTGAGAATCTTTAGGGAGTTGAAACAATCTGTCTCTAATGATTGGGGTGGTGTGAAGCCACCTGTAGTGGAGGAGGATAAGGAGTTATTGGAAAAGAAGCAGAAGTTGCATGATTTTGAGCAGCAGCTCAGCAATGTGTCTCAGCAGGTTAATATCTTTCGAAAACATTTTCTTTTCCTGTTTGTTCTTGTTCTTCTTTGGAATGTGGATCCGTAAAGAGTTGTCATGTTCGCATCTAATTGATTATTATAGCGGTATCATAAAGTTGGTTTTTTATGCTTGTTCAATATGCACATTATTACTGGTCCTCTAAACGAATTTCAGTTTTAATAAATGCAAGTTCACTTGGTGGGTTTTTAGTTACTTTAGTACACATTATCTTGAGACTTATCATGAAAGTACCGTCTGTGCTCTATGCAGTAAATTTCTTAGACTCAGCATGAATATCTTCATTTGAGCTATTCAGTAGTCTTATGCTGAGAAAGGTATTTGCCATTACTGGCACTGAGCAGTTATTCCTATTTTTCTTCAGGCCGAAGCACTTGTAAAAGCTCAGCAGGATATTGGAGAAACCATGGGCCAAATGGGCCTAGCTTTTGTCAAGTTAACAAAGTTTGAGACAGAGCGAGCAGTTTATGATTCGCAAAGAACAAGGGCTGCAGATATGAAGAATGTGGCAACTGCTTCTGTTAAGGCAAGCAGACTATATAGGGAGCTAAATGCACAAACTGTCAAACATTTGGTAAGTTCTTAGTAGCATGAAAGCTGACTCATAAAGATGCACCCAATATACTTGATCAGACAAATTCGTTACCTGACATTCATCAGACATGTTTGGAGACATCATAGCTAATTGTGCTTTACTAATTTTGAAAAGTTTTTGATACAGTTGTCTTTACATTTGCTTATTTTCCATTCAAGTGTCGGTATGTTGCAGGATAAGCTCCATGAATACCTTGGAGTGATGTTAGCTGTGAACAATGCATTTTCCGATAGGTCAAGTGCTCTTTTGACAGTACAGACATTGTTGTCTGAGCTGTCATCACTAAATTCGAGGATCGAAAAACTTGAAGCTGCTGCGTCTAAGATATTTGGTGGGGACAGGGCCAGAATTCGCAAAATAGAAGAGCTCAAGGAAACGCATAGAGTTACTGAAGATGCCAAAAGTTCTGCTGTGAGGGAGTATGAGCGGATCAAGGTAACATCACATGTTAATAGTTAGTTTTGCAACTAAGTAAGCTTTCTGATTTTTGTATCTTCATTTGCTTTACTACTTAGTGAGCAATCCATATCATTAATCACCATATCATCAACATCATTGTCTCTTTTCTTCAAACAATAAATCCTCTTTACTGTGTTCAAAATCATTGAGAATCTTTCTGTTAATCTTGAATATGACATGTAGTCTTTTGGCTAAATTCTTCTGGGTGCTGGTCACTAACAACAATTGGACTAATTTACTTAGTTCCAAGTTCAGGCTTAATTAACAACAATTGGTCCAGTTATACTCAGTTCCAGGTTCAAGTTTAGTTAATAACAATTGGACTATTTACATGTATGCCCAATTATTGATATGTTGACAAGGACGAGGATTAGCTTGCATCCAAGGGTGTGCCACAGTGGTCAATGAATTAGGTTGAGAACCATGAAGTCTCAGATTCAAATCCCAGCGAAGGCTAATAAGCACCATGTGGTTTCTTCCCATCTGTCTAAGTCTTGCTAGACAAAGTTGCCCGATACCTGTGCTAGGGGAGGTATTAAGTATTTTATGGAATTAGTTGAGGTCTGCTCAAGCTAACTCGGATACATAGACTGCAATGGGAAGTCAATGGAAATGCTTCACCTGGTTAATTTGCACTGGCCTCCTATCAGCATATTTTTGTCTTCTTTTTTCTCATATAAGATATATATATATATATATATATATATATATATATATATATATATATATATATATATATATATATATATATATATATATATATATATATATATATATATATATATAAGAACCAGCATTAGAGATCAGTAATTGAGGGCAAAAAAGTGATACATATACTGCAATGGGAAGTCAATGTAAATGCTTCATCTGGTTGATTTGCATTGGCCTCCAATCTGCAGATTTTTGGCTTCTATTTTTTCAGACAAGACTGGGACAAAAATAGACCATAGCTATTTAGTTCATGATATTCTTGTCCACATCATCTCTCACTTATTACTCTGAGCACCACAAGTGGAGCTAAACTTGGCAACCTAGAATTTCATATCAGTGGATCTTGTTCATGCTTGATTCTATTATAGACTATTAAAGCTCTTTTTACCCGTGTTGGAGTAGTGAAACATAATGTGAGGTTTCTATGGCTCTGGTAGGACAGAACAATAGCTTTACGAGTGCTTAAGATTAGGATTGGACATCACAGACCTACTTCCTCAGAAGGTTTATCTGGCAGATTCGTTTAAAGCTTATTAACCTTAGTGTTGGAACAATATTTCTGGTTTATTAATCAGGTGCTGCCAACTATGTAGTGTAGGTGATGTAGGTAAGCTGAGGCAATAGAGTTACTATTCAACATGTCCCTGTTAAGAAAATGGCTTTTGAGCTAACTTAACCCATCCCCTCAATCAATGAGGGACAATTAACACCCTTAGGCACTCTTACAACTGGACATCTGATGCATGAATAATATGACGAGGGCCTAACATTGGGTAAATCAAGAATAAAGATGTTTCTGGTTTTGATACCATGTTAAGAAAGTTGACCGTAGGCCTAAGCTAGCTCATGAGATGAGTATTGTCCAAAAGAGACGAAACCTATTTCCTCAACCGAGGTGGGACACTTAATATCAGCAATCATGCTACAATAAACAAATACTTTCATGCTACAATAAAACAAATATTTTATATTCAATGTTACTAGGCAGTTTATAGTCATATTTGAATGGGGCTTCTTAGAGTCTTTTTTTTAAAATTCAAAAGAGAAGCTTGTTATGATTTTGTATTTGTTCAACCTTTTACGGTCACTGATGTTTAGTCCTTGGTGTCCATGTTGTTTCAAGAAGTAACAGGTTTGCTAAATCAGTGCTCTTAAATGATTTTCCGTTAGTTTTCTTTTAACAAATTTAGATGCTGAAGTTATTTTATGTAAGGTCCCTCCAACCAGACTTCGACCTCAATCAAGAGAGTGACGATGCATGTATTACCAGTTCATCTTGTTTAATTTTGCATAACGGTTATTTTAGGAAGGTGATACTTCTGTATTATTTTTATATTGGGCTCTGATCTGGGAAAGTATATAACTGCTGTATAGAGGGTATTTAATTTATCTTCTCTTCCATTTTCTTTAGTACTGCATCATTTTTCAATGAGATGACATTATAGTTGTTTGATGGTAAATCTTGTAGGAAAACAATAAGAATGAGCTTGCGAGATTTGAGAAGGAACGACATGATGACTTCTTGGGAATGTTGAGAGGATTTGTTGTCAATCAGGTATCTTTGTTTCTAGACCGAGAAAAAGTGTATCTTGTCTTCTAGTGTTTTGCATCAAATGCCTTCTCGGAAATCATTGATTTAGCATTATTCCGAGGAACATGCTTTATTTTCCCCTTTTATTAGTAATGCTCGTAAGAGGCAATTGAATTTTTTCCAATATGTCCAACTAAAATTATAGACCATTTTAAACTCCAGATGTTAAGCACACTTAATCTAGTTATATCTATTTTTAACCATCTAGTATAGTCAGGGTAATGTCCGTTCTCCACCAACTTTCCAAAGAGTGCAAGTGTTTTAGCAAGTGCAAGAAAAATAAATATGCAAGATATCAGCTTGTCCTTTGTATTCCCTTAGAGAAATTTTAGAGTGGAAGACGTAAGATTTCATCTGAAAATCTAATGCTAGAGAAGAAAAAGAACAGAGAAGGATGAGGGGGGCAACTTTTCCGCTATAGAGATGAGTGATCGGAAAATAAGTACCCTGCGTAGGATATCAGAATATGCCACATAGCAGCTATATTTTTCCTGTCACAAAGCTGGTTTTGGGTCTTCACTATTGGTTTTCTAGTCTTCTTAGACTTGTTCTTATTCTTTTAGGCTTTTCATGAACAACTACATCTCTTGGAGACAGGGAGGATCCTTGTTTCAATTACTTTAGAAAGGACTATGACATAATAATTGCATCCTCCCTGACCTCTTCTGCAGCATGCATACACAGGGAGGGCCGTTTTCCTTCTTCCCACTCCATCCTATTTCATTGCTACCAACTTGAGTTTGTTAATTTTCTAGCTGAATACAGAAAAGTTGTGTTGAATGGGTAAATGACGAGGGGAAGCTGAGAGAGAGCTGATAAAGGAGATTTCTATGTACATAGAGGGGTTTGGGAACATGTTGTAATCCCCAGTCATTTCTTTATTGCCTTGTGGAATGATATTTTGGGGGTGCCTCGTCTCTTTTCCTCTCATATTGTGTCTCAACGGGGAAGTCAATACATGGTTTGAGACAAGGTCCATTAATAGAATGTCTTTCCCGTTTCTCAGTGAAAAAGAGTGAATATTGATGAGGAATATTACGTAGCTTAACTGCTTTTAACTCAAGGTTTAGTGATGCATAACTTATGGACAATAGGTGATGCGTTTTGTGCTATGCCCAACACTAGGATTGAGTGTAATATTACAGTTTTAAAAGTTCCTGTGGGTTTGCTCTGTACTCTTGTCCCAAGAAGAGTCAAGGCTAAAGTACTTACGCACTGAGTTGTTACAAATTAAGAACTGTTGAGACTGATAATTGCTTGAAATGGTGCTGGTCATTTAGGTTAAGTGGCTGGAAGTGGAAGATTGATAATCAATCAAGTGTTAATGTGGGATCTTGGGTCTGTTTCTGTGGTTTCAGAAGCTATGAGCACAGGAACTAGAGACCTGGAATATTGTTATAATATCAGGAATTTTGTACTTGGAATCATGTGAAATGTTGATGCAATGCTGTTCTGCATTGCTTTGTTTCCTTCAGGTCAAATGATCATCTTTAAGGAAGTTAACAGTATACTTTCACACCGCTCCATGGGGTGGGGGTTCAATCCTGACAAAAAAGGCCAAAGCAAAAAAGAATCTTTATTCTTCTGGGCTTGTTTAGCCATTTCTAATTACTCTATTCTCGATATGATAGTAGCTATAATTTAGTTTTTAGGGCGCATAATTGTGAGTTCTAATCCACCATATGATTTGGAATACAAGCGTGTGAATAACTTGGAAACATCCTATGCATGTAGCAACTGCGTTCATTTTGGAATTTCGGGACCCTACTGCCAATTGATGGGGAGTTGCTTCTGATGTTTATTCTAGTTTTCAGTAAGCTAAGGCATTGAGGAGGTCGACCCGCTGTTTTAATTTCTCTGGCCAGTCTCATTGAACTACTTGAAGTACTTCGCTTTGTTAAGCCATATTGTTAAACTGGATGATGATTAGATTCATTCTGAAGCACGATTATTCAACAGAACTAAAACCCTTAAATCTGGTCCTACATTAAATGTGCCATTGGTGGAAATCAATTGTGTTAGCCATCGTGGAAACGTGAAAAAAATGCTTTTTGAAACTGGTAACTTAAAACTTGAAAAAAAATGCTTATAATAAATTATTACATGGTAACCGGTGTTGTGCTTAACTGAAGGCTAACATACATTATCAACTCAAACAAATTTCTTACCGTCCTCTATTCTTGTTACTTGTTTGTGCTGTAGCTGGCCTTACGGTTTGAGCAATCTGTATTAGAATGTTTAGCTTCAGATTGTTGTGATCCATTCATTTCTTGGACAGACATGAGCGTTAAACTGCTTGAACTTTCTTGTGACAAGTTAAAACCTTAGGTCACCTTTCAACTTTTCTTAGATAAGATATGTCACTTGTGAACTGGATCAATCATTCTGCTATGGCTGTTTTCAGTTGAAATGTTACTAATGATATTCCTTTCCAGCAAGAGACATTTTCCTTGTATTCCCTAGGAAAGATTTATAGGAGAAAATAACATGTTGAGTTTTACCAGGCAGGATATGCAGAAAAGATGGCAAATGTTTGGGAGACGGTTGCAGAGGAAACAAAGGGATATGCAAAACATGGTAGCTGAGAAGTTGCTGTATATAATGGCGTTTAGCTTCTTCTGCCTTTCTTTTATCTATTTTTAGTCCCTTTGTTTTGTATTGTACTTTATTTGTATACAAACTTAGAGACATGTTCATATCTTAGGGCATAGACGTTTGATCCAACATATTTTTCCTCGTAGAGTTCTAATTGATGATAACATGTGGGGATTTATTTTCATTTAACAAAACTTCCCCCAGATCATCATATATTTATTTGTTGAGTTCCAGCTAAGTTCAGATAATAAAGGCCTCGAGCCCGACAACTAGTAGGAAGAACAGGACAAAACCTTTGAAAACTTCAAACTAACTTCTTCTATGGAGCAAAGCCTGTTAACACCTGCAAATGTCATGAAATCTCTTTCTTAAATAATAATATTTTGCTGACTCAAGTTTGTTGGATTTCACAGAATGACCTGAAAATATCTGCAAGGGTTTTCTTCCTAGGTCTTATGCATGTTTACTTGAGCAACGTTTTAAGTGTATTTTATTGGTATAAATAAAGAAAAGAAATTATGGAAATTAGGAGGGGATTCCATTGCTGCTCAAAATAACAAAACAAAATAGCACTCACTCTTGGGTATCTACAGACAGTAGAAGAACAAAAATCACTCTCTTAACCAAACCTAATTCAAGAATGAAAGAATCGTGGCACAAAATACTTAGATGAGAAATCTAATGTCTAATCATCACTTGCTGCGGCACCGTCATCCCCAGAACTGGTAGCTGTTTCAGGTCTAATTTCTTCTAGTTGCTGGAGAACTTGCTGAACTTCTGGTCGAGCTGATGGTGACGGATCAACACAATGCAAAGCCAATTTCAAGGTATTCAATAATTCATCACCGATAACGGATGCATCCCTCATTAGTTCTAAATCAAATACCTCATTTGTCCACTCCTCTTTCACAATTGATGCAACCCATTGAGGCAAATCCACACCATTCATTGCTTCTCCTGGTGACTTCCCAGTTAGAAGTTCCAGTATAATAACACCAAGGCTGTATACATCTGTCTTTGTGTTTGCTTTCTTCAGTTTTGAAAGTTCAGGTGCTCGATACCCAAGTGCTCCAGCAGTTGCAATCACATTTGCATTTGCTGCAGCAGTCATAAGGCGCGAGAGACCATAATCTGCAATCTTTGCATTTGTGTTGTCATCAAGTAAAACATTGCTCGATGTAAGATTCCCGTGAATGATATTGGCATTTGTATGAAGAAAGAGCAATCCCCTTGTTGTACCCTTAGCTATTCTCATCCTTGTTGCCCAATCAATTGGTGTATCAGGACTGCGAGCTGCAAAGAACACTAAGATTTATAATCTGAAATTCACACAAATACAAAAGTGAAATGGAAAACTGAATTGTGCTTACCATGAAGAAAAGTTGCCAAACTTCCCTTAGGCATGTAATCAAAAACAAGAAGTTTCTCTCCTTTAGGTCCCATGTAATATGCTCTAAGGGCAAGAAGATTTGGATGCCTGATCTTGCCAAGAATATTGACTTCACTCTCAAATTCCCTTTGACCTCTTGTTATCTTCTCTCTCAATCGCTTCACAGCAACTTGATCGCCATCCTCTAATGTGGCCTTGTACACCGTACCATAAGTGCTCTTTCCCATTATTTCGGCGGTGGCACAAAGAAGATCGTCTGCTGTGAACACAATAGGTCCATCAAAATGGACAAGCTTTCCTCCTGTATCTCCTCCTCCTGCTGCTTCAACTTCTCCAGCAGTTGGTGGAACACCCTTTTCACCTCTAGCTGCTGCAGCCGCCCTACTCGTGCCTTGGCCATCCTTCCCTGCTTTAGCTGCAGATCTTTTCCTGATCAAGCAGCATAGGAGAATGCAACACAGCAGAGCCAAGATTATGAGAAGTGCCCCTCCTGCTATGAGAATTATGTCCTTAGTACTTAACTTACGACGTTGCTTTTTTGGTGTTTCGGAGGATGGGCTAACTGGAGAGATTGGACATGGGGTTGATGCACTGTAACCACATAGCTGAAGATTACCCACAAAGGCACTCGAGTTGAATTTCCGTGCGAGATGAGTTGGAACGGGACCAGACAGATTATTATATGAGACATTGAAGGCTCTAAGATTTGGTAAATTCTCTAAAGAAGCAGGGATTTCTCCACTTATATTGTTATGAGCTAAATCTAGTTGTCTAAGAGTAGAGATGTTTCCTATAGTGACTGGAATATCACCACTAAAATGGTTACCCCTCAAGTTGAGAACTGAGAGTTTCTGCAATTTTATTATGGCTGCTGGGATTTGGTTATCAAGTTGGTTGCTTTCCAAGTTCAAGACCACTAGTGAGGATAGATTCAAGAAGCTATCAGGCAAGCTTCCATTAATAGCATTATAAGACAAATCAAGTGTTGTAAGCCTAGAGAGTCCCCCAAAATGACTTGGGATAACTCCAGTCAATTGATTATGACTAAGTGAAAGCTCAACAAGTTCATTCAACTTGCCTAAGGAAGCAGGAATACTTCCAGAAAAGAAGTTGTGATCAAATGTAAGAGACTGAAGTTGGAAGAGTCTTTTTCCATTTCCATTTCCATCCCAAGTATCTGGTATTGAGCCTGAAAGATTGTTATAGTTGAGATCAAGAAAGATGAGTGAGGGAGATTGTGTAAGACTTGTGGGGATTGAACCAGACAAAGAATTATGGCTAAGATTAAGCCTATAAAGCTTAGTTGAATTAACAAGACTAGGTGGAATTGCACCAGAGAATGAGTTATTGCTGAGATCAAGTGTTTGAAGAAGAGGGCATAAACCAAGAGAAGCAGGAATAGAACCAGATAACCTATTGTTAAAAAGTTGAAGTCCTCTAAGATTAGGTATGAGTCCCAAAGTAGAAGGAATTGAACCACTAATGACATTATCATGTAAACTGAGTTTTCTAAGAGACTGAAATTGTCCAATCCTTTCAGTAATTCTTCCACCTAAACCTCTCCATGGAAGTTGAATAACAATAACTTGTCCTTGAGCACATTTAATACCAAGCCATCCACCAGAACAAGCTCCAAGTCCACTATCATTCCAGCTTTTCAAGAACCCTTTTGGATCAATCAATTCTTGTTTAAAAGCTTGTAGTGCTTGAAAATCTGCTGCAGTAATAATTATCCCATCCCAATCTTCACCTGAAGTTGGCTGAATCCCAAAAAACAGTAACTGAAATAACAAGAAAAGTTGAGCAAAAAGAAAGAACCTTTTTGCAAGATGAGAAATTATACATCTACCAACTACTCCTTTTCGAGTTAAAAACTTGTGAACTCGAAAAGGGTATAGTTCAAAACTAGTAAAAACTCGATCTTGATCTCTCATTTTCAATCTGAAGGGCTGTTCAAGAATAGAATAAAGATTGAAACTTTCCCTTATTTTTTTTCCTCTCCCTAATTTGAAACTAAAACACTAGTAAAAAGAAGAAGATTTTGTAGTATGAGGAGCTAAGATTCCACGTGAAGTGGAAGCATATAGAGCTAAAACTATGAAAAGTTTTATTGGGAGACATGAAAAAGTGTCAGGGTTTAATCAGATTCACAAGACAGGCTCCCAAACACAAAATAATTACTATAACGGCTAGTTTTTCTACAACTAAAAATGCTTTTGGCCTTTATATTGGATAGTTATGGATGGTGTATTGATAAAAATTATACTTTGAAAAGTGGGCTATTTTAATTTTGGCCACCTAATAATTAAACCTTCTCTAACGGCTATCTTTTTCATGTTGGGGTCCCTTATATTCTAATTGAAGTTGATACTTTTGCGTTGTCTTTATTTGTTCATTTACTAATTTCGCCTTCCAGTTATATATATCTTCCGTCTCAATTCAAAAGAAATAACATATTTTTATATTTAATAATAATTTTATTTCAAAATATTAATTTTATTTTTAATAGAATGATTTTTATCCAAAAGATGTCTATATCTTATTTTAGAATTATTTTTTAAATTTTGTATTAAGTCAGACTAACTCATATAAATTAAAATGGGAGAGGTATATGATTACGACTAGATCCTTACAGCTGGTCTAAGCGGGGGGTCCATTTAGTCATCCGAGGTTAACTAGATTTGACGTTTCCTTAGTATTTGTTTATTAACAAAAAAATAATATGGCTCCTTTTGATTTTGTGGTCTTCCAATTGGACAACGACAATAAAAAAAGTACTTCCTACTCAATGAAACATTTGGGTTCACATACTCAACAAGGAAGGAGGGGAGGAATTTTTAAAAAAAAATAATGGTCTAATAATCTTAAATAGTTATATAATTAAAAATAAAACATAAAAGTTGAGTTTTTTAAATAAAAAAAGGTATTTTTCTTTTTAGATGGGTTAATGAAAAAATGTGATGGGTAAATTGAAATGGAAGGAATACTAAAAGAGAGTTTTGAAAATGCAAATTTTGATAGAAGATAAGTTTAAATGTTTAATGTATATTAAAATATATATATTTGTGTGTGGGGTTGGTTGTTTTATTATAGATTTTGTTTATGTTATATAATAATAGTTTTTTTTTCCTGTTTTCAATAGTTTGTCTTAATATGTTATTTTTAAATTATTGCATTATTAAGTTGTTGTTTTTTGTAAGACTTTGTACTATTTCTTTGATATATTAACTATCTTTTTCTCATTGTCTCTTTCTTTTTTTAGTTGAGAGAGTCTTTTGAAAACAGTTTTTCAATCTTCACATGAAAATAATAAGTTATGCGTATATTTTATATTCTTTAGATTTTACTTGTGAAATTTTATTAAGTATATTATTGTTATTATTTTATGTTTCAATTTATATGATATTTTTTTATTTCTAAATTAAATAAGATCAATTTAATATTTTAGAATTAGAATTTAGATAGTTAAAAGGTTACGAAAAATATTATAAGTTGAAATCATTCCCATATTAATATAATAAAAATATATTTTAAACACTAATAATAATATGGGAAAATGACACAGTTAAATAAACTTATACTACTTAATTACTCATCGTAGCTATAGTTTGCTATAATTAGCTACATCAATTACGTACCCTCGCTTAGAGTTTGTATAATTAGTCACATTTGTATAATTCGCAACTAACAATTCTTCATTTAGTTTGTATTGTATACGGTAGTTTGTAGTTGTATATGACGATGATTTCTTTTGATTTTTCAGTTTTTTCACCATATACATTCAATCTTTTTATGTATAACTCTTTAAAGTTTGTATAAAGAGAAAATACATCAAATTCCCCCTGAACTTGACGTCAAAATTTGTTTTAGCACCGAAACTACACGGGTGATCAAATACCCCCCTTAACATCTTTGAAGTGAATTAAATACAACTCTGATAGTAGAATACCACTTTCACCTGCAATATCATAGTCATGTAAGTGTCACAGTCATGTCAACACCACGTCATTAATTTTTAATTATTTTTTTTGCTTATTTACCATTTTTTTTAAATATTTTTTAAAATTCATTACACTAATAAATGCATTTTAAAATCAACATTGTCTTCTTCCACCCTCTCTCTTCTACATCCCCCCCCCCCCTTCTTCTTTTCCTAGATCATTTTAGACCTTCAATTGTTGTTTTCTTCTTCAACATTCACTATTTTTTTAATAAAAAAAGCATACGTACTTTTTCTTCTTCGAACTCTCTCCTACAAATCTTTCATATGAGAATGACATTTTCTGAAAGTATTTTTTTCTTAACAATTCAAATGAAAAATGAAGGTTGAATAAGAAAGTTGATAGACCCACATTTTTTGCATATAGAATTTAAAATGAGTCACTTCAAATTCAAGAAATTTACATTCAATAATATGAATTAGGTGTTGGATTTTGTGGATTGACGAATAGTTAGTGAGGTAAGAGATGAACTTGAAGGAAAAATGACTGATATAGAACAAGAAATGTCTTAGAAGTGTTTTAATGGAGAAGAAAACATTTGAGGAAGACGATAAAATAAAGAAAAAACAAAAAAATTATTTGTTTTAAAAAAAAAAAATTGAACCCACAAATTTCATTTACTTTTAAACAAGAAATTTAACTTTTTTAAAAAAATTTAACTTATAAAAAAAATAAAAATTATTAGTTATATATTGGTCAATAAAAAAAATGTCATATGTATGATATAACCATTCAATATTTTTATTATTTCACGCGCTTTTAGGAGAGTGAGTACACTCTCTTTGCCACTTCAGCTCTTAGGGTGGTATTTAATCACTTTAAAATTGTTAAGGAGGGCATTTAAATGTCCGTATTGTTAAAGTATTAAAGTAAGTTTTGACGCCAAGTTCAGGGGAAATTTGATGTATTTTCTCTTGTATAAACGGGTAGTTTTCAGATTTTGTATAGTATGATTTATATAATGTAATTTGTATATTATATTTTGTATAATTGTTTAAAGTTCATATGTTTATGTTAGTATCAATTAGTCATTTCAAGTTTTATCATATTTGAATAATTCCAGACTTTAAATTACTCAAAACACGCAAATTATACAAACGTACCTGTGAATTATACAAATTTGCCCTCTCTCGCTTGCCTCTCGTCTCCCTTTCTCAATCTTGCTCGCTTCTCTCCTGCCTCTCTCAATCTCGCTCGCCAGATATGCAAATACATATTTATAATAAATAATTATCTAACTGATATACATAAGCAATTCACCTTTAATTTCTTTCACTCTTTGTCCTCTCTCGCTCGCCTCTCTACTCCCTCTCTTAGTCTCACTTGCCACTCTCCTTCCTATAACATATATTTATGAATTGTAATTAGCAAACTATAGTTATAAAGCATAATTAAGTTATTTTGAGTGACTATATGTGAAAATTTCCCTAATAATATATTAGAATGAATCTCAAAACGTAAAAATTATCAAGCTAATTGAAAATGAAATGGTACTTTATAAACAAATTAAAAAGGTAACTAAACCTCGTAAATTTAAAGTGTAGTATTAATTTATTATTACTTTCCCACTAGTACCATTTTATACAATCTCTTCATCCAGAACTTCACCAACAATTTAACCTCATTCATTTTTGAGTTAAATGTGCCGGTAAAAGTAGCTTTTGGAAGTGTACCAAGAAGGCGATTATTTTAGAAAATTTACATACACATTGCCCAAGTTTTTTAAAAATTGGAAATAATAATAATAATAATATATATATAAATTAAATATTATAATTATAGTTTAATTTAATTGTAATTTGTAGCAAATTATTGTTATTTTGTCTCTCTCCATGAATTTCTCGGTCGCCTTTCTCGTTTCTCGTTGGGCTGTCTCTCCTAGCCTCTCTCACTTTATTCAAACACAAATATATAAAATGTATTTGTGTTTGTATAAAGCGAGTATAAATTATATATATACATATCTTTTCGTTTCCCTCTCTCCCCTCTCTCAGATCGCTCGTCACTCTCCCAGATCTCGCTCATCACCCTCACTCACCTCTCTCACTTTATACAAACACAAATGTATAAATTGTGTTTGTGTTTATATAAAACGAGAGAAAATTCTATATAAAAATATATGTATTTTTCTCCTGTACACTTATAATTATACAAGTACAGATCTTTCCCTATCTAATTTTCTTTTGTCTTTTTCTCTTTCTCGCTTTATACAAATAAAGATTATACAACTAATTCTTTTGTATATGTATACTGAAATAAATTATACAATATTTTTTTTGTATATGTATAGCGAAAATATACAAATTAATAGTCATAGCAAACATAAAATTTGATATGAAACACAATTATGCAAACTATATCTATAACATACAAATATAACTTTTATGATTGCTATATATGAAAATTGTTTCTTTTAATTTCATTCTATTTTTTCCTACAATATTTTTCTTTTTAATTTGTTATTTTATAACACATTATCGATATTAAACTCAAACCAACGGAAGGAATTGGAATAACGTACAGCATCAAATGTTTCAAAGGTGTGACTGATTTTATTAATTTCTTATCTTGATTCTTAAAATAGTGCGGGACAAACCGTTTATTTTGCTGAGATTTGTTAAAATCTGCCACATCACACATGATATGATGATAATTGCAGAAGATATAATTATATTTATATATGTAACTAGTGATACTTGTCATTTATATGTATTTATTTACAAAGCTGCAAATTATTTCTATTATTATTGATATTAAAAAGTAGAAAAAAATCTTCTAAATATGTACTAGTGCAGTAATAAATTTTGCATTTTAAATAACGCTATACTTTTCCAGCTGCAATTTATGGGGGGAAAAAATTAATGGTAGTAGACACAACATTAGCCTGGTGTAGGCTCAAAAACTTAAATATACAATTTAATCGCCTAAATAACTCCTATATAGTAATAATTTAACTTTTTATCAACATAACAATAAAAATTTTACAAAACAAAATAAATAAAAAATAAAATCAATAAATTATAAAACAACAATACACGTTTCCTATATTAAATAAAAATTTCATTCCTTAATTTCGTATCATTTTGTTATTTAATTTGTCTTCCACAAATCTCTCAATAATTAATTCTTCAATTTTTTTAGGAAAAAGGGTTAAAAATACCCCTCGACTTTATTTTATTAATTGAATATGCCCTTACCGTTAAAATAAAGTTATTTTTACCCCTGCCTTCTACAAACTTGTCACATATACCCCTCAATTAGATGGAAAATCCTAAATCAACAAAAATAACCCGATTTACTTAAATTGACCAATTTAGACCCGACCCGACCTACAAATCATTTAACCCACCTATATTCATCTTCATCTTTTGGATATACACATAAAAGGTCATCTTCATCTTTTTGGATATACACATAAAAGCAAAAAACGAAGGATAAAATGTCTCGTAGTGAGGATCCCAATGATAATGTGGTACACGATCCTTTGTTAGAGAAAGGGAAAGAGAAGTTCAATAAAATGATGGCAAAGCAAAAGTGACGAGAAAGAGAATGGGCTGGCAAATCTCTTACTTGAGCTGATCTTCCGGTCAAAGAAACGACGGAATTGCTATAGTGAAGTTATTCGGCTTCATTTTGAAGAGGCAATGATATTGGTTCTTCTCTTTGTGAACAAAGAGTTTTGTACTGGGCCAAACTAGTTTGCTGAAACTATGACATTTGATTATCAATATCCTCTTCCCAAAGAAGTTACAGAAGTGCCAAGTCAAAATGTTCACTGGTTTTGTTACTTTGCTTGTCCTGTGATATTTTTCTTTTATTTAAAATGGACTCAATGAAATGTGGAAATGGATACTTAACAATGACGGATGATGATGCTTGCGATGGAGTTGCGGAAAAGACGGAAAAGAAGGCAAGAAGCTTCAAGAGGGATTTCATGAGATGAGATGAAGATGAACAGTAGAAAATATGGTGATGGTGAATAAATTAGATTAAAAATGAAAATGAATATTGATAGGTTAAATGATAAGTGGGTCGGGTTGGATCGGGTTTTAATTGGTTAATTCAAATAAATTGGGTTATTTTTGTTGATTTAGGATTTTCCATCCAATTGATAGGTATATATGACAAGTTTGTAGACGAAAGAGATAAAAATAACATTATTTTAATGGCGAGGATATATTTACCTAATAAAATAAAGTCAAAGGGTATTTTTAACCCTTTTTTCATTTTTTTTATTTCCTTATCTTTCTCCTCTTTTTTAAAAAAATTTCTTATAATATTGAACGAAACAGGTTTTCTTTTTCTCTCTAGTCTTTTTTTCTGAATTTTTTCTCTCTCGTTTTCTTATTTCTCTCCCTTCACGTCTCTTTCTCCTCTTTTTTCTTTTACCATTTCTTATCCCGTTTTATTTTCTGAAAAAAATTCTTTTTTCTTTTTATTTTCTCCCTTTGATTTTTTTCCGGTTAAATCATTTTTTATATCAATTGTAGATAGAATATAGAATCAAAAATTAAATTTATCATCAATAGATGAATTTATTTATTTGGTATAATACATTCATTATGGTAAAATTAAATTAGATTAATTTGAACTTGACATCAAAATTAAATTTTATTGTACACCATGTAAATTAATTTAATGATATTAAAAAGTTGATATATTTTATTAGATTATGGTGTTACGTATTATAGGGTTGTAACATATAACTAAAATTAACTTTACCATCAATTATAAATCAATATCTTTTATAGTTCTAAATCAACATATCACCTAAAAAATTAGTCATGTCATACATCAAAGTATATATACTATAACATATTGCAACTTTAAATCAACAAATCACCATTATATTTTAACCAACAACTCTACCAATTATTTTCAGTTGTTATAGTTATTAAAATTTGAACTCGACACAAAGTTACACCACAGTCCACATTGTACAGCATGTTAATTAGTTTGAAGATACTAAAGAGTTGATATATACTTGATTAGATTATGGTGTTATGCATTTTAGGATTAGAACATATAACTAAAATCAACCTTACCATAAATTATAAATCAAGTTTTTTTTATTGTTCTAAATCAACATATCGCCACACAATTAGCCACACCCTCCATCAAATTGAAATCAACAAATTAACAACCAATATTTTAACTATATCACCCATTAAAATATATACACTAAACATATCACAATTAAAAATCAATAAATCATCAATTATTGTACTAGATCGTCCACCAAAGTATATTCCTTAATACATATCACTATTTAAAATAACATATCATCAATAATTATACTAAACCGGCCATCAAAGTGTATACACTAACATATTTTTGTGTCTAAAAATTATTCCTATAATTTACGGACCACATGATACAAATCATATTCACTATGATAATGTGGATCTTCTTTGAATTAACTATTGTAATTTTGATATTGAATAAACAATCAGACAGTTGACATCGATATTAACCTTCATCAAACAAGGACTCTTTCGAGGACTATTATCAAAAGCAACTTTCGTACTCATAATCGATTTATTCAAGAAGCAAAAATCTTCCTTTAAAAAATATTGTTAGAGATGATTTTGGAAAGAAACAAAGAGAGATATTTTCAAAAAAGAGATACAAACCTTTTCTTGAAAAAGATGATACAAAAAAGACGAGAAGAAAGTGTGCAGCAAAATGTATTAATACCAAGGGAAAAAAGAGTGCATCAATGGTAGAAAGAGAGATATTTATTAAAGAAACATATCCAAATATAATTGTGAAGCAATGTGTTAATACCAAGGAAAAAAAGAGTGCATTAATGGTAAAAAGTGAAATATTTATTAAAGGAACGTATCCGAATATAATTGTGATTGAGATTCTAAAAATTAAATAAAAGATAAAATATGACTCCTAAAAAAGTAGTCCACTAACCAATAAAATAGGACATAAATCATGTATATATTTATATCTTATAATAAATTGTCATGTTTGTAATTAAAATATTAATGTTGTAAATAAAAATACTAAAATAATATTATGTAAATTAAGGTCTTAAATAGTATGTTCTTGTAATTTTTCCTTAGAATAATTGACATAACGTAACTTTTGATCATTGAATTTACTATGAATAGAACTTCAAAATTCATTATTTGGCCTAAAAGGAAGAGACACATACATTTTCAATCTCATGAAACCAATAAGATAAATATCCTTACTCGGGCATTTTGTTTTGGAAAAATTAGTAAACTAGTCAAATAACTTAACTTAATTAGTAAAAACCTCCATACTTTATAAATATTAGTAAAAATGTCAAAAATGTCATTATTTTAGAAAGGATTGTGTATTCTAATTTACTTCCTATTTTATCTCATTTTAATTACAAATTTTCTAATTAATCCTCTTTCATATGTTTTTTTTAAAATGAAAATATTTTCTCTCTCTCATATTTTCATCTTCCAATTCTTCTCATTTCAAAATCTGCCTCTCTTCTTCTTCTTCTTTTTTTTTAGAAAAATATATTTATAAAGATATTCACACAATCCCTTTTATTAAGATATGAATCTTTATCCGTTTTTCAATATTTGTTTTATGATTTTATTTTTGCATAAATCGTTCAAAATTGTTGTTTGTAGTTGAAATCACTTTTTGGGTTTGATAAACAGTAGATCACTCTCCAATGGCAGAATCTAAGAGAATTACCAGAGGTATTCAACTTAATCAACAATGTTCTATTTTTCAAATATCACACATGAAACTTAGAACACAAATGACGATAATTTTGTATTTTAATTTGTTTATTTTGTATTTCAACATCACTTTGTATACAAATAAGTTCTATTTTTTTAATTTTGTATTCATCATAATGGTATACCAACAAAGTCACATTTGTATTTCAACTGAAGTGAGTATTTATTGTGCTCATTTTGTATTTCAATTTTAATTTTCAATGACAACAAGTTTGTATTTCTTTTTCATTATGTTTTCATCATAATTGTATACCAACAACTTTTATATTTTAATGTGTTCACTTTACAATTCAAATTAAAATTGAATATCAAATTGTGGTGAGTATTTTATTGTGATCATTTTGTATTTAACTCGCGCATTGTATTCAGAAAAGTTTGTATTTTTTTGTGTTCATCATAATGTACCAACAAAGTCAATTTTGTATTCCAACTGATGTGAGTATTTATTGTGCTCATTTCGTATTTTAGTCTCAATTTCAATGACAACAAGTTTGTATTTCTTTTTATTATGTTTTCATCATAATTGTATATCAACAAATTTTGTATTATGTGCTTACTTTACCATTTAAATTAAACTTGGTATTTTACTTGCATAGTGAAACTAAAATTGTATCTTAGTGATCAAAATTGTATTACATAACTGTCAAATATATTTTTCTTTTATTTGTATTACAAAAAAATTACGAATTGTATTCCAATATAATCTAGTCATTACATACGAATACGATTAAAGAAAGATACATGATTCTAGAAAAAGAATAGCATACATAATGAAAATACTACAATCTGTTGAGGTTGATACAATATTCTAAAAAATATAAATTTAAAAAACGCGATTTAATCGAATTTATTTTAACATAAATTGAGTATTATCAATGAAAATTTAAAAATCGATACTAGAAATTTGATGAACAAGTGGGATGCGTTCTTTGTGTTTATTTTTTTGAATTTGTGTTTACTTTTGAATTTTTGTAACTGATGAGACTTTTAAGCAATTGTTCCTATTTTAAAAAATTATCTCCCCTAAATTCTCCTTTTTGTTAGTTAACAATTATATTCTTTAAATAAAATTTAAACAAGATACATAATAAACTAAAAATTTGACATTTTTACTAAATATTAAAAGTGTTGACAATGGATCCTATTAAATGTGAAAATATTGACATTTTAAAAAAATTCCCTTTTGTTTTCATAAGTAAATTATAAACAAATTTTAATGAAAACAAATAAGATCTTTAAAATTATTTAGAAAAATAATATATTATGTATGTATCTAATTTGTCTATCCGATTTGATTATCTCTTCGATTTTCTCAAACAAAATCATACTCAACCCAAATACTATCGAGTTTTTAAAATTTTAAACCAAAGCATACATTTGGAAGACACGTTAGAGAAAAATATTGCTATATATTATGTGTATACCTCAATTTTCTACTAAAGTAATAATATTTTTTTTAAGAAAAGTTGTTAACTTCTAAGTTATTATAATTTTAAGATGATTAATTATGTATCATTATAGAAGAAATAATTTATTTTGATATATGTATAAATACATATTCATGACTTTATATATTGGTAAAACTTATAAAGTTGAAGATGCATTTGATTGTGAATATATCAAGACTTACCTTTAGTAGAGATAAAATAATTAAGAAATAAATAAAAAAATTGTGTCTGAAGCAGTAAATTTGAATTTACTTATGAAATAGTACTAATAAATACCCTAAAATTTATACCCAAAGTGGTAAATACTCTAAATAGTAAGTATCTATATATGGAGTATAGCTAAAGAAGCAAAAATAATATTATTATCCAAGCCATAGTTTTGAATGTGTTGATATAGTATACACTAGCAAATGAATATTAGGAAAAAAGAACAAAGTAAATGGACAAGAAGAAGAGGTTTCTTGAAATATGATATGAAAAAAGGGTTCACATTCAAAATTTACTCCTCTAGAAAACATACTGCCTCAAATGCAAATTCATCATTCAAATCTGCCTTTTAACTGATAAATAGAACATTTTAGCTCATCCTTCTCTTTTCCATTTTTACTACAGTATGATATAATACCCAATCAAACCAACATATTCTACATGCGCTTCATCTCTGTAAGCTCTTCCATTTCTGTGCATTTGACTCTCCTTCAAGTCTTTGCTACTAATTAGTTCTATCTACCTTACCTATTAGAATCTAATGCTCAAAAATCTACAATGCAACATCATCTCTAGAGTGACATGCTCAGGAATAAAACTACAAGTGTTTGCACTAGTCAACTCCACGAACATCACTAATTGTTCTAGCACCATGCATCATCTGGACAGTGTGATGTCATGTTCCGTCTTTGGCAGAAACAAGTTAGCACAGTGCACAACAGGCAATGGACGGAATGTAAGTTGCTCGTTGAACCACAACTATCTGGAATTGGAAGCAATATCAACAATTGGAAAAGTTTTCATGTCCTACTGAGTCTCAAGAAAAGTCGCTGCATGCTTCTTCTGGGTTAGTTAGTCACTTGTGAAGCCATCCTAACTCAAGAGGTAGAGGTACATGTAAGGGGTTTGATTTTATGAGGCAGACGTTACAAGTGTGAAACTGAGATAGAGGTGTGCAAACTTGAGTCAAAGATTTGCTTCTATGCTGGACAGGTTAAAGCGTGTTGGCAAAAGATAGAAGAAGAATCTGAGATACCATTCCAACTTTGTATTTGGTGGATCATATAGAAAGATTGGAAACTCGATAGTTGAGCCAGCACAGAGAACACACGTAGGTTAGAATACCACTGACTTCTAGCTACATGTTCAAGGTGTAGAATGTAACATGTAAATTCTAGCATGTCCCCTCAGCTCCCATAAAAGTTGTGACAAAAGCTGGATTTTGAGCTTTTTTTCATACAACCCAGAGCTATCTAAGTGCTGTTATGAGGCAGACAACTTCTATTGAAGAACAATATAACTGACACTTGATAATAATCCTAGATGCTCTTAATAGTTAGCAAGTTGGTCATCAACTCATTATATTAAAGGGAGCAAGAGAACAAAAAAAGAGTTGAAACTACAATATCAAAACTAATATCGTACTCAAAGAAAATTAGTTTCATAACTTTGAGACACTTAACAAAGTAATCACAACGTCACACAAAGCATTTCCAATCAAGAAGCTACTCATGGTTCCTAAACCTCCATGTATATAAGACTGGTAACCCTAAAAATTATTCATGTTGCCAGTAGGTATAATAAGAACATAATGCACCTCTTTCTTACCTTTACTTTTATCCTTTTGGCTCCCTTCCGACAAGAGACCTTGCTACAAGAGACGATATACCTTATCTATTGTTTAATACATCTACTTGTTATTGAGAACATTGCATCTGATCCTAATAATGTCCCGTATTCTAACCTGGCTTAGCAACTCTCAAAAACATTTTGTGGTTTCACATAAAGTAAATTGACACTTGAAAAATAATAACCAACAGATGTGTCACCATATGCTCCCTTTTAGAGACTGAATGCTGTCCCCGTCTCAACGTCACTAGACTAAATAGTAAATAAATACTATCAACCAAGCGTTTTTTAACCATGCAGCAAGAACAATATCAATCATTTAACTTTTCTAAGTACAGCCAGCTGGTCATCGAAACAGATCAATCTGAAATTCATGAAGAAATAAATACATACAAAACTGAGTCAAAGACAACGGGGTCTCTCTCTCTCACACACACTATATCCACAACGCAAGAAAAACTTAAAACTTCACATTACTGTGAAAATCGATAAGGATAAACGGTTAAGAAACAACTTGTCTATCTGCAAACATCTCCAGAAAAAAAATAAATGTCTGCAACATAATAGTGAGAAAACTAGTGCTTACCATAAACATAATCTTAAGAGGCTAGTGTTCACATAATACTTTCTGTGATTAAATAAAGAGGTTAGTGTTTCTCCCTCATCTCAATCTCTTCTTCTCATTCCAGCATAACTCCACACAAGATCATCTTAAACATCTAGCAGAGATGCCCACAAACCAAAGCAAAATCTAAGAACTATAAGCAGGAGCAGAACGAAAGTTATCATCAATTTTCAGTGAACACATAAGGCAAACTATTACGTAAATTTAACATTTGAGGCACCAACTTACAGATAAACATGAATTAAAATGTAGTAGCAAACGAAGTAAAGAGTTAAATACAGATCTAAAAGTTGGAAATTACAGATCCAATCTAGATCTATAATCTGGTTAAAAAAATTCTAAATATTTTCTGCAAAATCCAACGCAGAAACTACTTCTTCTCTACCAAGAATATTACAGTTTGAATAACTGATTCACATCAAATATAGAAGCTCCAAACCAACCTCATAATCATGTCTCCAAATCAAACGGATCCAACTACACACGAGCAGCAACAGCCGGCGCAGCGGCAGCGGCGGCAGATGAAGCAGCACCACCGAGGAACGACAGGAATCCAACGTTGGCCGGCTCTTGATCATCAAGGAACAAATCTTCAGGAACCCTAAAAGCTCCATGAGCAGAAACAATAGCCAATCCAACAAGAAGGGCAGAGATAAGTAGGGATCCAACACTGGTGAGGAACACCACAACAATGGTGAATACCACTAAGATCCCCAACGTTTCACGATCAGAGAAAGTACGGCCAAAGATAACAACGGGCTGATCTGAAGGTCTAAACAGATAGAGAAAAAACCATCCACCGAGGAGAGCAAGAAGGACAAGGAGAGAAAAAGGATGAGATAGAAGGGAAAGAGCAAGTACGCCAGCAAGTAGGGTCACGTAATTGACGCGAAAGTAGGAGAAGTTTTTGCGGATGCGTGAGGCTGCTTCAGCGACGGATTCCGGGCGGGCAAATGATGTGCGATCGAGAAGTTCCAACCAAGGGCGGCGTTGAGCGAAACCTTGACGGATCGAAGATGAAAGACGGGAAATGAATGAACGGAATGCGGGAGTTGAGATAGGTGCCTGAGATTGAGATCCAGCAGTAGCCGTAGATTGTGGACTGGAGATCGGAAGTGTCACCGGAGAAGCCATTGTTTTTTCTTCCTTTGTTTTTGCTCCCTTCTCGATGCGGAGGGTACACAGAGAGAGGGAGTGCAAGTGGGAATAAAAATAATACCAAAGGCTTCTAAAGGCTTCGGTTTTCCTTTTTTTTGTTATATATATTCACCTATTTCTTCTCAAAGCTTGTGACAGCCAATGATTTTCCTTTTTTTTTTTACACTCCATTCCTCATGTTCTCTATGTAACTGAATTCATCTGGATACAATTTTAAGAAATTAGTTAAAATTTAATTATTAAAAATTTATTCTATATATGGACATAATTGACAGCTTAAAAATTCAGTCATTTTGGCAGTATTTAGCTAATTAACTTTTAAAATAAATAAATCATTGTATTGATTTTAATAGTGATTAACTTCTTTACAATAATAATCGCTGATAATTCATATTTCATTCAATTGCTTATGAAAATTATCGATATTCAGATACTTCAATCTCTTTTGATAAGTGAATTTTTAGGGGATAAATTGTTACCTCAATTGCAGGAATCAACTAAGATTCGAGGATTGAGAGAAGTAACTGCTAAAGAACAGTTAAGAACAATGGAAAACACAGAGAAGAAGAGAAGAAGGAGAATGTAGATTTTAAGAGAGAAATGAGTTGTATTGTATATTCATGATGAAACTCCTTTACAATTCAGAACTATATAGGATTTACAATTAAATTAGCTGAAAGAAAAATATCTACTAACTGTTTCAACAGTAGTCTTAACAACTTTAACTAACTCGGTATTAACTAAATAATTTCTGACGTGGCTCAACTAATTTCCTGAATTCCTGTTATTCATCCTAATTCCAAATATGTGTAACAATACTCCCTTTCCCAAACAGATCCTTGTCCTCAAGGATCAAACTGAGGAAATCTGACCTTCAATGCATTGTAAAACTCCCAAGTTGCATCATCCGCTGGCAAACCTTCCCATTTAACTAGAACTTGGGCTACAACTTTATTGCCTTTTTTCACCATTCTTCTTTGTAAAACAACCTCAGGCACAGGACAATGAGGGTTAGCAATATCAAGTACAGGAGGGTAGGAAATGCGATCAGGAACTTCATGGCATTTCTTCAATAGTGATACATGGACAGTAGGATGAATTTTCACTGAATCTGGAAATAGCAATGTGTAAGCCACTGGTCCAACTCTTTTGAGCACTTGAAATGGACCATAATACCTTGCAGCAAGTTTGTGAAATTGTTGAGCTGACACAGTTGTCTGCTTATATGGCTGAATTTTGAAATACACCCAATCACCAACGTTAAACACCCTGTCACTTCTATGAAAATATGCCTGCTGCTTCATCCGAAGTTGTGCCCTCAACATATGGTGCCTAAGTAGTTGTAGCTTCAATTCCCTGTTGAGCAATGTATTATCTACCTCAGCTGAATTCGATTCTCCTGGTAGGTATGGTAGATGTAAAGGTGGTGGATAGAGTGCCTCATAGGGAGTAGTCTGAATAGCAGAATGATAAGAGATGTTGTACCAATACTCTGCCATGGCTAAACAAGAAAACCAAGTGGTAGCATCCTCATTACAGAAACACCTTAAGTAAGTCTCTAGGCACCTGTTCAACACTTCAGTCTGACCATCAGATTAAGGATGGTAGGCTGATGAAGTGTTTAGTTGAACTCCTTGGATAGTAAACAAGTCCTGCCAGAAAGAACTTAAGAACACAACATCCATATCACTTGTGATTGCATCAGGTAGTCCATGTAGCCTTACAGCAGTATCCATAAATACCCCAGCTACAGATTTGGCAGTATAATGATGTTTGAGAGGCATAAAATGAGCATACTTGCTAAATCGATCCACCACGACCAAGATCACTTCATAACCATTTGACTTGGGAAGACCATCAATAAAATCCATACTAATTTGTGACCATACAACCTCAGGAATTGGAAGAGGCTGTAACAGACCCGGATATACTGCTAAGTCAGACTTGTTCCTTTGACAAGTATCACACTTCCGAACAAACTCCTGCACATCATTTCTAATGCCCTTCCAGTAGAAAAGTGTGAGCAACCTCTTCAAAGTAGCTTCCACCCCTGAATTGCCTCCTTGAGGGGAAGAATGCCATAGAGTCATGATCTGCCTCCTCAACTCGTGGACCTTACCAACAACTAGTCTTCCTTTCCTTCTCAATTGATTTTGTTGCCAAGTGAATTGTTTACACACTGTTGGATCAACCTTTAATCGCTCAATTAAAGTTTTAAGCTCAATGTCCATTACCCAACTATCCACAATAGCTTGTAGGATATCAGAATTGGTATTAGAAATTACCAAAGCTAACAAATCAGCACCAGTGACTCTTGACAAGGTATCTGCTACCTTGTTCTCTATACCCTTCTTGTATTCAATATTATAGTCAAATGGCATCAACTTTGTCAACCATAATAACTGAGAGTTAGTGTGTATAGTTTGTTCCATCAGGAATTTCAAAGCTTTTTGATCAGTTTTGATGGTGAAGTTTTGACCCAACAGATACTAAGACCACTTCGTAACATCTTGAACAATAGCCAGTAATTCTCTATCATAGACAGATAATGCTCTATTTTTAGGTGAGAGAGACTTACTAATGAAGGCAATGGGTTGACCCTCCTGCATAAGTACAGCTCCAATACCATAACCACTTGCATCTGTCTCCATCACAAATGTCTTGGTAGCATCCGGTGAGGCTAAGACTGGAGCTTTTGTTAGGGAATCCTTAAGTTGTTCGAAAGCCATGGTTGCTTCTTCTGACCACTTAAACTTGTCTTTCTTCAATAGATCTGTTAATGGTCTAGAAATGACCCCAAATCCTTGGATGAATCTTCTGTAATAACCAGCTAGACCCAAAAAATCTCTCAACTGCTTGAAGGTGGCTGGTTTAGGCCAATTTTTTACTGCTTGCACCTTTTGTGGATCAGTAGAAACTCCTTCCTTAGTTATGAAATGGCCCAAGTACTCTATCCTCTGCACCCCAAAGAAATACTTACTCTCTTTGGCGAACAATTTGTGTTTTTGCAATTCCTCAAAAACAGATCTGAGGTGTCTCAAGTGGTCCTCCAAGTTCTTGTTGTATATAAGAATATCATCAAAGAAGACTAATACATGTTTCCTTAAGAAAGCTTAAAAACAAAATTCATAAGGCCTTGAAATGTTGCTGGTGCATTATATAGGCCAAATGGCATCACCAAATACTCAAAGTGTCCATCATGGGTTCTAAATGCTGTTTTTGGCACATCTTCTACGGCCATTCTTAGTTGATGATATCCTGATCTAAGATCAATTTTTGAAAAGATCTTGGACCCTCCCAATTCATCAAGTAAGTCCTCAACAATGGGAATTGGAAACTTATTCTTAACAGTGTACTTATTAATGGTATTGGAGTTGTGCTGATGCAGGAAGGGCATCCAATAGCTTTTCTCAGCAAGGGGTTATCTAGGAGGCACCAAGGACTATCTGTGTATGATAAGGAACTATTGGATTTGGTCCTAGCTGTGACTAAATGGACACAATACTTGTGGGGAAGAAGTTCATTGTGAGATTGATCAAAAGGCATTGAAGTTCTTACAATACCAAAAGTTACATACATGTTCTCTGATGAATTGAATTGATAAGTTGATGCAGTTCCACTTTGAGATTGAGTACAAGAAGGGGAGAGAGAACAAGGCAGCAAATTCCTTATTTAGGGTGCAACTATGAGAGGTGACAGTCATAGTTGTCATTCCTGGAATGACTGAAATGTTTGACAGAATCAAGAGTAGTAGGGCTGAAGATCCTACTATCAAGGAGCTTTTGATTAAGGTCTATTCTCAACAAGAAGGGGTCAAGTAGTTTACTTTTGTGAATCAACAAATCAGAAGGAAGGACAAGTTGGTTGTGGGTGCAAATCCAATGTTGAGAGAAGGGATCCTCAAAATATGGCATGGGAAACCTATCTGGGGCATTTTGGTATTGAGAACACCTACAAAAGAGTTTCCAGCTTGTTCTATTGGCCAAGACTAAAAGAGGATGTGACCAAGATGGTAAAGAGTTGTGCCACTTGCCAGAGGAACAAGTATGACAGTGCTACCTATCCAGGTCTCTCCAACCTCCGAAAACAATCTCTGCTTGGGCTACTATGAGTATGGATTTCATAAATGGGTTTCCTAAGTTATTTGATAAAACTACTATCTTAGTGGTGGTGGATAGACTTACAAAGTATGGGCCTTTCATAGCAATTAGCCATCCATATACAACTATTATGTGGTTCAAGTATACTTAGATCAGGTTTACAAATTCCATGGAATGCCAGAAAATATAGGAATCTGATATTCATGAGTAATGTGTGACTGGATCTCTTTGCGATGTAAGGTGACACCTTGAGTACCTTTACTGTATACCATCATCAAACATACGGTCAGACATAGAACATCAAAGACTTATTTAAGATGCTTTTGTGCTGATAGCCAAAAAGAATGGGACAAATTCCTGTCACTAACAGAATGGTGTTATAATACCACTTTCCATTCAGCAATCCAAACCACCCCTTTTGAAGCTTTATATGGTCAAACCGCATTTATCCATCTTCCTAAAGTTCAGGGAGATTTAGCAGAAGAATAGGTAGACAGAAACTTATCACTAGATAATTCAAGATTGAATTACTCAAATTTCACATCTCTAGAGCTCAACAGAGAATGTTATCTATGGTTAATTTACAGAGGACTGATAGACACTTTGAAGAAGGAGAATAGATGTATCTGAAGATTCAACCATACAAATAGCTCACCATCCCCAATCAGATTTTTTCTAAATTTTCAGCTATGTATTATGGTCAAATTCTGCAGAAGGTTTGACCTGTTGCCTATAAGTTATCACTTCCTCCTCATATGGCTGTCCACCACACTTTTCATGTGTCACAACTGAAGTCGTGCTATGCAGTACCTACTCACTTTAATCATCATTTAACAGTAAATGTGTCTTCTCCAAATTATGTGCAGCCTAAAGAGATTCTAGAAAGAAGAATGATCAAGAGAGGAAACAAAACCATTCCACATATACTTGTTCAATGGGATCAGATGTCAGTAGAGGATGCAACATGGGAAGATTATGTCACACTGAGGCTAAGGTTCTTTAAATTCTTTTCATGAGGACAAGAAAATTTTTAAGGAATTGGAAATGAGGCAAGAATGGATTCAGAAGCTTAGGCAGAATGTGTACTGTGCGTTGGAAGGGTTGCACCTAGTCGTTAAGTTGGTTAGGTTGTATTTAAGAAGAATAGTTTCATATTGTTCAGTTTAGTCCAATAGGTTGTTAAAGTTGTTTCTGTTATTATCAAAATTGCCCGATATGTTTGAGGATTAGATACTTTAGGTCCAATTGTTGGGCACTTATATTTTGTACTGTCCAGCAGGAATGCTTGGGCTATTTAATTATTGTATTTGTCTTTGTTGAAGTTTATGCAGAATTTTTTTTAGCTAAATAGAGCATATCTTGTTTCTTACTATTTTCCTTTTTCTTTCTTTTCTTTTCTTAGCTTCATACTCGTTCATTACTGTTATATTACTTTTCCATGTTTTCCTTAATTAATTGTATCACACAATATTTTTAGTATCTTTACAAGAGTTACCCATGTTTATGTGTCGAAGATGCTACTAATTGATAGTCTTATTTTTCTATGACTACGTATTTAAAAGGGTCCATAATACCTAGCAGAGGAAGAAGTCTTTCATAGAGTCTAAGGAGTAGTATTTACAGCAAAGTAATTTTAAAATTATTATCGCTGCTCAATAATTATGATTTATATAACATTTTTTTTAATTTTGAAAGTTTTCTTTATAACCCTTAATTACTTTTTTCCAATAAGATATCAAACTATCCATAAAATGTTACATGGTAAGAAATCGTTTGAAAAAGTGTGTAAAATTTAGAGTCGTCAATATGGGGTAGGTCTGTTAGATCGGCCTGACCTAACTCGTGGTTTGATAGGGTTGAGCTATAAATTTTGGAGCCCACTTAAAAAAAGGACTTTTTAGCTCGGCCTAAATAAGCCTGCAGATTTGTGGGGCTTGAGAAATATGGATAGAGCTGATCGTGGGCCAAATAAAAACTAACTAAAAAATAAAAATAAAATAGAGTATTAAATAACAAGAGCCTAAACTCAAAATCTGTTTAAAGTTTGAAATATTATAATTTAAATACAAATTATATTTATAAAATATGTACAACATAAAATAAACTTCCTAAAATTTCTAGGGAGTCACTACATAGGTCGTAACCTATGGAATATTGTCATAATTTTTGTGTTTTGTTATGATCATTGGAAAATAATTTGGTAAATATTTCTATTTAGTTATTTATGTTTTTACTTGAAATCAAACTTAATAAATGTTATATAGATAGTATTATTTGTGAATTTGATTAACAAGTAGTAACACTAACACCGTGTGATATTGTCGTTCGATATTTATGATAATATTTTTAAATATTATTTAATTTAAAAATTATAAAAATATTTTTTTAAGAAGATGATTAGCCCGACAAAACCCGTAACTCACACACTAGTGGGCTGAGCTGATCAATTTCTAGCTCACACAAATAAAATAGTGTGGGCCAGCCTGACCCGTCAACTTTCAAAACTTGTATGAATTAGCCCGAATGGAATGAATCAGCCATATTGACAGCGCTAATAAAAATAGTGTTAAACATAATGTGTTAATAATGCTAACATTAATATTGTTGATACTAATTATACTCGTATTAACTATGTCCAAATTATTTCTTATGCAATATTTATTTCGATATATTAGAAATTATATGCACCACATAATTTCTAAAATAAATTGTTTGTTACTAAAATATCCTCCATTAATATGGTGGATGAATGTAGAAAACTTTTGATGAACAATTGTATCTTTAATAATGCAAATACATGCATTAAATCGATTTGTATTAATAATATCATAAATTTACATATATTAGTTAACATGCCTTCATACCAAAAAGAGTGCATTGATTATTCATAGATTGAAAAAGTATCTCAAATAAGACATGAGAGTGCATTGATTATAGATAGATTGAAAAAGTATATCAAATAAGATATTAGTAATACTCAATGCATGCCTTATTTTTTTCTAATGCCGTCCACCAAATGACCCCAAAATAAAATTAAACAAGGTTAATGGTGATAACCAAAATAACATGTTGAATTCCATGGCAAAATATGTAGAGTTGCTCCAATCAACCACGCCTAAAAAAAGGCAGTAATTGCAAACTCCACCATCAATATCCTTTTCTGGTCCCTATTGATAACGTCATCAGCGTTACATAAATATACAAAATCATACAACCAGAAAAAATAATAAAGAGTTCTCAACTTGGATCGGACAATCTTTTATTGTTCTAAAAGCCGAATTAACCTGTAATAAAAAGCTTACAGTTACCAATCTAAACTTGCATCCCAAATGGGGTTAGGAGAGAGTCTAAGATGACAGAGTTGACCAAAATACAAGGACAAGAACAGCAGCATTAGTACTCTCCAAGAATTCAAAACTAGAGGCGTAAGCTATTTCAGTTGATACCACGGAATGATGGCAAGACAGCAATAAGTGGATCACCATAACCAACCGCTTCTGCAAAACACCATGAAGTGAATAGTGAGTTGAGGTTTTAAAAAAAAAAAAAAACATTAGTGCACAGTAATACCATTAGAAAATTTAAAATACATGCACAGACCCGCATCAAATAAGTTAAATGTTTTTGGAAGACAAAAGATTCATCAAATGAATATGCCAATAATACTGGGTGATGGCAAACAGCTTAGTTAAGTTGGTTAGTTAAGAACCATGTGTGCTCGGTTGAAAAGAACCATTATAATGGGCAAAATGGACAAAACTCACTCAGGCATCAATTAAGATCTCAGGCAAATACATATGCAGCACCTATATATTAGCGCAACATTTACAAGTATGCCAGGAGCTTGCATTTCACTGCAAATTTTGTGGTTTTACATTCCTCATATGCACTGTAATTGTTAATTTAGCGTGAAATTGCAGCTGTGACAACTTGACGAGTAAAACAAGGTGGAGAAAGAAAAAATGTTGAAAGACCCATACCGCCATCATTAAAGAGGATTTTCAAGACTTCTCCAGCCGCATCTGACTGCTCAACAAAATAAAAAAATAAGAAAGTAAAAGAAAAAGGTCAGCAAATATTACTCTGAAAGCAGATAATTTAACAAAAAAATTGCCTTAATAAAGGGCTTACCCTGACAGGAAGTTCTGTCCCAAACTGATCCAAAAAGCCAATAATCTGTCCCTCCTTGATAATATCACCCTGCACACAAAACACACATGCATCATTCAAGTGCTAAGCTAAAAAGCCTCTGTCAGGTTTAATCCTGGTATGTGAGCATCAGATAGAAGACAAAAGCATATGTCAAAGGTCTACTGAGTTCCAAGATTAGTAAACCACTGGCGCTCAATCCTTAAGATCTTTAAGCATTAAAATGATGATGCTCACAAGGTATACACAAGCTAGATGTCCTTGGCTCATCCCTTCCAATATCTAGACATGATAGTTATTCAGCATAACAAAATGCACTCTTTTGAAAAACTAAACCTACAACCATCTAGTATATAAGGTCAAGAAATACAATAGGAAATTAATCTAATTTAAGGAGAAAGAAGTTGATGATTATCACTATAATAGGAAAGCCTTCGAAAAGAATAAAGTTCAGAACATAATCCAGAGGGTTGGATTTATGATGGGTTACCTCTTTACATGCAGGAGGTTGTTTCTTTCCCTTTAAGGTCCTGGCCCTTCGGAATGAACCAACCTGTTGGAAAAAAGTGGAAGCCGTTGCTGACATAGTACATGACACATGCTAAAAGGGTTTAACAGGTCAAGTAATACACACCGTGGGGCATGATACAAGAACATAACCACTAGCTCCAGTAGACTCTAGAGCCGCTAATTTTGCTGATTTTTCAGCAGCAACGTTTGTGAATGGGCTGATCTTTCCTGAGGTTGATTTCCCTGGGGATGCTGCAGGAGCAGCAGTTGTTGATGAAATGGATGGTTTGCTTGCACTAGGTGGTGGTGGTGGTGATGCGGAAACAACAGGCGCAGGGACTACTGGAGCTTCAATGTTCCGTTTCAAGTGCAGTTCAAAATCTCCAACCTATGATAAATGCCACAATATCCAATCAAACATCAGTAGAAATCATAAAACCTTTTCTTTCAGACCATATCAAAAGATAATTTTTCTGAAATAATATTTAGAATTATATTTCAACAAAAAAAAATATATAAATATTTACCACAGAAACCGACAAAAGTGATTATCTACACCGACAATGTGTCATGTCGAAACCAACATGGAGTTTGTCTGAAAATCTGAAAATTGACAATCATAACCATTCACAGCTTTTGGTGACAACTACAAACCTATGTGGACGATAATTGCTACAGTTCCAGTATGACAGTAGTACTGTAGGAGCAGCTTTCAACTCTTCATGCAGAAATGTTTCAACATTATATTTTCTCATTGCAATATTATATAAGAACAAGCTTGATGGTACAGAATTGTTGAATCCTGCAAAACTCTCGGCATCAATAACCTTTATTCCTTCTTTTCTTCCACTGTGTATCGATAGTTGATACTGTATATGGAATTCTGATTCCTATGGTGTCAATGCTAGGAAGGTATGTAGGTCGCGTTTTGGGTAGAAGGTTAGTAGGTAATTGAGTGTTGTCCTGTTGTTGGAAGGTTTAGGCTTTTAGAGTGTGTAGTACTAGTCAATTCTCAAAAAAGAGTGTAGTACTAGTCGTATTCATGTAGTTCTTGCTTTTGATATCTATTATCATATGTAATTTATTGTGTTTCAATTATCACATTATTTTGTTGTTGCCATTGTTACTTTCTTGTAGGCTCTGCAATGCTTTTCTTATTAGTTGCTACTATGATTGCTTCATTGTTTCCTTCTTTTCTTGGATTTGTTGCACATGAATCGAGGGTGTTTTGAAACAGCCTCTCTACCTCCACAAGGTAGTGGTAGGGTCAGCGTACACTCTCCCCTCCCCAGACCCCACTTGTGGGATTCTACTAGGTATGTTGAGTTGTATGGCATCAATGCTTGAATTTACCCAACTATTACCAAATATACCATCACACTTTTCAGATAAAAATGGGTGGTTCTGAAATAGCAAATTTTACCATCTCAAGATATTCCATACTTGTTTTAACAATCGTAATACATTTTTACAACTTTTATTTTAACTCATATTTTTTATCATTAAAAAGGTTTTGTATTAAAAGTCCAGCAACCACAAGGTGATGTGGGGAATTTACAAGGGTTAGCTCCATTACATATTGTGTAATGAGCTCAAAAAATCTATCATGGCCTACATATCATTTGCAATTTGCCATGTTACACCAAAAAAAAAAGTAACAGTTGGGATAAACATCTGTACTTCTTAGAACTAACTACAGACTGTAAGGAGCAAACTCACACCTATTGGTTGTACTCTCCCACCGTTACCACTAGGCTATAAGTTTTGGTACTGGTTAACTAGTAAAATAAGTAATACGTAAATTGCAACCAAGCTGAGGTTCGATTAATGACTAATAAAATCATTTTAACATATGCTAGTAGATAGTTCAGGTCATGTGACAGTGGTAAAGCTATAATGCATACTCAGTGGCTCTGGAATTTCAGAGGATTTGAAGATAAATCATGCTTCAACCTTCTCCATTGGTTGAATCCAACTTCCGCAGACTTTGTCTTATATTCCCGTCTATAGTATAGTTCCATATTCTATTCCAGAATCTCCCCAACAAATAAAAAGGCCGAGTCATAATGCACTATACATGAAAGGATGCACCAGCAGATAAAGAAATGCTTACCTTAAGTTTCAGCTCAGCTACCTCTGTATCATCACACACCTCGGTGATCAGAGCCTGGTAAGAATCAGTAGAACAAACAAACGATCATGCTTAAAGTCACCGCAAGCAAAGTATTAGTCTACCAATCTGTCGAAGATAAGAAAGCAGTATAAATAAAGCATCATTACAACATTTGCCTACTGAAGACTAGAAGACATGATTTTGAATAGGTTGCCAGAATTAAGTAAAATGACACTGGTGTATGGGTTCGCCACAAAAATGAGCAGTATTTTTAAATCAATACAGAAAATGAGAATTAATTACCTAATCACAAGTTCAAAAATATACCCGATAAAGACTGGCCGAAGTTGCAAGATTTCTTAGTTTTAACATAGTTCAATATGCATTTGCTTGAAGATGGTGATAAAAGAAAATCCATAGAATTCATGCTTTAATACAGAAGGACCAATTAAGCCAAAAATTCATCAAGCATATAATGATAAATAATCAACACAAGGTACTTACAGCACCCATAAAAAAAAGGAAAAAGATAAAATAGGCAGTAAAAACATTCTAACTTCCAAAGAGATAAACCAACCTCAAAACCCTTAGGAAATGTTGCTGTTGGCAGTGGACTACTCTCTGTTGGAAGTTTGTGATTGCCATCTGCAAGAAATACCCATTCAGATTAAAAAAGTTAGACGCGACAGAAGACTACTTTCCACTCTTAATCAGATAAATGATAAAACGATAAGCTTTAGATTCCAATAGGAGATATGCATTCTGCTTGGAATGAATTATAGGGTGCTTGAAAGCACAACAGTGTGGTAGATATCAAAAAGTACTAGCACATCAAATAAACCAAGAATGAGATGTACATTCAATATAATAGCCACATGGAAATTAGAAAATATTAGCCCCTAACTACTGATTTACACATGGTGCAACAACAAAGTAACTCACCACCAGATTTCGCTGTCACAGTTGTTTCAGATGTCTTTGCACATGACAGTATCAATCTACCATGCTTGTTAGGAGAAGAAATGAGCCTTGCACCACTTGAGGAGCCCTTCAGGGGAAGCTTAGTAGGCTTGGAGAAGGCAATACTATTTGTTGGAATAACGCCAGGCATTTCAATTACTGACCTCACATGGGAAGTGGTACCAACTGAATCTATCAGAAACAATAAAGTAGGATAACAGAAAGATTGATTAGAGCCATTGGATGATATCCACGTGAAACAGATAGCTAGAGCAGAACTATTAGCAATTATTTATGCAAAAAAATAGGTTGACACCACTAAAGATAATTGAAAAACGGAAAAGATTGATTCTTAGTTTATCCAAATGAATCATTCTTCTGTTCTCTAAAATCATATTGAAACATAACGTTTTGTCCTTTCGTGAATCAACATCAGTTTATACTCATTGATTAGGATTCTATCTCATGGTTTTCTAACTCAATTTTACATAAATCCCTATAGTCAGCAGAACTGAAAGTAAATTGCACGAAAAGACCTAACAGCTTCATCAATCCAGAGCCACTAGTTTGAAGTTCCTCTTAGAGTCTGGACTAAGCTAACAACACATATTTTTAGCCACAAAAACTATCACTAGCAGAGAAGAAAACAGAGATATCCACAAGCTTTAAAAGTTCACTTCAATATAAATAACTAAAATTTATAAGCGTGCAATCTCGTATTTATGCATTTACACCAATGTCGGATCTGAGACGAAAATAAGAAAGTAAAGCAGATCGCTATCATTTCTTGCCAATGAGGAATCTAATCTAAGAACTTAATCTCGATATCCTTCGTGATAACATCAGAAAATACACAGATAAAACTACATGAAAATACAAAACAATTCAATTAGAACCTGAAAATGTATATATATCTAGAAAACAAAGATAGGAAGAGAAAATTACGGTGGAAGGAGCGGAGAACGGCGGCGGACTCCATGAGCTCTGATCGGAGAAACCGAGGCAAACGAAGAAGAAATCGGAGAGATATGAGAGAGAAAAATGGGAAGGAGGAATTTATAGCAAATGGAAAATATGTGAGCTTAGTAGAGAGGTGAGTTATATTAGTGTACTATCTTCATTGAGATGTCCGCCCATAAACTTCTATTTCTTCACCCACTTTCCGACTCTATGCTTGACAGTGCAATTAGTTGCACGAAAACTCATTAGTATTATTTTATTTTTAGATATAACTAGTTAATTTATTCACGCTTTACGGACTTATTAGATTTTTTGTTATTCAATTTTTTTTTTTAGTTTTCAAAATTTAATCAATAATTATTATTCACTTTTAACTTTTTACATAAATTATTGTCATTCAAGTATTTCCCGTCTTTAAAAATACTTGATTTTTATAATGTATTGTAAGTGAAATACTAATTTTACTTTTCTTAATTAAAAGAAAGTACATAAAGAAAAAAATTCAATAAAACTCGATTTCCTTCAAATCATTTTAATAAGTTTAAAACTAAATTATTTATTTATATTCTATATATTAAATAGATGAATCTCGTATGCACTTTTGTCTTACTTTTTTTTAAATTTTTTTTATCACATCCGCAACATTATGAATTATGAAGATGAACCTGTTTGAGTTTTGGAGAAGAATTAATTAAAAATTAAATAAATGAATAAAAATGAGAGAAAATCCAAAAAAGAAGAAAATAAATAATAGAATAGTTGGACAAAACGTTATCAAAAAATAAAAGAGTAGTTACCTTTACATGTCAAGTCATCATTTTAGAATTAATGCTTAAGTTTAGTTGATTAAAAATCAGAAAATGATATTATTTTTATAAAAATAAGTATATCTAAATATGTTTCTACTAATAAATATTATTTTTAAGAATTAATATGATTTTGAACAATATTTTTTGCATTACCTTATTTCAAGTAGCACAAAGTCTCTAAATATACTTACTTGACTTTTCTTTTTTCTGTGATAGTTATTCCAAATAAACCAACTTAATTATTCATCCTCCATTATAATTATTTTAAATATAAGTTAATTATCTTGTACAACTATATACATTATATAACTCCCCAAATGTCTTTTAAGTTCTCCATTATCATACATAATAAGTTATGCATTATTTACTCATTTATGGTGAATTAAGTAAGGAAGAACATGACATTTTATTGTTGTTTAATGAAAGAAAAATACTTTAAGAATATTAAACATGATTAAGAGAATTCAATGGGTGATTGGTGAGGTCTTTTTTACATAGAATTTAAATAAGAAAAATAGAAAAAAATGTCAAAAAAAAAGTGAAAAATAAATAAATGCAAATGATAGCCTTAAAAAGGTGTCACATCACCTTTTCTAGATTCAACTTTATATATAGATATATAGATTTGTAATTAATTGAAAAGTCAATTTATAATTATAGTTTTTTTAAAAAAAACATTTTAAATATTATAAACTATATATTTTTTTAAAATGCTCCTATTTGATTTGATTTTCATTCAACAATCAAAATTATGTTCAATAAATTCTTAATATGTTAGCTCATATAAAATGTGGCTTACAATAATATTAAGAATTTATAAATGATAACAATTTCTCAAACTTTTACCACTTGTTAAAAAATCATCTCAAATGGTAAATGATGTGTCAATCGAGTTCATTATCTTAGTATACTAAAAGTATATATATATATATATATATATATATAATTTTTATTTGTTCTTCTTTTCTTCATCTTGTTGTGTTTTTCATAGTAATTGTTAGTGTAAGTTCTTATTAATATGTTACTTATATTTATTTAGGAATAGTATAAGTAGAGGTTTTATTATTTGTGAATAATAATACTAATACTAATTATAATAATAACAGTAATAATAATAATAATATTAATAATAATAATAATAATAATAATAACAATAATCATTTGATGTAAATTAATATTTTATTTCTTAAATTTAAAACTTGGCATTTATCCTAGAAAAATAAAATTTGTTACATTTGAATTCACACTATAACTATGTACAAACTTGCAACAGAAAAATATATGTAGATAAAGTTTGTTATATTGCTAATGATTGATATTCTTCAAGCTTGATCATGACGAGTTTCTTTCACAAATAAGATCATATATATGTTGCTCTCTCCTATATTCTAACAAATAAAAATCAGGTAAAAAAATTACATGCAAATATAATAATTGTGGAGACAACACTGATAATGCTATAATAAAAAACAATTAAAAAAAGGAATAAATAAAAAAGAAACTTCTTGAAAAAAGAGTTTGCAATGAAAAAGAAGCAAAATAAAATAAAATAAAAAGAAGAAAAATTGAAAGGAAATTATGAATGGAAAAGCAGAATGTTCTGCAGTGCAAGACATTTGCTTTGGTATTTATAGTTACTAAAATAATTGGTAACATACGAATATGAAAAGATAGATAACGGACATTAGAGTAATTATAATTGAATGACTTTAATTGTGATTTTCTTCAATATTTAAGTGATATTTTTTGTATTTTAAAATTTGAAAAATGATAAAAAAAAAAAAACACAAAAAAAATAAAAAAAATTCTAGCTCTTAGAGGCATGCCACATCAGCGATTATAGATTCAGATTTATATATATACTAGTGTAACTGGCCGCGCTTCACGCGGTCCTAAAAATCATACTTCCTCAGTCTGTTTCATTTTATGTGACACATTTTTCTTCATTGTCCATCCCCACAAATATAATTTTATCATAATTAAATAGAATTTACCACACTTTTAAAAGTTTATTTTTCTTAAACATCGTATCTAGTCCAAGGGTGCCACATAAAATGAGACGAAGGGAGTATCAATCTAATTAAATATTTATTAGCATTATAATTTTATATAAGTGAAAATAATTGTCTTTTCATGATCCTTTAGAATTTGGATTATATATATATATATGTTTTTTTTATCGAATGAATGTGTAAGAAGTCGGAAAATGAGATTACTAATTCAAATTAACATATAATATCAACTTAAATAAGAAATGAAAAAAGAATAACATAAATTTTTTGTAATAAACCTAAAAGATAAAATGATTTTATTTAATGTTAGATAAACTATGTATGATTTTAAGATGTAAAATAAAATTAGACTATTGAAAATGTAAATCTGCCCATATCGACAATCAAATAAAAAAGTTAGTACATTAGTGAAATTATGAAATAACTGTTAGTTTTCAAAAATGAATTATGATATTGATTATTTTTTTTTTTTTAACTTTTGCTTTAAAATATCTTTTACTGTAAGTAAGGATAAAATTAAAATAACTAAAATCTGCTAATTTTCATCTTATAGCGCTATTAATAACCATCATAGATTGAATTCTATTAATTAAACTTTAAATTGCCTATGATATTGAAAATAATGATTTTCTTATTCAAAAGACATGTCATTCTTCTTTTGCCTAACTTTATATGTTATATAGATTATTTTGAGATAAAAGAAACATTCAATTTTTTTTTTAAAAAGACATGTCATTTGTTTTGGGAGCAAATACAAATTCATATCTTTTTTAGTAATTTATAAATATAATAAAATAATAATCATAACTCAATATGAAATTGATATAATTATTCCTAAAATTACAATAAGACATTTACTCAAAAAAAAAATTATTACATTCCAATCAACACTAATTATGTACAAGTATACAATAAATGAAAAAAGTAACAAAATTTGATACAAACACTAATGATAATATATTCTACAAAGTTATAAGAATTACATAAATTCAATATGAAATTAATATAATTATTCCCACCACTTATAATAGGGCATTGTATGACTATATACAAACTTACAATAAATAATAAAAGTAGCAAATAATGATATATTACTAATGATGACATGTTTTTCAATCTTTGAATTTGGACAAATACTTTTCACAAGTGAGGGAAAATTGTACTTTATTTCCTAACAAAAAAATCTGCACCAAAATATAATATAAAATAAATAATTGTGACAAAAGAAAAACAAAGAAAGAAGAACCTACAAAATAACTTTTTTTTTTTAGGAAAAAGAGTTCTAACGAAGGAGCACATTAATAGTAATGAAGAATTAAATAGAAAGCTTAGAAATGAAAAATCAAGAATGTTACGCGGTAGAAATGATTTTCTTTTTAGTACTTATAGTAATAAAAAAGAATAGTAACATAAAATTGAAGTAAATAACGAATTTGGATAATTAAAAAAAATGAGTATTAAGGAAATTAATTATGCCTAATTGAATTTTTGCCGTAAATAAACTTGTATTAGTAATTGAGAGGTAGTGGACTGCTAGATTTAATTTGGGTTATACTGCATTTGATTGCTATGTTTAATTAAGTCACATTACATTTTCTATATTCAACTTTTTATATATATCTATATAAAACACAAATTTTGTTCAACTACAAATGAATTAGATTAACACTTAATTATAAATTATTTTTTGTTAATTTCAATTCTTTCATTATTAATGTTGGTGAAGCTACAAAATTTTTTGTTAATTTTATTTTTATAAACATTTAAAAGTAGCCAAAAAAGTAAAAATAAAGAATGTAAAAAATAAACTTTGAAAATCTTTCTAGCTTTCATAGTTGTACTCGAAGTGTTTATTTTCCTAAAAAATCTTTTTATTTATGATTTACTTGAGGTATATATATGTGTATATATATATATATATATATATATATATATAAAAGAGTATGTGTTAGTAGTAATTTATAAGCACTATTATTATAAAATGTAGATGCTTCTAGAGCTGTGAGTAACTATCACTCTCATATTTTGGATGATAAAGTTAGTATTTTTACGTAAGAAATTGAGAAGAACAATAATTATATTCTTACTTTTCGAATAGTGAAAGTTCATTACAATAAGTGTCTCAGATTGAAAAATAAAATTAGAAACTTTTAAATTATTTTCAATTGTTCTAAATTCTTCATTTATATTGAAATGTCCTTATAAAATACATAAATTATCAAAGGGCTAAGATACCAATAAAATAAGAAAAAGAAAGAAGAAGAGATCAACCTGAATAATATAATAACAAAAGAAAAAAATTATAAATACACCTTCGAACCTTAACTTTCATGGAAAAATTTAGCATTCTGACCTTAACTTTCTTGGAAAAAGTTTAGCACAACATTCCCCTTCATGGTTGTCACACGAAAATTCAAACTCCTACAATTCAAAGTTAAAACAAAACGAATCAAGAAACAAAAAGGAGTATAAATAATATGAAAACAAAAGAAAAAAAAGATTACGAATACACCTTCGAACCTTAATGTTCTTAGAAAAATTTAGCACAACATTCCTCTGCATTATTATCACACCAAAATCCAAGCTCTTACAAAAAAAAATCAAGAATAATTAAAAAGAATAAACATGTAAATGAGGTTCGAACAGAAAGGAGAAAATATATTTATATATGAAAATATTAAAATAAAGGGAAGGTAAAAAGATTTTGTAACTCATATGAAATTATAAGGCTTAATTGGTAATACTCATTTAATAGAAAATAAATGTGATTGAAATTTGCCATCATTTAGAATTTAAAATTGAAGAAGTGTTTCCTCTAAAAAAAATTATAAATAAAAATAGTACAACAGAAGAAAAAAGAAAGGTCGTGGGAATTAATAGCATTAATAAGAATATTATAAATAAAATTGTCTTTAATATTCTGTAATTTTAATGGAAATAAATAAAGTGATATTGATTGATGTGAAAAATAACGGAAAAGAACATATTTATGATAATAAGGAGAAGAGATAAATAAAATATATTTTATTTTAAAAAATAATAGAATTAGAAGGTATAAAAAGAACACATTTATGTTAATAAGGCTAAGAGATAAATAAAATATTTTTAATATAAAAAATAATAGAAATAGGAGGTATAATAATAATTAAAAAAATAAAAAAAGTTATAATAATAAAAACTAAAAAAACAAGAGAAGAGATAAATAAAATATTTTTATTTTAAAAATAATAGAAATAGAAGGTATGATAGTAAACACTAAAATAAAATTATAATAATAAAAACTAAAAAAAAGGTTGAAAACGACATGAGAAAAAGAAATACAATAAAAATAGATTTTTACGTTCAGCCATTTGTAGCCTTTTGAAATTCCTTAATTTTAAGGAGGCGTGATGCTCATTAAGTAACTATTTAATAGTAGCATATATGTATGTATACAAAATATTATTGTGTAGAAAATAGAAAAAAGGCCCTAAATTATTTAAAAAAAAGATAAATATTTTTCTGATCATTGAGGCATGCCACATAAGTGGGCTGAAGATCCTCATTTATACATATATATATATATATATATATTGATATATAGATTATTTATGTCATATAAAGTGAAAATTATTTTTCCTCTCCAATTTTGCGTAAAAAGAATTGTATTTTCCTTTCAACCACGGATGAAGTTTTTCGGTGTGTAAAAAATAGTAATTTAATTAAATTGAATTGAAAAAAATATTATTGATTTATCGATATCAAGGTATTGGGTAATAGATTTGATTATAGATATTATAAATGTGGTAATGGTTAAATCGATAGTCCGATAAGATTGTATTAAAATTACTATTTTACTCGTAATTATGTAATAGTACATTTTACCGATATTATTTTTAAATTCTAATATTGCGTTCAATCGTATTCACACAAACTAGTCTTTTTGCCTCTCGGTTGTGATACCTTTTCGCTTCTCAATTTTAGATTTGATTGTAACAAAGACAAATAAATAATATTGTTTTCACAATTTATTGCATAAGTCTTTAGTGAAGAAACCTGAACCACCTAACAAGAACGTGGTTCTTATAATAATAGTAGAAGACTATGTAATAGAAACGATAAAATTTTTTATCATGGAAAGCCTCCTTGATCGGGGGGAGGGATCACGACCTACAACTGATTGACTTTCAACAATTTCTCACTAAAATTTCAAAGAACAATTTTAGATTACAACTCTATAATCTAATGGACTACCTCCAGTATCTCAATTCTAATGATTAACTATAATCATTGTCTCTATTTTCTAAGAAGTAAAATCCATTTCTTGTTACAATTCTCACACTTACTTTAAACTTAGAATAATTATCACTAAACAATGACTCTAAGTTAAATTGACAATATCCGAACTTCAAAAAAGAAAATTTAACTCTAGTTCTTCTGTCGTTGTGCATTATCGCTTGCTCTTGCTAGGAATCACGTTTTATGAATGTCACGCCCCGAGCTACCCCCGAGACACGGACACGGGATCTAGGACCACAAGTGATCCCAAGCTAACTTTGATGGCATGATCATGTTCATACTAAAGAAAATAAACTAATGCGAAAGCTAAAACATATTTAAAATGAAAAGATGGAGAATACCTATGTACTGTAACTGAGATATTTGAAAACATATGAGTTTAATACAAAGAAGTTATTAACTCAATACTAAGCTGAAACTAACTATGTCTGAAAATAGCCTCTAACTAACTATAAATGTTGGGACAAGCCCCAGCTAAGTCTAGCAAAAACTGAAACTAAATGACTAAAAGACTGAAATGAACTCATGGCTTTTGTCCTCGGAGAATGAGGACTCACCACTGATTCTGCTGAACTGGAGATCGGGAATTGATGTAAGCGTGATCTGGATGCTGAGAACCTGAACCTACATCACGAGAAGATGTAGCGCACGTATGCATCAGTACTTGAAAGGTACTGAGCATGTAGGATAAAGTAAAACTTAAATAAAACATAACTGAACAAGCACAAAAGCAAGTATAGTATTCTGAACATGATATACTGAATTCTGAGCTAACTGGATGCAAGGACCAAATTTATAACATGTTAAAACTGAATACTAACTGAACTGTAAATATGGTCATTACAATAGAGTCTGACTGAAATGTGGGAGCTACTAATAACCGATAATAAAACCACATGAGCTAAATATGGAGTCCGATGTATACGCCCCATCGAGAGGACCCAATATACCCTGCCAGAGGTATAAAGGCATGCTGGCGTGATCACTAAACTGATGCCCAGAGAAGGGTCTTACAACCTACTTGGCTAGTAGTTCTGGGATTATTTGGGTACGCTGAACCCTAGTCCAACTCTGTATTATGCTACTCCCAATGAATTAAGTGATTAACACATTATGACTAAATTTCTGTAAATACTGGATAGCTCAAAACTGAACATGCAAACTGAGAATGCAACAACTAATCTGATAATGATGCATTAATAACTGAGACATATATATCTGAAGTAACTGAAATATCTAACCTAGCATGTGTAATTCAAGAACTAAAGAAATACATAGCTAGGGTTCTGGAATTCATGCATTTATGTGAACATTAACGTACTAATCTGATTTGGATCATTCTATCAGCTAAAACCCCAATAATTATATCATTCAAGAAACCATAAGTCTAGTCATGATATGGGAATCAAGAAACTGACTGAAAACTAGGGATCTAATGGGTGAAAGGAACCCACTAGTGAAATCCCACATACCTGGTGATGAAATCCACGAAGAAATCTTTCGATTTCGGGGCTAGAATTAATGGAAACTTATGGCTTTCTTGAACTAGGGTTCTTGACCTTTTTCTCCTTTCTTCCTTCTAATTTTCTAAGTTTTGATTAATGATTTGACTTAGGTAAGTTTTAGTTATGTTTCTAGGCTTAAACTAACTAAAATCTCATGATTTAGGATCGAAACGACGTATCTTAGGGGTTAAACGAATTAGGAAAAGACCAAAAGACCCCTGACTTAAAAGCTGTCGGAGTCATTGTCGGAGTCGACTTACGGACCGTAGGTCGACGAACGGTCTGTACTGGTCGGCCGTCGTTTGTGATTGAGAGTTAAAAGTCAGCTAGCGAATCGACAGAGTCAACTGATGGACTGTAAGTCAACTGACAGTCTGTACTGGTCGACTGTCATTCGCGACTGAGAATTGGAATTAGTTGTTCAATCGACGGTGTCGACTGATCGATCATAAGTCGACTGATGGTACGTACTGGTCGACCATTATTTGCGACTGAGAACTGGAAGTTAGTTGTTCAATCGACGGAGTCGACTGACGGACCATAAGTCGACTGACGGTCTGTACTAGTTGACCGTCGTTTGTGACTTAGAACTGAGAGTCAGCTGGCCCATCGACGGAGTCTACTGAGGGACAGTAAGTCGACTGACGGTCCGTAGTTGGCTCCTTCGCTGGCACCTGCAAATTCTGAAAGTATGCATTTTTATGGTCTATTTTGGATACGGGGTGTTACATTATCTCTCGGTAGGACCATTCGTCCTCGAATGATGACTAAACTAGCTGAAATAGAGGGAGAGAGCTGCAATCCCTACTACTAAACATTGAGGACTGAGTTTCTGACTGAATTGAGTTCCAAGAACATGCAAATACGCTAAAAATGCAAGTACAAACTGAGGGAACATGATTTTAAGGCTGAATTCACGCATGAATGACTGAAAAACTGAAGAGGAACTATTACCTCAAGCTGGAGTGGAATCGGAAGGAAAGAGGTGAGGATACTTGGCTTTCATTGCTGCTTTTGCTTCCCAAGTATCTCCCTCGACTCCTCCACAAAACTTTGATTGATTCAACTTCTTTTTTCTTCAACCTTCTAACCTGACGGTCAAGAATCTCAACTGGTACATCCTCATAAGAAAGACTATCTTTCACAGCCACACTCTCCATTGACATTACGGAGGCTGGATTACCCACACACTTCTTCAAAAGTGAGATGTGGAAGACCGGATGCACTGCTGCTAGTTCTGTTGGCAACTCTAACTCATATGCCACTTTGCCAACCCTTTCCAAGATCTTGTATGAGCCTACATATCTAGGACTGAGCTTCCCTTTCTTGTCAAATCTCATCACCCCTTTCATAGGTGACACTTTCAGGAAAACCCAATCATTAACTTGGAACCCTAGTTCCCTTCTCCTTACATCTGCATAAGATTTTTGAAAACTCTGGGTTATATTAAGTCGATCTCTAATGATTTGCACTTTCTCATAGCATAAAAGACTGAATCTGGACCTATCAAAGTTGTTTCACCTACTTCAAACCAACTAACAGGAGATCTACATCTACGGCCATACAATGCCTCATAAGGGGCCATCTAAATACTGGAATGGTAGCTATTGTTGTAGGCGAACTCAATAAGAGGAAGGTGATCATCCCAACTACCCTTGAAATCGATCACATAATCTCTCAACATATCCTCTAAGGTCTGAATGGTACGCTCTGCCTGTCCATCCGTCTGCAGATGAAATGTTGTGCTAAGTTTAACCTAAGTACCAAAACCCTTCTGAAATGACTTCCATAAATGAGAGGTAACCTGAGGACCTATATCTGAGATGATTGACAAAGGAACCCCATGCAACCTCACAATTTCATTAATGTAAAGCTTGACATAGTCCTCTGTCGAATCTGTAGTCTTGACCGCTAAAAAGAGAGAGGATTTAGTCATCTTGTCAACTATCACCCAAATGGAGTCATGCTGTCTGTGAGTACGAGGTAACCCTGTTGATTAAATCCATATTAATCACATCCCACTTTCAAGTAGGAATGTCGATCTCTTGAGTCATACCTTCTGGTTTTTGATGTTCTACCTTGAATTGTTGACAATTGGGGCACTTACTCACAAAATCTGCTATATCCCTCTTCATGTCATTCCATCAATAGACTTCCCGCAGATCGTAGTATATCTTAGTGGCACCTGGATGAATAGAATATCTGGAGTTATGGACTTCTACAAGAATATGTTGTCTAAATTCCCCCACATCAGGAACACACAATCTACCCTGGTAGCGAAGTACACCATCTCCCCCTTGGGAGAAAATCTCCACTCTCTGATTATGGATTGCACCCTTAAGTTCAAGCAAGATTGAATCACTGTCTTGCTTTTCCTTAACCTCCACTACCAAAGAAGATTGGACCCCCATTCTGAACTGTTTCACCACTGTCTGATATGCTCATAAGGCGAATTCCCCAGCAGAGTCACCATTTCTGTTTTATGCGGGGAAAATTTTATTTATAAGTTTTCAACCTTTTTAGAGTCGCCACTTAATTTTAAAGAAAAAATCAAGAAAACTATGTTTTCAAAAGACTTAAACAGAAAAAATCTAGTGAAAATAATTGAAAGGATTCGGGGATTCAAATTTATATTTTAGGAAGGTGTTTAAGACACCTAAAATATCCGTTAATACAGTTTTCCGGCAACTAATTCAATTTGGCTAAAACTTAACTTTATTTGAGATAAGATTTCGTTTGGAGTTGTTTGAAACAAAGTAATTAATTTTACTATCTAAGTAAACTATAGTTTGTAAATTTTTTTTTTAAACCTTTTGTTTTGTTTTGACTAAGTCGTTAAAACGAAATAGCGTCTTGTGGAAGATTTTGAATTTTTTAACCTTAAAACGAGCAACAAATAATAGCAGATAAATAAATGAAAGATAAGAGAGAGAGAGAGAGAGAGAGTTGGGTTCAAATACGGGTTATCTGTACGCCTGGACCGGTATTTGGACCCTTTGTTTGTGGGCCTTAGACCCACTCGACTTGTACCTGTCCTAAACTATTCAAAGTAATAATGATACAAAAGGGCTTAGGCCCAAAGAAAATAAAATACAACATTTTTCAAAATATAATTTTTGAACTCTTTGGTCCAAATCATTCAATTTATCCGATCTTCTTCGATTCCTTAAACCTCGGGACCTGTTCGTCCATTTTAAGGCTTGACTCGTTAACGCTCGAGCCTTAATGATTCTCTCGAAAATGCAAGTAGAGTCCATGAGGACTTGGGCGATGTCACATGCAACAAGAAATAAAGGTTAATATTCAGAAAATAACATCTTAAAACGGTAATTTTAAAAGATACGAAAGGATCGCCCACTAGAATGTAACTAAACAAACTCTCAATGGATGAAGCCAAACCAATTAAACAACACAACAGATGGTGGGTAGTGACTATCCACAAAATCATGTTGCAAACATTGGAATTTTCAAGCTAAGAATCATGCTAAAACAATGTAAATATATATATATATATATATATATATATATATATATATATATATATATATATATATATATATATATATAGAGAGAGAGAGAGAGAGAGAGAGAGAGAGAGAGAGAGAGAGAAAGAAAATATAAATAAATGAGTAACAGGACCATACAGTTACTAGCAACTCACCACGACGAAAACCAAAATAAGCTAGGGGGACAATCTAAATTTGGTCGACTATATGCCATTGTTTCGTAATGAGAAAAAATGGACGGAAACTACCTACCATATTACTGACTTATTCTCTTTTCTTTTCTTCCAGCTATATCATATGCATTAACCAAATAAAAAAAGAAATCAATAAGGGAAACTCATCATAAACCAAATAGAGATATATATATAATATGCATACTGCGAGCATATCCTATTTAGTTATATAACTATATAACTATATAACTAAAAAAAAACCTATATGAAAAAAGATTTATGTAAATCTATATGAAAAAAAATTTAAAAATTTGACACTCAAAAGTCTTAACAAAAGGAGCAGGACGACACCAACATGTTTGAACGGAAATAAGAGGAACACATCGAGCAGTGGTTCATGTAGAAAGAGTACATATTGTATAATATACTAATAATCCCTTCTTAACACATTCCAAGACCCCACAGATGCAACATAAAGGCTAATACTAAAATAAGGCATGGATGAGCATAAACTAAACGACCGACATCACTAGTAGACAACGAAATCCTTCGGAAATAGGCGTGACACATCAAAATAATCAAAAACTCAAAAACAAGCTGCAACAAGGCTAGATGAAACAGACGAATCCCACATCGAAACTTAGCCAACTATTATGCTAACAAGTATGAAAATCATCATAAGTCTCCAACAATAATCAAAGCAAGGATGTCGGAATGATCTTAAGCTAGATTCAGAGAAAGCGACGCACATGCACAAAGTCGATGAAGATAACATAACACTACTGCCAATAGACAGCGAGATCGCAACATAAAAGTACAGTATTATCATATTCCAAACCTAAAGAATAGCAGCAACACCATACACTTCCAAATATGAAAAAAGAATAGTATTTCAAAGCATAGCACGCAATGAAATAATGTAAAAGGAGAGTTGTTACCTTTTCCTGGGGAAGCGAAAGAGGACGGAACGAGCAAAGGTAGCGATGGACTTTACCACACAAACAGAGGAACGGGCAGCAACAACGGAATCCGAGTAAACTCTTGAGCTTCGGACAAGCTTGACGGGATGTTCACTTAATGTGTTCTTAGCATCTCTTACTAAAAAAATTCAACTAGAAATTTTCCACCAAAATTGCTCTAATATTTTCTCTAATATGTGTATCTGTGTCCCTTTTTTTTTAAAGAAAAAATCTCCTCCCTCTTATCATCTCAAAACGATTATATATAGAAGGGGACTAGGTTTTCGAAATGGGAGGGAAAAGGGTAGAAACGGAACTCCAAATCTTATCTCAAATTCAAAACTTTTTTCGCAAGAACAAAGGAGCAAGATGTTCAGTACTGGAATTCAGACCACCAAATCCCACAATATCTGAATTTGAGAATGACGCGGAGGGATCGGATCATCCCATTGTCCTTCGTAGGCTACATGTCCTCATCTACAACATGCAAGGACGAGAGTCGCAGGCTCCTCTACTGCAAAGCTGCTCCTCGCTACTTTCCGTTTATCTACTCTCGCGTGAGGGAGACCAAAGAGCGTACGCTGTTCACGCGCCTGTCATTTTCCATTCCTGCTGTTGGGAATATTGCTGCTGTCGTTTTGCGCTTCTACGCTCTTTTAGATGATGATGAAGAGGGGTGGGTCGGGTACTAACTTATTTGAACTGATGGGAAGATTTGGGTATTGGGTCTGGGGCGGCTAAAACAGGGAGGTGGGTTGGGATTATTAGAATGGGGCTAATTAAAAATGGCCTGGAGGTTAGAATTAAAGCCAAGGGGAAGAATGAAAAAAAATGGGTTGGGTTGGGCAATGGAAAAATATTGGGCTATAATGTGAAGAGCAGGTCTTGGAAAATATTTGGGCTGAAAGTGGCCCAAATCTGATGAGGGATAGCCGATCCAAAATCTGGCCAAGTGTCTTAACAATAAAATCTATGACTTAACCAAATCGAGTTCAATTGGCAAAATCGACAAATTAAACGAGATGAATTAGTATAATTAACTAACGAATTTCTTAATCTTAATGGAATAAAATAATTCACTAACATATAACCTAATAAATCGAGAATATGAGAATTGATTAGCTAAGACAAATACTCAACTAAAGAAGTAAAACTAAAATCTTTTTAAGACGGTTTTTGAATATTTGTAAAATATATAATTACATATGATTGTACGAGACCTATATATTACTTAAAATTATTAAAAGTATAGAAACTTTAAAATTACCTGCAAAAAATATTTTGAACTTTTATAAAAACTAAATATTTCCAATCGTTTTAGAATTAAGGAACTCGTCAATTAACTATTATCGGGGAGGGTCAAAATTGGGTGTCAACAACTGTCCCTCATTTTACTTGGATTGATGCAAGAAATTCGAGGAAAATAAAATTGACCAAAATGATTTTGACCGACCACATATTCATCTTTTAGAAAAGGATTTGGTACGAACTTCAGAAATTATGGTCGAACCCCAGAAATGGGTTTCCTATATATCTCAGGCTATATAAGAATTCAGGCCACCTGTAGTTCAATACGCTTGATTCGACGCACGATTTTGAAAGAATTTCTAGAGTCATTTCGATACCGGATTATGAAGGAACTGAAATACTCGAGAATAGGATTTAAGAGTATGAAACCTTTGGTTTCGAACAAGTGACAAATTAAATGAGTATGAAAAGGAGGCTTGTAACCTCTTATCTATGAATGTGGCGCGTTTAACACCCATAATTAAGAACTTACACGGACATAATTTCCAGAGCTCTTCGTGGATTGTCACTCAGATTGGAGACTTGCTTCCGGCAGACACCAAAAAATCCGGATGCGAAACTGAAATTAAAAAAAGCCGAAGAAAAACCCACATGCCTTCTGATAGGGGTGTGGTTGGATTGTGGTGGAAGTCGCTGCTAGATCGGTTTGACGTAAAGCAAATAAAGCTCATGTCTTATGCTTGCAATATAATCTTCAATGTACTCTTCATTTGATGTCGAAATAAATAGAATTAATGCAGTGTGCTGATATTTCTCTTGACGTCGTCTTCGATGCTCTTCTTGATGTTTACTTTTATCAAAATAAAATAATACAGTTGATGCCTATGGGTAAATATTTCTCTTGAGATGTACGATTCTTTCTCTGGCAGTGCATGATTTCTTGCGGGGTATGAATATCTTCCCGCGATGCGTGAATATTAACTCGCGATGCATGATCTTCTGCGGGGCATGAATATCTTCCCGCGATGCATAAATTTCTGCGAGGCATGAATATCTTCTCGCGATGCATATTTTTCTGCGAGGCATGAATATCTTCTCGCGATGCATAACTTTCTGCGAGACATGAAAATCTTCTCTCGACGCATGAATATTAACTCGCGATGCATGATCTTCCGCGATGCATGAGTATTAACTAGCGATGCATGATCTTCCGAGATGCATAAATATTAACTCGCGATGCATGATCTTTCGCGATGCATGAATATTGACTCGTGATGCATGATCTTCTGTGATGCATGAATATTAACTCGCGATGCATGACTTTTCGCGATGCATGACTTTTTGCGGGTCCTGAATATCTTTCCCCGATGTATAAATTTCTGCGAGGCATGAATATCTTCTCGCAATGCATAATTTTCTGCGAGGTATGAATATTTTCTCATGATGCATGATCTTCCGCGAGGCATGAATATCTTCTAGCGATGCATAAATATTTGCTCTTGATGTCATCTTTGGTACCAAATGAAGATAATGCTTCAATCGAGCAACATAGTGATCTTCTGGGTGCCTTCTGGATAATCATATCGTATCAACTGACAATAACGGTAAAAATGACTCTCCAGATAGTGTATCGTCTTGATCGACAATAAAATAAATAACCCCTCCGGGTAGTGATACTATCGTGTTTGATAATGTGATGCAGATGAAGTCCTTGACGGAAACCGCAAACTATCATTTCCGGGGTTTTCATTTGGTTCCTCTTTGAACCTAGCTGGACGCTCCTTATAGACTTCATGTAGTTGAAAATTGAATGAAATAAACCATTCACATTCTCAAATCTTCGATATGAGCAATATAAAATAATTCCTGCGTCTACAGGAACACCGTTAATTTCGGGAGAGCTTTCTCCTTCCTTGACTTCTCCATATTCATCGATCGAAGGAATTTGCTGATTTCAGAGCAAAGCTATAAACCTGCGTCTACAGAAAAATTGTTAGTTTTAAAATGAACTGATATGTGTCGATTTCTTCAGTTGTCTTCTCCTTGTCCTGCTATCTCCGGTTGATTTCCTAATCTCCCAACTCTTGATAGATAAGACAAAATACTTTATGCCAAAACAAAGAAACACAAAAGGGAAAATTTAAGAAAAATAAACATTTGAGAAATAGTATTTTGAAAAAAGTCACTGCCAAGTGTCATGTCACGTCAGGCTTAGCAAACTTCTTTGAGCCTGATGCTTGAAGGTATATCTGATTATTCGGTGGGGAGTATTCAGAGTCTCTCTAAATTGTCGATAATTGTATCAGCTTATCTTTTAACTATCGCTGAATAAATCCCAGAATTTTTGAGATCGTCTCAAAAATTCTGTCCCAGTTGCAAATCTTGAAATTTTTTCGATCTTGACTTGCTGAGGAAAAATCTTCTTCTTGAGAATTTTTGAGTCCCTCTCAAAAATTCTGTCCCAGTTTCTATTGTAAAGAGGAATAGAAATCTTACGGGAAATATGACCGAACCCTTGTGGCTCCTACGTATCCCGTTGAGGCTAGAATCAGGTTAAACATAGTTCCCCCTCAAAGGTTAGCGACAACAAGAAATTCATAAAGAAACCGACCGAGGCCGACACAGGCCGCCTACGTATCTCATTCTTGAGAATTCAGGTCGAACGTAGTTCAAATACAAAGAAATATTAAAAGGGATAAATGGGGTGACTGAGGCCGACATAGGCCGCCTACGTATATCATTCTTGAGAATTCAGGTCAAACGTAGTTCATTACAAAGAAACATTAAAAGGGATAAATGGGGTGACCGAGGCCGACATAGGCCGCCTACGTATCTTATTCTTGAGAATTCAGGTCATACGTAGTTCATTACAAGAGGGATATAACTTTAAACGAAACAATTACAAATAAATAAAACAATTACAGGGAAATAACAGAAATGCAAACCGAAGCTTCACACATAGTATATCTTGACAACATCTGAGTTGATCGGTTTCGGCCATGCGGTGCCATCTATCTCCGACAGGACCAAAGCACCTCCAGATAATACTTTACAAACCATGTAAGGTCCTTGCCAATTTGGTGTGAATTTTCCTTTGTACTCGTCTTGATGAGGAAAAATGCATTTAAGTACCAACTGACCGATTTCAAAAATTCTAGCTCTTACTCTCTTGTGAAAAGCACGAATTATTCTCTGTCGATACAACTGACCATGACAGACAGCGACCATTCTCTTTTCATCAATCAAGGTTAACTGATCAATTCACTTGCTGACCCATTCAGCATTACTCAACTCTGCTTCTTGGATGATTCTCAAGGACGGTATCTCGAATTCAGCAGGTATGACTGCTTTTGTTCCATAAACTAGCAAATATGGAGTAGCTCCAATCGACGTTCTGACGGTCGTTCGGTATCCTAGCAAAGCATATGGCAACATCTTGTGCCAACCTCGGTGATTGTAAATCATTTTCCTCAGGATCTTCTTGATATTCTTGTTGGCGGTCTCTACAGCTCCATTCATTTGAGGACGATAAGCGGTTGAGTTTCGATGAGTAATCTTAAATTGCTCACATATGTCTCTCATTAAGTGACTGTTGAGATTTGCACCATTATCAATAATGATGGATTCTGGTACTCTAAACCTGCATATCAGATTGTTGCGAACAAAATCAGCTACAACTTTCTTGGTTACCGATTTATAAAAAGCTGCTTCCACCCACTTGGTGAAGTAGTCAATGGCAACCAAAATAAATCTGTGTCCATTAGAAGCGGCTGAATCTATCGGACCGATGACATCCATACCCCAAGCTACAAACGGCCAAGGTGAACTCATAACATTAAGTTCGTGAGGCGGCATTCAAATCAGATCACCGTACACTTGACATTTATGAGATTTCTGCACAAATTTGCAACAATCATTCTCCATAGTCATCCAGAAATAACCGGATCGAAAGATCTTTCTCGCCAAAGTGAGCCCATTTATATGCGTGCCACAAATTCCAGCATGTATTTGTTCGATAAGTTTCACAGCTTCAACAACATCGACACATCTGAGGAGACCCAAATCTGGAGTCCTCCTATAAAGGGTTTCTCCAGTTAGAAAGAAATTGAGAGCCATATGGCGTATCGACTTCTTTTGGTTGGATGTAGCATTTTTTGGATAAATCTCGAACTCCAAATACTTCTTTATATCAAAATACCATGGCAAACCGTCTGGTTCTGCTTCAACATGTGAACAATGGACTGGATGTTCTTTTAGTTCTATATCCAGGGGATCAATATAATCACTATCTGGATGTTTAATCATCGAAGCGATTGTGGCAAGAGCGTCGGCCAACTCATTTTGTATTCTGGGAGTATGTCTTACGAAAATCTTTTGCACAACTTCTGTACATACTGCACGTAAGGTATAATATTTGGGTTCTTCACAACCCACTCTCCTTGAACCTAATGAATCAACAGATCTGAATCTCCAATAACCAATAACTCATGGACATTCATGTCGATGGCCATTTTCAAACCAAGAACACAAGTTTTATATTCAGCCATGTTATTCGTGCAATTAAATTGGAGTTTAGCTGCCATGGGATAGTGTTGACCAGATTCTGACACTAGGACCGCTCCGATACCTTTTCCTTGGTGATTTGCCGATCCATCAAAGAATAACCTCCAACCAGGATATGCTTCATAAATATCTTCACCCACAAATGATACTTTTTCATTGTGAAAATAAGTCTTGAGTGGTTCATATTCTTCATCAACAGTATTCTCTGTAAGATGATCAGCCAAGGCCTGTGCCTTTATTGCCTTCTGAGTCACATACACAATATCAAATTCACTCAACAACATTTGCCATTTGGCCAACTTTCCGGTCGGCATCACCAACTGGAAAATATACTTCAATAGGTCCATCCTGGAAATAAGGTATGTAGTATAAGAAGACAAATAGTATCTGAACTTCTGAGCAATCCAAGTCAAAGCACAACACGTTCTCTCCAAAAGAGTATAACGAGACTCATATGGCGTGAACTTCTTGCTTATATAATAAATGGCTCGCTCCTTCTTCCCTGTTTCGTCATGCTGCCCAAGCACACATCCAAATCCGTTGTCTGAGATGAATAAATAAAGCAACAATGGACTCCCTTCTTGCGGAGGAACCAATACCGGTGGATTGGACAAATAGTTCTTGATAGCATCAAAGCAGTCTGACATTCTTCAGTCATCTTTTTCAACGCGTCTTTCTTCAACAGCTTGAAGATAGGCTCACACACCACAGTTGATTGAGCTATGAATCGACTAATGTAATTCAACCTCCCTAAGAAACTCATCACCTCTTTTCTCGTCTTCGGCGGAGGTAACTCTTGAATTGCTTTAATCTTGGAAGGATCGAGCTCAATACCTCTTCTCCTGACTATAAATCTCAATAACTTGCCGGCTGGAACTCCGAAAGCGCATTTGGCGGGATTTAATTTCAAGTTGTAACGACGCAAACGATCAAAGAACTTCTTCAAGTGCGTCAAGTGATCCAAACTCTCGCGGGACTTGATTATAACGTCCTCTACGTACACCTCTTTGATACACTCTTGGTCTCCCAGATTTACAATTTCAGTTTCCTCTAAATTCGGCTTATGGTGGTTTTCAAACTGCAGAAACTCTTCAGCAACATATTCCGATGCCTCATCTTCCTCTTCATATTCATCAACCTCGTCATCACGTGTCTCATTTTGTTCATTCAGCTCGTGACATGACATGACATTGGCAGGTTTAAAACTTATATTACTGAAACCATAAACAAACAAAGTTAGGAAAGTAAAATATAGCAAATAAGTAGATAAACAAATTTTCCATAACAGAGGCTTTCACTTGAATTGGGAAATAATGCAAACTTTGGCTATGGCAAAGGGCCATGCTGCCTTTTTCAAACATCACGGGGGAATTTTAAAATTCAAGCAATTAAGAAAATCTCTTCCGGACCGCCACTGATTTAAATATGCATAAATGATGCCCTTCTACCAAGGAGTTCAGGGAATCAGAATCGGCGTGGAGGTCCAATTCAGCAGCATCTCCCCAGGCTCAACATCGCACAAACCTGCTAGCTCGACCTCTTCCTCAATAACAACATCAATCTCTTCGAGAAGGCCGCAGATTCCTTCCCCAAGGTCGTCATGCTCGGCATACTCCCAGACCGAGATGATTGATACAGATGAGGGATTGGCTTAGCCAATGCTTGATCATTCTTCTTCTTCGTATTCATATCATCATATGAGAGGATGTACCCAAAACCATATCTATCTTCTTTGACGGGGACCGGAATAAGCTTAATAATTCCTTGGGAATTTCTTCCCAATCCAAAACCTGGTTCAAAACCATTCTGCAGCATCACAGTGGCTATCATCTTGTACACAGCAGGCATAGGAGGATGTGGGGCCAAATCCTCACCGGTGGCATTTACCAGCTCCACCGTGTAGAAATCAGTACCTCGTGAAACTTCGTAAATAATAGGTGTCTGCCTACCTGAATGACTCCCTTCGCCGTGAATAACTAGCTCTTCATCCTTACAAACGAGTTTCATCATCTGATGCAGAGTAGAAGGCACATCTCCAGCCATATGGATGAAAGGCCTTCCCAGAAGAAGGTTATAGCTGGTGTCAATGTCCAAGACTTGAAACTGTGCACTGAATTCTGCCGGGCCCATTTGAACAACCAAATTCACCGCTCCCAACGTGTCTCTCTGTACCCCATCGAAGGCTCTTACATTGACTTGGTTCTGCTCCAGTTTCCCCAAATCAAACCATAACTGCCTCAGTGTCGACAACGAGCAAATATTCAGACCAGATCCGTCATCCACCAAGATACGATTTATGACCTTCTTCCGGCATACGACAGTGATGTGCAACGCCTTGTTGTGTGACTTCCCTTCAAAAGGCAACTCGTCGTCGCAAAAGATAATCCGATGCCCTTGGATAACTTTGTTGATCATAGCTGCCACATTATCGCTGCTCGTGCCCACAGGCACATATGTATCATCAAGAGCCTTCATCAAGGCCTGCCTGTGCAACTGAGAGCTCATCAACAGGCCCATACGGAAATTTGGGCTGGAGTCTTCTCCAAATGCTTAACAATGGAATAATCTTTTGGTTGCATATTTCTCCAAAATTCCTCTGCCTCGCCTTCGCTTATCAGCCTTTTGACCTGATCCTTCTTCTGCCCTTCAAGAGCCAGCTCTTTGGGAGTATAACACCTCCCAGATTGGGTCATACCCTGAGTGGCAGCGGTTTCAATCACGAATTTTGGCCTAACAAGAGTTTCTGATGGCACCAAGGCAACAGCCTTTGCGAGTGTCATGATAACGAACTCTTTTTTCTCTTTAATGCTCAACGAGGCCACAACCCTTTCCAACTCGTCATGAACAATTGGAGTTATCATTTTTGTCATGCACCAATCGTCATCTGTCTCTATCATATTAATATTGCCGCCTTCATGATTCGGCAAAGAGTTGGTGTTGACATTAGGCGCGGCTGGTTGAAGAGAGACCACCTCTTGGTCGATCAAGTCTTGAATTTTGTGCTTGAGGTTGATACAATCCTCAGTATCATGCCCAACGCTGTTGGAATGATAGGCACACCTTTGATCAGGCTTGTAGAATTTAGAACTAGTATCCACCGGTTTGGGCCCCACTGAGTAGATATATCCGGCCGCAGCCAATTGCTCGTACAACTTTGTTCGGCTTTCGGCGAGCGCAGTAAAGTTCTTGGGAGGCTTCTTCTCGAATCTAGGTCGAGGTGGATCATAACTACCTTGTGGAGGAGGCATCTGTTGATAACTTTTGTTATTGGGATGGGGGGCTTGATTTCTGGGATAGGGATTTGTTTGGTAGTTTGGCGATGGAGCTTGGTAATTCGGAGGGGGATTTTGGTATAGTGGAGCTTGGACTTGATAAACAGGAGGGGGTTCTCTGTAGCTCGACAGCATGTTAGCACAGTTAGGAGCCACATTTTGGTAGTGGGGATATGGAATTTGGTAGAGTGGAGGAGGATTTTGGTAACTTGGAGGGGTATTTTGGTAGGTGGGTAGCATTTTGGTAGATTGGAGGAGGATTGTTTGGATGACTAGCTTGCGTGTAGCAAGCTTAGTAGGAGTTTTGAGAAGGTCGAGAACGACCTTGGGAGGATGATGACCTTATGGCGTTTTTCTTCCCCTCATAAGAGACAGCAGCCACGTCCTCTCTCTTTTTCTTCAACAATCCTGAAGATTCGAGCGACGCGGCTATACGGGCTATCTTTCCTGTTTTCAAACCATCTTCGATAGTCTCACCAATCTTGACTATCTCGGCAAATTTTGCTCCAACGAGCAACATGATTCTGTTATAATATTCGGGCTCTTGCACCCGTACAAACATTTTGACAATCTCTTTCTCAGACATAGGCGGTCTTACTCTTGCGGCTTTCTTTCTCCACCTATAGGCAAACTCTCTATAGCTCTCAGTGGATTTGTGCTTCATCTTCTCCAAAGAGTATCGATTGGGAACGATTTCTACGTTGTAAGCAAATCGATCGATGAAATCCTTTGCAAGAGCGTTCCAGCTGGGCCATTGCCTGGTCTCGTGGGAGGTAAACCATTCCAGAGCCTCCCCGCACAGACTTCGGCTGAAGAGCCGCATCAACAGAGCTTCATCCCTACCAACTCCAACAAGCTGGTCGCAGTATGCTCTCAGATGAGCCATAGGGTTTCCCACTCCTCCGAAAGTATCAAATTTTGGAATATTGAACCCTTCTGGAAGGTACAGATTTAGATGAATGCACAAATCTTCATAGTTAAGACCGGCGACATCAGGGATGCATTGGAACTCTTTCATGGCTTTCTTGATCTCTTCTTTTATATCCACATTTGCCTCTTCTTTAGCTCTCCATTCTCTTTCCTGTTCCTCGTAATGGTCCAGTTCAGAACCGTGCACGTCGTGCTCAGTACGGATAGGAATCTGGAAAGTGGTTCTTTTAGGTAAGGGTGGAGCTACGGAGGGACTCTGGGCATTTTGTGCGGTTTGGTAATTCTGTGGATAAGTCTGAGGATTGGTATTCTGATTTAAGTGGTGGTGGATGTTTGGGGATTAAAAGTGTTCTGGTTTTGATTTTGGGTTTGGTTTTGGGGAGGTGGAACGGCTTGGGTATTTTGTGGATGTGGTGGTATTTGGGGATGGTTGTTTTGAGGGGGAGGAGTTTGGTAAGAAGTTGAAGCGTATTGGGGATTTTGGGTAGTCAGGTCTATATGGAAGGATTCTGAGCAGGTGGCACGTTCTGAGTTGGATCCATGTTCGAAGAAGTAAAGTAGATAGGAGGTCTTCCATCAGCAGCATTAACATTAAAACCTGGTGGAGGCAGATCTTGTCTCCTTTGCATCTCCACCCTCATTTCCGCAATCTGTTGCATTAATTGCAGAATTAATTCGTTCTGGTCCTCTATGGTAGGTTGAGCCACCACAACGTCGTGAAACTTCTTCGTTATTGTCTCCCATAATTGTTTTTCCTTTGTCTGAACCTTGTCTAGGGAAGGAATCTGCAGGACCTTTCGATGTGGTAAAATAGGGATGATCTGCCAGCTTAATCAACACAGATCAATTTCAAAGTACGTGAGGAGGAAAACAACTCAAACGCAAATTTGTCAGTTTAAGTTCAGAATACGAAATGCAAAATATCACACAGATAGCAGATAAACACACAAGTTGCTTTGTTTGAGGATATCTTCAACCCACAAGTAAGGACGGAAACATATTTTTTAACAAGCAGGAGTTTGCTTACTTTTTAGTTCGACACTATCAGAAAGGCTAAATCATGTTGAGCTACGGTCTTCTTGCAGCTGCTCTTTGATGTCCATTGATCTGGTTTTCTTATCTTCTTGTAACATAAAGGGGGGAATGAAAATTTTTAAAGATAGGGGTCGGACCTTGGAAGGCTGCCTACGTATCTCACAAGGAGAATTCAAGTCCAACGTAGTTTGAGTATAAAATAAAACGCTGATTTTTATTCATTCAGGACGATTACAACAGAAATTGAAAGACAACAAAGCTTTAAAGATAAAATAACGACTACATCTCAGTCATTCTTCTTCTTGTTGCATCATTAGTCACGAGGAACAAACTCGACTCGAATCTTTCCCATGTTGACGAGGGATTAGAGGTCGTAACGGAAACTGAGACACCTTGAGAGGCTATGATCTATAGCATCATGGTAAGCACAAGGTTTGAAGATTTCTCCCCCAACGCGATTGAGGCCTCTATCATCATCGTGGTGGGAGGCTAAGACCCCATTCTTGACCAAATTCATGTAGATATGCAACATTGATTCTCTAAACGGAGTGAAATAATGACAAACAAACTGAGTGCGCTCAATTGGCTCCGACAGATCATAAGTGAGAACGGTATCATTACCCCACGTGTGCGGGATATTCCCAATGTCAATCTGGCAGCAGATCCTCATTTTAAGTTGCACGCATTCTTCTATAGTATGCCCTCGCTGGTTTGGGTGGAAGGCACAAACCTTCGAAGAGTTTTCTTGCCCAAAGATTGAAGTTGCTCCTTCATGAGGTGCCCATCCAAGATGTTCGTACAAAAGAGCGCAAGTCATGACCCTCGCCCTCACACTATGTGTTGGTTCACAGGCCGGGAGGGTGATCCATCTGTCTCCTCCTTTCAGACGGCCCAGGAATGGAGGCTTACAGACGATTTCCTTGTCGCGTCTTCCCCAGTTGCTCCAGGGTGAGCATTATCAGGACCACTGTTAGCTTCCTGCTCGCGGACAGAGTATTTCTCGTGCATTCTCTAAAGTTTGTTGATCATATTGTTATGGAAGGCTTTGTTCTTCTTCTTCAGTGATGCCATCTTTCTCTCATAGAGGTGAATTCTGCCATTTCCGCCGTCAACTCCTCATCAAGCGACATATTTCTGGCTAACAGACTAGCGATTTCTGACTCTATCCTCGCGTCTCTCGCTTCCCTTTCTTGCACCTTCAGTCGAAGCATATCTAACTTTTGACTCAAATCCTCTCTCTCCATCTCAACGTCTTTTTTTCTCTTCATCTTTGATGCCAGATCCTTATCCAGCGTCACAATTGCAGCATTGTAGATCGCTGTGGCCATTTCAACCCTGAACCCTTCCTCCTTGGCCTCTTGAATTTCTCGAGTGATTTGTTCCATCTGGATATTCTTACCCTTATCCATAGCAGTGATTTGCTTTATCTGAGACAGTTGAGTAATGTTTTAGGATTTGGGGTATGAGATGTATCTTTTGAGTGAGAAACTTAAGACTTGGAAAATTTTGGTCGGATATTTTGTGATAGTGACTTGTATATTTTCTGGAAATTTCGGGCAGGGAGTGGATTTCCGATATCCTGATTCACAGCAACATAGCATATAAGCAGCCAATAACACATATATCGCGTCCTAAAACATACAGGGGACCCTTTTGTGCCAAGGGTAGGCCTAGCGCATTTGAATGATGTACGCGTGAATTTGAACCATATAATTAAACCCCCCGAACAAATTTCACAAATGAATATTAATGTTCACAAAGGAAAATAAAAGAACAAAACACAAAAGGATAGACCCACACAGGGGCCATTTAAATGTACTAAAACGAAATAAAGCAGGCCCACGCAGGGGCTAAAATGACAAAATACATGTAGAAAAATCCGTACAGGGGTGAAGTCCACTATGTCGTCCCCGATGGCCCTGCTCCGTCGTTGTTTTCCCGAGTCTTGTATTGATGAAACATACATCGCAGTATTAGCAAGAAACCTTCGCCCATGCGTTCTTTTTCCTCCCATCTCTCATACTGCATCCTCTCTATTTTCTCTTTAACCCATGAGTCGAAATCATCATAACCACGTCTTAGTCTTTCCACCTCTTGAGTCGCCTTCTCAAGAGCATCTTGGTTCTCGACAAACTTGACGTACATTTATTGGCTTTGGCCTCTTTGTCTGTTATGCTGCAAAAGCTGCGCGGGGTTGGTGAGGAGATACTTTGTATGTTGTCTTTCAGCCAATCTTTGTAACCCTCATCATATCCAGCGTTGAATCGGTCTGGGGCAATGGTGTCTTTACCCATCCGCTTGGCACCTTTCCATTCTCTCAGTATTTCTGAAACTTCGTGCACCCTGTCGTCTACAATATCGTATACATAAGTGCCATAGTACGCCTCTCGAGATGTAGTTTGCCTCCTCCCAAACTGTCTCAAGACTCGAAAGGGTACATAAGGGCGGATTCCCCGAATACCTGGTAAAGGAAGCACTGATACGCTCAAATTTACTTCTCGAAAAGAAGTATAAGCGGTCGTATCAAGTACAGAACCCAACTATGAGGTTGGGGTCGATCCCACGAGGAAAATGATTTAGACTTAACTTTAACCTACTATTACTTCTATTTAGTCAAGTCCTTTTCGAAAACAAATTACAAAAGGGGGTTTTAAGGAACGAATATAATTAGCTATTTCTAAATAGACAAGTTCAAAGATTTTAATTTTATCAAGTAATGAGAGTAACTAGGGCTTAAGTGTTCCCCATAGGTTCATAACTCGCTAATTCTAGCTATAACAATCCTTTCCTAATATCTTGCATGCAAAGTGGTAAGTTATGTATCCCTAATTCCTTGGTCCGGAAACTAGGAAATTTCACTCTGCACCTTGGTCCGGCTACGTGTGTATGCTTTACTAAACCTTACCTTTACCTCATATTAAGCATCATAATCGATGTTTGACTTAGTTGTTACTTCGTACCAATCGACACTAGCCTATTAGATAGTGTATACTAAATCTATGTTGATAATTCTTTTCTTATTATCTACCTCCTTGGTCCGGCAAGTAGCAACAAGGCGAGTTCTAATGCGTGCACTCGTTAAAAAGACTTCTAAACGAAAGAATTATCAATACATGCAAGACACTATTCTAGGATTATTATTTTAGCTAGTTTTTACCTTGTTATTCACTCATGGTTCCCACAACCCTAGCTATGGATTTAGTTACCCATGTTAATAATCACACAATTCATATTAGTTTGATAAGAATTCATGCACTTACTTTGATGAGATTGAAAAAAACCCAGAAAGTTACTTGAATTAATCAATAATCTTGCAACAAACGATTCCGGAAAATAGATTAATTTCCAAAATCTCAAGTTCACAAACTTAGAATAATAAAACTGAAAAATACCCAAAAGTCTAACCTCAAAAATGAGGTTTTTACAAGTATTTATAATAATAGAATCCTAACATAAAAGGGAAATCTATTTAAGGAAAATCTGCCCAAAAACCGCGTCTGAGTCGATGACCTAGATTACGGACCGTCGAGGCCACGACGAACCGTCATGGTCCTCCGTCGTTCCATACTTAGATTCTTTTCAAGATGGGTACTGCGGCTACTTTCTGTTGATAATGACGAATGTGCAGGATGGTCCGTCGTGGAGATAACGGTCCGTCGAGAGCCTCTGTAGCACCACACTTGGTTAGAATTCCCAATCTTCATTCAGCATCTCTTCCTCCATACGACGATGGCCACCTACAGACCGTCAAGGGGTCGACAGACCGTCGATGGCTCCGTAGGTAGTCACTTCTGCAGTTTCAGCCCAACTCTTTCGCGTTTTCATTCTGGATAGATTTCCTGCAAACAAAGAGAAAAATATATTAAAACTAATACAAAAAGGCCTTAGACACACACGAAACTTAAGGAAAAATCATTTAAAGTACCGTGAAACCACGGTACATCAACACCCTCAACTTAAATTCGTTATTTGTCCTCAAGCGACGCACTATGACTTCACCACAAAAATCTTTGTACACGAGTATCCTTATTTTAGCTGTCGCAATCATCTGGATATCAATCCCGATTATTTTCATTATGTTTATACATGCTATCACTATTAAGCTCGCTCATGCGGATCAGACCATGACACAGACTCACCACATTCTGACATCTATCCTCTTTGATCTCTCCCCAAGGTACCAATTTTCCGGTATTGCAACTACTGTTCTCTCTTCAAAAGAACATCCTCATTTTTCACACAACGATTTCAGTTTGAGTATAAGGATTATTTTTCAACACTCACTCTCAGAACAACTTCACACCTCATTTATACTTATTGTCATAGGCTTGCCCTTATTTTCACTGCTTTAAGTTCACCATAATAGACTCTTAGGATCACAATACGACTTTCTTAGCTTGTAACTTAGGCTCGAGGTCAGGTAGGATACATTTAGATGTATTTTAGTGACTTATTGCCCTCCTTGGCATAACGGCTAATCGTCCTACCTTTTCATTGTTTTATTTCGTCCTATTTCTTGATTTTCTTGTATTCTTTCACCTTACTATTCTCCCTTCTTTCTTCTTTTGTGTAAGTGACTCTTTTCTTTTCTTACTTGTATTTTCAAAATTTCAACTTTTGTTTCAACTTTTATCGAGTCACTTTTCTTTTGTTCTTTCTCTCTCTTTATTCTTTCAACTTTTCTTGAGTCACTTTTCTTTTGTTCTTTCTCTCTCTTTATTCTTTCAACCCCACTTTTCGGAGCATTCCTCATAATAGCCACCCTCAACTCATGGTTTTGCCATGAGTCAAGGTACACAATATCCAAGGTTGGGTCAGGGCCACGACAATGTTGTTTTTTTCTGCATTAGCCACCCTCAACTTATGCTTTTGGCATAAGCTAAGGTGCACATGTCCAAGGAGGGACCAAGGCCAACACATTGTTCCCAAAAAAGATCAGTTGGGGTGAAAAAGAAAGGTCTATTATAAGCTCAAATCATTTGGATCAAGAAGGGATTAATTTCGTTCGGTTTTCTGTTATCTAGGTTAGAGATTGGCTATCTTGAATAAGGGCCTATGATCCTTTCATAATTGTCTATCACGGTTTACTTTTAGCAGGACTAACCAGGCAAGTTCTAGCTCAGTACCAATGGTGGAATATTCAAATTTTTCTCACACTCACGTGACATCTCATTACTCTACCAAATTATCAGAAACCTAGTTCGAGTCTTAGATTTAGGGTCATGCAGTGGTGTATCTTTATGTCATGCTTAGAGCCACAAATTTATCAGTTACTGTGCCTAGTCATGCAACATTTTCTTTAAATCAGGATATCATTTTGTTTAGCCATCATGCTTCAGATTCCATTCATATACTATGTACAATAGATACCAACATGCTGGTTCAATAATAAAATAACCAGTCTCTTGGGGGAAAGGAACACAGGCAAGAAAACCCCAAGAGAGGATCGTGAGTTGGGCTACTCAGACTTCACCCTAGCATTCACTTTCCATTTACCCCACCCCCAACAAAAAAGACATGCAATTATCCCCAATGCATAAAGGTATATAAAATAGAGTGGTAGGTGAAGCAAACCTGAGGCGCAAAGCGCCGGTGATTAACAAGCTGGCGGGTCCGATTTCTCGGAACCCGCTCCCTCTGTAGTAGGGACACCATCAGTAGTGTCCTCAGCAATGATAGCACCATCAGTAGTGCTCCTCTCAGCCTCTGCAACTCTGGAACTAGACGCCCCAGTAGCCACCTCTATAACCCTCAGCTGACGGGCCTCCTCATCAATCAGCGAGGCTCTCCTCCTAACCTCCAACTCATGGCGTTCCTTCTTTCGTGCTCGGGACTCATCCTGGTCTCTACTCCGGTGCCTCTTGGCACGATCTCGTAATGGAGGTGGTGGCACATCAGTAGTGGCGAACAGGGCAGCCATTACCGTGTCCTCAGCAGGCTCTGCAGAAGGGGCCTCAGAATCAGGCACCCGAGCCTCCAGTATAGTATCTAAGTCTGCTCTCAGACTCTCCACAGCAGCCTAGAGAGTCGTCACATCTACTGTAGGGGCTGGACAAGCGAGAACCCGCAACTCAAACGCATCCAAGCGCTAGTGAACCTCCATGATCTTCCGCTCAGTATGCTGGTACATCTTTCTCTCTATACGCTCCTCTGCCTCAGCGATGGACCTCTGCATCCAAGGCTGGATGTGATGCAGAAGTGTGGCCATTTGAGCCTCTAGTTTCTGGACCCTAGCAAGCAGGACCAGTGTAGCAGATGGAGTCGAACAGGAGGAGCTCGGAGCGGTGCTACCACCCGGGATAGACTCGACCGAAGCGGTGTCGGTAGGCTCAGATGTAGCCCGATTAGCCTATTGGGCCTGCTCTACCGTGGCTTCCAGGTTCTCACCTAGCGGCTACACCTCTATACGGGGCCCTCTGTTAGGAGCCAACTCATTGGCCTCATCCCGGATGAGACCGATATCAACCTGGCCAGGCGGGGTCTTGATCACATTAATGTGCCACACGGGCACTCCTGCAGACCTGCACAATGCAAAAACCATGCACGGGAATGGGTAAGTAGTAGTGGCCTTAAAGGCCCTCTCGTCCATCACCGCCTGTAATAGCCATGCGAAGTCCACCTCGAACCCCGCAATCATGGCAGCCATCAGCACTGCACGATCTCAGGTGACAATATTATTAGCAGCAGTGGGGGAAAGGCAGTGTCGGACCAATAGCCATAGGAACTTGGCTGGGAAGGTGAGGTTGGCCTTCTTGATACTCCCCTTGGGCTCCCGCACCCAATCGGCATCCTCACCATCTACGGAGAGGTACTATGCAATCCAACGCTTGGTGGTCTCTCTCACATCTGGCTCACGCTGGAACCGACCGTCTTTGATCAATTTCCACCGATAGTCAAACTCGGCGGTAAGAGAAGTCCAGGTGGCATCAACATCCGCGCCATAGAGAAATCTGCGGATGGCCTGCAAAGAAATGTCAACCCACTTAACATGGACTCGGACGTACTCCAACGGTGCATGCTTGGCAGGGGCTGCCCGCCTGTCCAGCTTAGATCGGAGAGTCGCCACATAGGAGGCATAGAACTCTCGGACAATCTCCTCGCAATAGCGGCCCACATCACGGGCCGTCCACTCCAACCGATGTCTGGTGAACAACTCATGAATGGCCGGCATGGTGGGAAGGCTCCCCGTGAGAACCCGCCGCTCAAGTGTCAGGGTCCGAGTCATGACCCCCTTGTCATTGGGCATCTTGGCATCAGTGTAGATCTGGTATTGCCCCTCGACACACCACCGATTGGGCTGATCAGCAACCGGAGCGGGGATGCCAGTCTGGGGTGCTGGAGTAGAGTCAGCACTGTCAGCCTCATCAGACGAGGTAGAAGCAGAAGCCTCCTCAGATCCGGAAGCCTCAACAGAGCCGGAAGCTTCAAGCCAGACGCTCCCTCTGAATGTGCAGCCGACCCAAAAGGTGTGCCGGTCAGTATGCGCTCCTCGTCAGACTGGAAGGCATTGACTACGCCGGGTGCCACCCTCGTGGGCGTGGCTCTGGTGGGGCGGGCAACAGGGGTAGCAGTGCGGGTGCCTGGTGGCACGTACTCCGGGTCACACTCATCATCTGAGCCTATGATAAGCCGGTTCGATGGGGCGACTGACTTGGAACGCCCTCGTGAGTAGACACGGTCGTGTTTAGGTGCCATTTGTACCTACAAAGAGAAGTAGTTAGTACCAGTGGAAGCAGCAAAACACAGAAAAGAAATGATAGTGCAGAAGTACAGAGTGCAGGACGGACCCATCGACGGTCCATCGAGGGCACGACGGTCCGTCATGGGGGTCTGTCGCTAGACACTTAGAATAATTTTTTATAAACGTCAGAAACAAAGGTTCTGACAGTGTCGACGGTTATGCAGGACGGACCATCGTAGGGACGATGGTCCATCATAAGGGTCCGTCGAATGACACTTAGAATAAATTTTAAAAGCGTCAGAAACAAAGGTTCTGACAGTGTCGACGGTTATGCAGGACGGACCATCGTAGGGACGATGTTCCATCATAAGGGTCCGTCGAATGACACTTAGAATAAATTTTAAAAGCGTCAGAAACAAAGGTTCTGACAGTGTCGACGGTTATGCAGGATGGACCGTTGTAAGGACAACGGTCCGTCATAAGGGTCCTTCGAGGGACACTTAGAATAAATTTTAAAAGCGTCAGAAACAAAGGTTCTGACACCGTCGACGGTTGAGCAGGACGGACCGTCGAAGGGACGGTCCGTCATGAGGGTCCGTCGAAGGACACTTAGATTATTTTTATAAAAAATCAAAAACAAAGGTTTTGACACCATCGACGATTGAGCAGGATGACGGTCCGTCGTAAGGGTCCGTCGATGGACACTTAGAGTAAGCAAGGGAGTTGGGGTTGACGAACCCCAACGACGGTCTGTCGCGAGATCGACGGTCCGTCGACGGGGTCTCGTACTGACCTTCAGGGACACAGTTTTGCAGCCAATTTGGTTCCCTATCTTACTAATTTGAAGTATTCCTAGAAGCCTAAGTTTACCAAACAGTACCCCAGAATCCCATCATTCGTAGGGCATGAATTTTCGTAGTTTTAACATGCATTTTTGACAGCCTATCAAACCCTAGGTCAGGAACACAATCATGCAAACACACGCCATTGTTTTTAACAAAACACCCCCATCTCTTTCAATTTCAGTGTTCTAAGGGACTTAGGAATATTGTGTGTAAGTTTTAGCATGCAAAATGGTCCAAAATGAAGTACCCAAACAGTTTAAAATCACGGTAATCAGGAATCTTTAACAAAAGTTAATCTAGCAGATCAGAACGACATACCTGACAATCGTAGTAGAGGAGAAAGAGTATGAATCACTAGAAGTTGAACAGCAGTAACAACCACCACGAACACCGACCGGCAAAGTGTCTGAAGGAAATGGGAGATTTTGGGAGAGAAAGGAATTCTTGGGGTTTGGGGGAAATGTGGGAATCTGAGGAGTGAGTGGGAGTTAATGGGTGATGAAGTGGGGGAAGAATGAGAGGAAATAGGGAGGGAAAACGTTTATGGGGGGTATGTGAAGAGTTGGTAACTGAAAAGTTTTAAAAACTTTTAATATATAGCCGGACGGGTTGGGTCGGGTTGATGGGTGAGGGATCGACGATTCCCCGTCGATAGATCGTAAGTCGTTCAACGGTCCGTCGACCCCTCCGTCGATAGTGCCCTAACTTAGAAAAATTGAAAGAACATACCGGGGCATGACGGATCCTACTGACGGTCCGTTGCAGCTTCGACGGTCCGTCGATTGGTCCGTCGAAGGGTGCATCAGACTAGTTTTTAGCAGATTTTCTGGTGATGTGGTCCCTGCACATTGAATACCCATTAAGCTAATCTTTTTGTATTTTCTGGACACTTTTTGGACACGGACCCTAAACTAGGCTCTATCCAACACTTCTAAAGAAAAATAAAAGAACATTCAAATGAGACATAAAAGCAAAAATAATGCAACTATTCCTAGAAAACCACGAAAGACCTATAATTGGCTAGAGGATACATATTGGGTTTCCTCCCAATCAGAGCTTGATTTAACGTCGCGGCACGACGGAGTAATATTGATTACTCAGACTTCATCAAGATGGTATGCCTCGATCACTTCGTTCGCCGTTTCAGCATACCCCAGATAGATTTTGATGCGCTGCCCGTTCACCTTGAACCTCACGCCCTCCTTGTTCTCCAACTCAACTGCACCATGAGGGAATAGTTGGGTGATCAAGTAGGGACCAGTCCATTTGGACTTGAGTTTGCCCGGAAATAAGCGCAACCTAGAATTGAATAAAAGCACCAAATCCCCAACCAAAAAATCGCGCTTCTCAATCTTTTGGTCATGGTACTTCTTCATCTTTTCTTTGTAGAGGGATGAACTTTCATATGCCTTCAAGCGAAATTCATCAAACTCATTCAACCCGTTTAACCTCTGTTCCACAGCCTCATTCCAATCCATTTTCAACTTCTTTATTGCCCACATGGCTTTATGCTCTAATTCAACCGGTAAGTGACATGCCTTTCCATATACAAGTTGGTATGGGGACATACCTATGGGAGTCTTGTATGCTGTCCGGTAGGCCCAAAGAGCATCAGCAAGCCTCCTTGACCAATCCGTTCTACTAGCATTCACCGGTTTTGCCAGAATCTGCTTAATCTCCCTGTTTGACACCTCAACTTGCCCACTAGTTTGAGGATGGTACGGAGTGGCCACATTATGGCGAACCCCATACTTTTCCAATAATCCCTTAAATAGCTTGTTGCAATAGTGGGATCCCCCATCACTGATAATAGCCCTTGGGGTACCAAATCTGGAAAATATGTTCTTTTTCAAGAACGCGGTGACACTCTTCCCTTCATTATTTACAAATGCGATAGCCTCCACCCATTTAGACACATAATCGACTGCCACAAGAATGTACTTCATCCCATGAGAACTCACAAATGGGCCCATAAAGTCAATGCCCCACACATCAAACAATTCAATCACAAGAATGGGATTTAAAGGGAGCTCTTGCTTTCTCGAAATGCCACCATCTCTTTGGCATCTGTCACATGCCTTGGCGAACTCATGAGCATCTTGGTGGATAGTTGGACAATAGTAGCCACATTGCAAGATCTTGTGGGCAGTCCGGATACCACTATGATGCCCACCTACAGGCGAAGAATGGCATGCCTCCATAACACTCAACATCTCAACTTCCGGCACACAACGCCAAATAAGCCCATCGGCACAACTCCTATATAAGTATGGTTCATCCTAAAAGAACTTTTTCACATCATGCATGAACTTTTTCCTTTGATGAAAGGACAAGTCCGGTGGGACGATTTCACTAGCCAGATAATTCGCAAAATCTGCGAACCATGGAATCAAGTCTTGGGAGGCAGCCAATACATGCTCATCAGGGAAAGTATCATCAATTTTAGCCTTTTCACCTAACTCCCTCATTGCTTCATCTTCTAATCGGGAAAAGTGATCACCAACTTGATTTTCGGTCCCTTTTCTATCTTTCACCTCAAAGTCAAATTCTTGCAACAGTAATACCCAACAAATCAACCTCGGTTTCGCATCCTTCTTTGCCATCAAATATCTCAAAGCAGAATGATCAGTATGCACTATAACTCTAGTTCCAAGCAAATAGCAGCGAAATTTCTCGAAAGCAAAGACTACTGCAAGGAGCTCTTGCTCAGTCATGGTGTAGTTCTTTTGGGCTTCATTGAGGGCTTTACTAGCATAGTAAATGGGGTGAAGGATTTTATCCCTTCGTTGTCCCAAAACCACACCAAGAGCAACCCCGCTCGCATCACACATAACCTCAAATGGCTTACTCCAATCCGGAGAAATGATGATAGGTGCAGACACCAGCTTTTCCTTTAGCTCACCAAATGCCTTAAGACAGGATTCATCAAAATAAAACTTACACTCTTTCTAAAGTAACTTACACAAGGGATGTGCAATCTTTGAAAAATCCTTGATGAACCTCCGGTAAAAGCCCGCATGCCCAGAAAGCTTTTCACACCTTTTACAGAGATGGGTGGAGGAAGTCTCTCTATCACTTCAACTTTAGCTCGATCAACCTCTATACCCTTCTCTGATATGCGATGACCCAATACAATACCTTCTTTCACCATGAAGTGACATTTTTCCCAATTAAGCACAAGGTTGCAGTCTTCGCACCTTTTAAGAACCTCAGACAAATGACTCAAACACCGCTCAAAGGAGTCACCAACCACTGAAAAATCATCCATAAACACCTCAATAGTGTCCTCCACCATATCGGAGAATATTGACATCATGCATCTCTGAAATGTGGTCGGTGCATTACATAACCCAAACGGCATTCTCTTGAACGCGAAGGTCCCATAAGGGCAAGTAAAGGTGGTTTTCTCTTGATCTTTCGGTGCAATAGAAATCTGATTATAACCCGAATAACCATCAAGAAAACAGTACCACCCCTTTCCTGCAAGTCTATCCAACATCTGATCCATGAAGGGCATAGGAAAATGGTCCTTCTCGGTCCATGCATTTAATTTCTGGTAATCCATACACACCCTCCATCCAGTCACTGGCCTCATTGGAACAAGCTCATTTTTCTCATTGGGGACCACAGTCATTCCCCCTTTCTTAGGTACACACTGAACAGGGCATACCCAACTACTATCGGCGATTGGATATATCACTCCAGCATCCAACCACTTAATGATTTCCTTCTTCACCACCTCTTGCATAGGTGGATTTAAATGTCTCTGGTGCTCAATACTTGGCTTATGATCGGGCATGAGTTGGATTTTATGCAAACAAATACCGGGAGGGATCCCATAATATCCGCAATAGTCCACCCAATAGCTCTTTTGAACCTTTTTAATACTTTCACCAAACTTTCAACTTGATGCACATTCAAATATGATGCAATAATTACTAGCAAAGTGTCACCATTTCCCAAGAATACATACCTCAAATGAGGTGGTAGAGCCTTAAGTTCTAATTTTGGAGCCTCCTCTATAGATGGTTTCGCGGGTGGAGACTCGCGATGCATCATATCCAACTCAAACTTCTTTGGCTTAAACCGAACATCACCTCGATCAAGTGCCGCGACCAATGACCCATATTCTTCAATGCAATCGCTATCAAAATTCATGATCACTGCCTCTAGTGCTTCTACACCAAGACGTTCTTCTATTTGTACCTCAGATGACTTTTCAACCCTGTACGATATGACAGATACCGATTGGAGCTCACCACTCTGCCTCATGGACCTACAAATATTGAAAGTCACTTCTTCATTGTTCAACCGAAATTTCATTTGCCCTTTCTCCATATCAACCAAGGCTCTACCCGTAGCAAGGAATGGCCTCCCAAGAATAATAGGCACCTCAAAATCGACCTCACAATCAAGAATCACAAAATCAGCTAGAAATATGAATGACTCCACCTTTACTAACACATCGTGGAGTATACCAATAGGCCTCTTCACCGTTCGATCGGCCATCAGTAGCCGCATCGCAGTGGCCTTTGGGTCACCCAAACCCAACTTCTTGTAAATAGAGAGAGGCATGAGATTTATGCTTGCCCCAAAATCACATAATGCTTTCGCAAAGTGTAATAACCCGATTGTAGATGGAATAGTGAAAGCACCCGGATTTTCTTTCTTTTGCACTAGAGACCTTGTAGCAATAGCACTACAATGCTGCATTCTATCATCATCCTCAAAACTGACTGATCTTTTCTTAGTAACCATATCTTTCATGAACTAGGCATAACCGGGCATTTGTTCAAGAGCTTCTATCAAAGGGACATTGATGGAAAGTTGTTTCAACATGTTGATAAAATGCCGGTATTTACCATCCTCGGTCTTTTTCACTATCCTTTGTGGGAATGGAGGTGGTGGTCTAGGCATGGGGGTCACCTTTTGGGGTACCTCAGCTTCTTTCCCCGTTTTGTCTCCTAACTCACCACTAACCTCCACTATCTCATCATCACCTCTTATCACCTTTTCCACATCAGACGGCATAGGTGGGTCAATGGTTTGCTTACCACCCAGAGTAGTGATTGCCATACAGTGTCCATTATTTTTCGAATTTTGGACAGTGTTGCTAGGGAGAGTGCCCGGTTGCCGTGGTTCACAGTCGCAGATAATTGGGCCATTTGCAACTCAAGCTGCTTAATCGATATTGCATGTGTATCGACTTTCTGCCCAATACTCACTAAATCTCTTCTTAACTCTTTAGTGTGCTCATCACTAGCATCGAACCTCCTCATCATTTTGTGCAACATATCCTCAACTCGCGCCATACTACCTTCACCATCCCTAGGAGAAACTTCACGATTTTGAGGAGGAACATAGGTCCCACTCCTATCATTTCTGTTACCATAATTACCCCTATTGAAGTTGTTGTCGCGGTTGTAATTTCTATATCGGACATAATGACCCTCGCGGTTATAATTATCATAGTTCCGACCTTGGTTTCCTTGACCTTGGCGCCAATTCTCCTGATTGGAGCCTTGGGCATTTGGTCAGAAACCCCCCGTCTGCTCATTCACCGCATAGGAGTCCTCCTCATAATAATATTCATCATTTGGTGGTGGTGGTTTAGACAAGTAGTTCACTGCATTTATCTTTACTGCACCCCCAGTGACATGTTTTAATACCAACCCAAGCTCAGTTCTCATCTGAGCCATCTCTTCACGAATCTCGTTTGTGGCTGAGTTGTGTGCGGATTGCACTGCGAAAGTGTTTCTTCCAGTATCTGACTTCCTCGTACTCCAAGCTTTATTATTCCGGGAGATTTTCTCTAACTTTTCAGCAATCTCGGCATAAGGACACTCCCCATAAGAATCACCCGCTATAGTATCCAATACCGCTTTATTATTATCATCATGTCCCCGATAGAAGTATTCTTTCAGTGACTCATCATCAATGCGTTGATTGGGGACACTTCTCAAAAATGAAGTGAACCTATCCCAAGAACTGCTAACTGACTCTCATGGTAGTGCCACAAAGTTGTTCACTCTGTCTTTGTGATTTAGTTTCTTAGAGACCGGGTAGTAACGTGCTAAGAAAGCGTCCCTTAGTTGATTCCAAGTGAAAATTGAGTTATAAGGGAGCTTAGTAAACCAAATAGCAGCCTCTCCCATCAGTGAGAGAGGAAATACTCTTAGCCCTATTACATCCATATTCAAATCGGGCCTCCCTACACAACTTTTGCACACTGCCCTTACCTTAGCAATGTGGGCATGTGGGTCCTCAGAAGGTAGCCCTGAAAACAAACCTCTAGCAGTGAGCATTTGCATCAGACTACTAGTTACCACAAAGGTGTGGCCGTGTGGTAGAGGAGGCAAGACAAGTGGCCCATCAGAGTCTGCGATGTTATCATAACCCCTATAATACTCTTGAGGGCGTGGAGCGGGGTGTTGTCCCCTTTGTTCATCTTCACCACATATTTCAGGTAATAACCGACCATGAGCATCAACTGGAGCTGGAATGTCCTGGTTGGGATCATCGTCGTTAATACCCAAGTTTGAATTCATATTGCGTAGTGTACGCTCTAATTCGTGGTCGTATGGAAACAAGGGTTCTCTTCTACTCCGCATAATTAGCATACACGGAATTTAGACCCGTAAGAGACAAAAACAACAGAAAAAGTAAAATTAGGAAAATATTGACTAAACTTTATTAATAAGTTTTAAGTTAATCTAAAAGCCACTTTCCCCGGCAGCGGCGTCAAAATTTGATACGCTCAAACTTACTTCTCAAATAAGAAGTAAAGCGGTCGTATCAAGTAAAGAACCCAACTAATGAGGTTGGGGTCGATACCACGAGAAAATTAGTTCAGACTTAACTTTATTCTATTGTTACTACTATTTAGTTAACTATTTTCCGAGAAAACAAATGACAAAAAGGGGGGTTTCTTAAATTAATAAAAATGATTAACTAAATTAAAATAAATAACTAACAGATTCAAATCTTGGAGTTTAATCAAATAATAAAAGTAACTAGGGCTTAAGTGTTCCCCACAAGTTCCTAACTCGGTAATTCTAGCTATAACAATTCTTTTCTAGTATCTTGCATGTAAAGCGATAAGTTATGTATCTCTAAATCCTTGGTCCGGCATCTAGAAAATTTCACTCCGCACCTTGATCCGGCTACGTTTGTTGCTATACTAACCCTTATCTTTACCTCATATTAAGCATCATAATTGATATTTGACTAAGTTATTACTTCGTACCAACCTATACTAGCCTATTAGATAGTATACACTAAATGTGTTCTTAGCATCTCTTACTAAAAAAAGAGGACGGAACGAGCAAAGGAAGCGATGGACTTTACCACACAAACAGAGGAACGGGCAGCAACAACGAAATCCGAGTAAACTCTTGTGCTTTGGACAAGCTTGACGGGATGTTCACTTAATGTGTTCTTAGCATCTCTTACTAAAAAAATTCAACTAGAAATTTTCCACCAAAATCTCTCTAATATTTTCTCTAATATGTGTATCTGTGTCCCTTTTTTTTTCATGAAAAAATCTCCTCCCTCTTATCATCTCAAAGCGATTATATATAGAAGGGGACTAGGGTTTTTGAAATGGGAGGAAAAAGGGTAGAAACGGAACTTCAAATCTTATCTCAAATTCAAAACTTTTTATCCAAGAAAAAAGGAGCAAGATATTCAGTACTGGAATTCAGACCACCAAATCCCACAATATCTGAATTTGAGAATGACGCGGAGGGATCGGATCATCCCATTGTCCTTCGTAGGCTACGTGTCCTCATCTACAACATGCAAGGACGAGAGTCGCAGGCTCCTCTACTGCAAAGCTGCTCCTTGCTACTTTCCGTTTATCTACTCTCGCGTGAGGGAGACCAAAGAGCATACGCTGTTCACGCGCCTGTCATTTTCCATTCCCGCCGTTGGGAATATTGTTGTTGTCGTTTTGCGCTTCTGCGCTCTTTTAGATGATGAGGAAGAGGGGTAGGTCGGGTACTAACTTATTTGGATTGATGGGAAGATTTGGGTATTGGGTCTGGGGCGGCTAAAAGAGGGAGGTGGGCTGGGATTATTAGAATGGGGCTAGTTAAAAATGGGCTGGAGGTTAGAATTAAAGCCAATGGGAAGAATGAAAAAAAAATGAGTTGGTTGGGCAATGGAAAAATATTGGGCTGTAATTTGAAGAGCAGGTCTTGGAAAATATTTGGGCTGAAAGTGGCCCAAATCTGATGAGGGATAGCCGATCCAAAATCTGGCCAAGTGTCTTAACAATAAAATCTATGACTTAACCAAATCGAGTTCAATTGGCGAAATCGACAAATTAAACGAGATGAATTAGTATAATTAACTAACGAGTTTCTTAATCTTAATGGAATAAAATAACTCACTAACATATAAGCTAATAAATCGAGAATATGAGAATTGATTAGCTAAGACAAATATTCAACTAAATAAGTAAAACTAAAATCTTTTTAAGACGGTTTTCGAATATTCGTAAAATATATAATTACATATGATTGTACGAGACCTATATATTACTAAAAATTATAAAAAGTATAAAAAATTTAAAATTACCTGCAAAAATATTTTGAACTTTTATAAAAACTAAATATTTCCAATCGTTTTAGAATTAAGGAACTCGTCAATTAACTATTATCGGGAGGGTCAAAATTGGGAGTCAACAATCTCCTTCGTTTCTTCCTTAACATGGGCTACACTACCCATAGATAATACTAAGAGCATTTGCTACTACATTCGCCTTACCAGGATGGTAATGAACACCCATATCATAATCTTTAAGGAACTCAAGTCATCTCATCTGGCGAAGATTTAAATCTTTCTAGGTGAACACAGAGAAGACTCTTATGGTCAGTGAACACATCTACATGAACACCATACAAGTAGTGTCTCTAGATTGTGAGTGCAAACACCACTGTTGCAAGCTCGAGGACATGAGTTAGATAGTTTTTCTCATGCACCTTAAGCTGTCTAGAAGCATATGCTATAACCTTATCTCTCTGCGTCAACACACAACCTAGGTCAACTCTGGATGCATTGCAATAGATCACATAACCATATGAACCCTCTGGTAGAGTCAAGACATGAGTTATAGTAAATCTAGTTTTAAATTCTATAAAACTTTTCTCACAATCATCTGACCAATGAAACTTGACCATCTTCTGAGTTAACCTAATTAATGGTGAGGCTATGGATGAAAATCCTTCCACGAACCTTCTATAATAGCCCGCTAGACCTAAGAAACTTCTAATATATGTAGCAGAGGTAGGTATGGGTCATTGTTTCTGCATCTATCTTCTGCGAATCCCCTCGGATCCCCTCGCTAGATACAATGTGACCAAGAAAAGCAACGGATTGCAACCAGAACTCACATTTGCTAAACTTAGCGAATAACTGACGATCCTTGAGAGTTTGCAGAACAACTCTCAGATGACTCGCATGTTCTTTCTCATTCCTATAGTAAATGAGGATATCATTAATAAAGACGATAACGAACAAGTCCAAGTATTGTTTGAACACTCTGTTCATCAAATCCATGAAAGGTGCAAGAGCATTAGTTAATCGAAATGACATAAGTACAAATTCATAATGACCATACTGAGTTCTGAAGGCTATTTTCAGAATGTCACTATCTCTGACTCTGAGCTGATGATAACCTGACCTGAGGTCTATCTTTGAGAAGTGACTAGCACCCTGAATTTGGTCAAACAAGTCATCAATCCTGAGGATTGGATACTTATTCTTGATTATGACCTTGTTCAACTGTTTATAGTCAATGCACATTCTGAGAGAACCATCTTTCTTCTTTACGAATAATATTGGTGCACCCCATGGCGAAATACTAGGTCTGATGAAGACTTTATCTAGAAGGTCTTTCAACTGCTCTTTCAATTCCTTAAGCTTTGCTGGAGCCATTCTGTAAGGAGGAATAGAAATAGGTTGGATATCCAGAAGGAGATCAATTCCAAAGTCGATTTCCCTTTCGGGAGAAACTCCGGGAAGATCTTCTGGAAACACTTCTGGAAACTCATGGACTACTGGAACTGACTCAAGAGTTGGTGTTTCAGAGATGAAATCCTTAACCGAACTAGATAATAGAGATAACCCTTACAGATTATCTTTTTTGCCTTAAGGTAACGAATGAATCGTCCCATAGGCGATAAGCTACTACTCTTCCATTCTAAGATTGGTTCGTTTGGAAACTGAAAATGAACAATCCTAGTTCTACAATCGATTGAGGCATAACAAGAATGTAATCAATCCATGCCTAAAATTACATTGAAGTCTACCATTTCTAACTCTACAAGATCTGCTGAGGTGACTTTCTAAGAGATTGTGACAGGGTTAATTCTGTATACCCGTCTAGCTATAACGGTGTCACCGACTGGAGTAGAGACTGAGAAAGTTTCTGGACTAACATTAAATTTGACTGTTAAATGAGATTTACAGAGGAAAGAGTAGCCACTAGATCATTCCATTGAGTGTACCATATGGGAGCCACAACCTTAAGTTGGTAGGTCCTCACCAACTTATAACCTTAAAATTCAGGTGGATTCATCTTAACAAAATCTAAAACTTTAGCTGCCACCGATCCATTATTTCAATTTGTAGGAACTGGAATCTGCTGATTCTTCGGGTTGGTCATACTCTAAGCCAAAAGCTGAATCGACATTCTAAATTCTGAATTTGGAACTTCCTGATCTGGGACTAGAGGAACTGCATTTGAATTTCATGCGTAAGCTTTACGTGGAGGCATGATCTTAAGCGCATATCGATGGATTAGAGAGGAGATCATACCTTACGCACGATAAGAATATCAAGAAAGTGAAGTTTTCCTAAAAAACTTCGTAGCCTCCCTCTCATTAGATGTGGTGCACTTCACACCCATGAAAAGAACTCTACTTAGTGCGGCTTTCCAGACATCCTAGGACTCTTAAACCCAGTGCTCTGATACCAAGTTTGTCACACCCCGAGCGACCCCCGAGACGCAGACACGGGACATACGACCATAAGTGATCCCAAGCTAACCTTGATGGCATGATCATGAGCATACTAAAGAAAATAAACTGATGCGAAAGCTAAAACATATTTAAAATGAAAAGATGGGGAATACCCATATACTATAACTGAGATATTTGAAAACAAATGAGTTTAATACAAAGAAGTTATTAACTTAATACTAAGCTGAAACTAACTATGTCTGAAAATAGCCTATAACTGACTAGAAATATTGGGACAAGCCCCAGCTAAGTCTAGCAAAAACTGAAACTAAATGACTAAAAGACTGAAATGAACTCATGACTCTTGTCCTCGGAGAATGAGGACTCACCAATGATTCTGCTGAACTGGAGATCGGGAATAGATGTAAGCATGATCTGGATGCTGAGAACCTGAACCTACATTACAAGAAGATGTAGTGCACGTATGCGTCAATACTTGAAAGGTACTGAGCATGTAGGATAGAGTAAAGCTGAAATAAAACATAACTGAACAAGCACAAAAGCAAGTATAGTATTCTGAATATGATATACTGAATTCTGAGCTAACTGGATGCAAGGACCAAATTTATAACATGTTGAGACTGAATACTAACTAAACTGTAAATATGGTCATTGCAATAGAGTCTGACTGAACTGTGGGAGCTACTAATAACCGATAATAAAATCACATGAGCCAAATATGGAGTCCGATGTATACGCCCCATCGAGAGGACCCAATATACCCTTCCAGAGGTATAAAGGCATGCTAGCGTGATCACTAAACTGATGCCCACAGAGGGGATTTACAACATACTTGGCTAGTAGCTTTGGGACTATTTGGGTACGCTGAACCCTAGTCTAACTCGGTTTATGATACTCCCAATGAATTAAGTGATTAACACATTATGACTAAATTTTTGTAAATACTTGATAGCTCAAAACTGAACATGCAAACTGAGAATGCAACAATTAATCTGATAATGATGCATTAATAACTAAGGCATGTATATCTAAAGTAACTGAAATATCTGACCTAGCATGTGCAATTCAAGACTAAAGAAATACATAGCTAGGGTTCTGGAATTCATGCATTTATCTGAACATTAACATACTAATCTGATTTGGATTATTCTATCAGCTAAAACCCAATAATTATAAAATTCATGAAACCCTAAGTCTAGTCATGATATGGGAATCAAGAAACTAACTAAAAAGTAGGGATTTAATGGGTGAAAGGAACCACTAGTGAAATCCCACAACTTGGTGATGAAATCTATGGAGAAATCTTTTGATTTTGGGGCTGGAATTGATGGAAACTTTATACGTTCTTAAACTAGGGTTCTTGACTTTTTTCTCCTTTCTTCCTTCTAATTTTGTATGTTTTGAGTAATAATTTGACTTAGATAAGTTTTAGTTATGTTTCTAGGCTTAAACTGACTAAAATCTTATGATTTAGGGTCGAAACGACATATCTTAGGGGTTAAACAAAGTAGAAAAAGACCAAAAGACTCCTGACTTGAAAGATGTCGAAGTCACTAACGGAGTCGAGTGATGGATCATAAGTCGACTAACGGTCCGTACTGGTCGGCCGTCGTTTGTGATTGAGAGTTTAAAGTCAACTAGCAAATCGACGGAGTCGAATGACGGTCCGTACTGGTCAACAGTCATTCGCGACTGAGAATTGGAAGTTAGTTGTTCAATTGACGGAGTCGACTGACGGATCGTAAGTCGATTGACGGTACGTACTGGTCGACTGTCGTTCGCTATTAAAAACTGGAATTTAGTTGTTCAATCGACGGAGGACCGTAAGTCGACTGACAGTCCGTACTAGTTGACCTTCGTTTGTGACTTATAACTGAGAGTTAGCTGGCCCATCGACGAAGTCTACTGACGGACCATAAGTCGATTGACGGTCCATAGTTGGCTCCGTCGCTGGCACCTGCAACTTCTGAAAGTCTGCATTTTTATGGTCTATTTTGGATACGGTGTGTTACAATGAATGCAAGAATCACCTTTCTCATTGAGTCAATTATCCTTTTATAGGATTGCATAAAATCCTAGTCGGGTCTTACAAGAAAAACAATTCTCCTCTAGGTTAATTTCTCCTTTTAATAGATTATCCTTCCTGCACTCTCTGTTCTTTCTTCCTCTCTTGAGAACCTGCTTCACTTTGTCATTATCAAAGCTTGTTTAGAATATTGACATGTCATCATTTAGGAATTCAAAAATTATGTCTATAATAAAAGTGATCAATGTATAAATATGTGTTGCAATTCTGTTCCTGCTTCTATTTCTATTCAAGGAACATCGTGTACATATGACTACGTGAGCATTTCATATAAGTTAAATTGAAAGTCGGACTATTAAAGACCAAACATTGATAAACTAAAAATAGAAAATAACTATGTTATTAATTTGTTATCAATTTAGTATATTCATACATCGATAATCAATAAACTAAATCGATCGATGTCACCTCTAAATGAAGTACACAAATGTGCTTTCCTCCAAGACATTTGAGAACATGAAATGCATCAATCAAAGAATCTATACACTTCATATAGATTCTTTTTAATACGATATATACATAGGCATTACCTATTATATAATTTTTATAAGTAGATTTTTCTACATACTTCATTTACTTTTAATTTTATGAAACATGTGACACAATATATATATTGTTATCAGTATATTTTCATATACACTTTTTATTCTAGTCAAATATAATATAAATACTAATAAATAGAAAAGACAAATTCATTGAATGCTTTGTCAAATTCATCAATTTTTCAAATTATAAAGTGAAAGAATTGTGATAGAGAGAGTGTAAATTATGAAAATGAAAAAATGGTATCGATAATTGAGACTTGGGTTAAAAATTATAAATAAAAAAAAAAGTTGAATTACTTGAGTGGTGCTTGGTACATCCTCCCCCCCTCCCCCCGAAATATGGTTAATTTGAGTGGACTATTCAAGTCTTTAACGATATGTTGCAAGCATCTGTAATCGCATGATCATTGAGATCAATTTTTTGTTTGGCGACGTTTGTATACAACAACAATTATTATTTGAGCATTGAGATGACATTATTTAAGGCTTTGTATGATGAAAAAATTGATCTCTGTTTGGTTGGTTTAATAAATTTGAGATTAGACCATAAGAAACAAATTTGTTTAGAGAGTTCTCGAACAAAGTCAAGTTGATTCAAGATAGATTTCTCACAACTCAGAGTTGATTTTTTTTAATCCAAAAGAGACAGACTTAAATTTTATAGACCCTCAAATAAGTACATAAATAAACTAATAGGCTAATGGGCTAAGGCCCAAAAACCCACCCCATCAGCCTAACAAAACAATAAAGATAAAAAATAATAAAACTCAGCAAAAACAAAAAGAAAAGCTACAAAAAGGAAAATGAAAAGACAAAGGCAAGAAAAGGAAATGCAAAGAACACAACTTCTCGATCAACCACGTCGGAGCAAGAAGCTCGTCGGTTTTAAAAATTGTGAAGGTAACTCTTCTTGAAATTCTCTTCGAAGCTTCAATAGTTAGCTAGATATAACTTGAATCATTCCTTAAATGCAAGATTGAGCTGATTTTCTGGTTTGATTCCAAGTTTAGCTATCTCAAAGCTCTCACCACACGTTGTGAAATCGAGATCCAAGATGAAGTTGAACTTAATAAGTTTTTCTATGCGAAGTAAAAAATGACACAAAAGGTATTTCTAACTTTTTCTCTATAGAAGCTGAAGACAGAACTCAACTGAATTTGATTAAGTTTTGTTCAAACAAAAATTTACAATGGAATAAGCCTAATACAAGACTAATACCACCATTAGTAAATTTATTATTCGTACATCGGTCAAATAAAATTAATCAAAAAGATGGCTCCATGTAGATTGAAGTTTTGTTGTGTTGAATCTTTGCTTCTGAAATTGTTTGATGTATTTGTCCATCCGTTTGACAATTTGAATAATTAACATCAACCTGGATCCCTATTTCTGAATGTGTTGAACCTTAGTTGTGGGATTTGTTATTTGTTGATGTTGAATAATCTTCTAGCTTGCAATGATAACTCTTGGAAACAATTGTATTTTAGATCTTCTGTCCCTGCAAAAGAGAAAACTTCATTAGCTAAAAAATTTGCTAGTGCATTGCCTTCGCTAAAGATGTGGGCAAAATGCACTATCCCTTTACTCCTCCAATATTTAAATTTTTTCATCTCCATTCTAATCTTTCATGGAGTCTCTCATCTATCTTCATTCATATAGATCATAGACAGTGAATCCGACTCTATTAGTACTGGAATCCTTTGTTTTTCAATACAAAATCTAACCCTTCTTGAATAGCTATAGCTTCTGCACATAAGATGCTAGTTACCCCTAATCTTCTTTCATCAGCATATATCAAATCCCCATTAGCATTTCTCAAACAAAAAGTTGCAGAGCTCTCTCCTAGGTTACCTCTACTTGCCCCATCAGTGTTACATTTAAACCATCCACGTCAGGTTTCACCCATCTCACCTACTGTGATCTAATTAAAGATCTATATTGCTCAAGATAATGAATCAGTTGTCCAAATATATTCATAGTCCTCCATTTGTTGTCCTTTTTGTCTGATTTCCTCCCAAGCACTACTAATCGTAAATTTTCCAGAAGTGGTTTTCATCCACCAAGGATTATCTGAAAGATATGTTGGCTCTTACAATATCTGGATTAGTAACTTTAATAGCACCTAATCTTGTCCAGTTATCTTTTCAAGAGTCTGCATTACTTCTCTTTGGTTCCCACCAGATGTATCCATCCAATTGATCTCTAGCCTCTAACATTTTTTTCCAAATTTGAGAGCCATTTTTTCATATTACTTCAGTAGGCTATTGCTTTTTGCAGTATTTATTCCACATGAAGAGAAGTTGTGGTTCTAAATCTCCACCATAATTTAGCAAAAAAAGCTATAGATATGTCATATAATGACATAAAGCCCAATTCACCTTCTCTTTTTGGTAGACACAGCTTTGACCAGGAAATCCAATGTCTACTTCTTCCTTCCTCTTTAGTTCTCAAAAAAAATCTAGCAAATATCTTGTATATCTCATTGATAGTATACTTAGTTGGGACCATAACAGACAACAAGTATATAGGAATACTTTGAAGTACACTTTCAATAAGAACAACTTTACCTCCTTAAGAAAGTAGCTTGCCTCTCCAGTTCTGCAGTCTGTGTTTCACCTTCTTTATCAAATCATTGTAGTACTCCTTCCTCTTTCTTTTATGAAAAATTGGACAATGCAAGTACTTGAAAGGAAATTTTCCTCTAGAAAAACCAGTCACTTGAGAAAATGGCAATTTGAACTCCAGGAATATTGATCCTTGAGATTGTTCAGCATATTGTAAGGTGGCTTACGGATTGACTCTGCGACCCAGTTTATTAGATGTTCACCCTATGTTTCATATTTTGATATTGAAAAAGTACGATAATGATGATTCTCACGTATTCAATGAAATCTGGTGTTACTTAATAAGAATTTAACTTTTGAGAATGAGTCGTTAACCTTCTTACGCAAATTTGAAAGTTGCGGTCAAAGAAATTGCTTCAGTAAAGGTTCAATAAAAGTATCGTACAATCGAAGAGGCTACTTGGAAGACTTAGTCATACATGTGGATCGCAAATCTCCAATTTTTTAAGTGTTTAGGTACTTTTAATTTTTTTTAAATCATAAGAGGATAAACGTTTTGTTTAAGTGGTAGATGGATTAACGCTTTGTTAGATCAAATTGAGCACTAAACTTTTTTTTCATAAAGACTCTTCTCGTCAATTTTAATGGAAATTCTAAATTATTCATTTAACTACAATTATTTAATTGAGTATAATTGTAAATAATTAATTTAATTGGTGATCAAGTGTAACAATTTATTCCGTTGTTATTCAAACGACATCTCGTGCAGAATCTCGAATATTTTTTAAAATACATTGTCAATTTAAAATTGAGATGACACAATAAAAATTTCAAATTTTGAAAAATTGACTTGGGTTGACGTCATTCCTTCATAAAAGAAATATCTCTGCTATGACACCGTTGTTGTGGCGGCGTACCAACCGTTAAGTTGGTCAGACGGGACATAAACTCAAAAATATGAATTTATCTTCCCCTTCTTTAGTGATAAAATGTACTAAAATTATTTCAAAAACCCTCTTAAACTGCTCCAAGCTTGGATATAGAAAAGATGGAAATTTTACGCTAAGAAGGTCAAAACCCATAAAATTTTGATCTACCTCCATTAAAATTTGCCTCCACAAAGTCAGAAGATCATATTCAGAATTCTTCAGCAATTGCTTGGTATTCAAGTAGACTAGACTTAACTCAGTAGTTAGACATATCTTCAATTCCATAATACCTTGTGAATTGTCAAAATCTGCATATATAGGCCTTCGTACATGGAATTTAGGTGGTAAAATATGTGGATTGCTTAGGATGGTAAGGTGCTTAGCTTGATGATGTTGATCTTGAGAATGTTGTTGGTGTTATTGTAGGGGGTTGCAACCGATGGGTTATGAGTTATAAGTCCAGTAAGAGTTATCCAAAAGTAGGTGATGGTTGTGTTTTCCAAGTTATGTAATTTGTGCATATTAACTATTTCTATAGTAAATTCACACAATGCATGTTGGGGGGAGGGGGGGGGACATAAGGGTTCATTGCAAAATGATATTTGGTGACAATTCTCAGGTAATGAAGGAGTTTCATTTATTTGTATTTACAAGTGTGATTGTATTTTATTGTGATTATGATTGTGTTTGTGTGACTATCGGTTAGCTCGAGTTCACGCCTCATTCAAGATATCTCTTAATTGGCTTGGGTATTGCTTATGCTATGGATTATTGATTGACTCGGATACAATTGAACCCGATTTAATCTCCAATTCAGTCTGTTATAAAACTCTTTATTTGCATTATATTAGTGTATTGTATATTCTCATTAATGAACGATTTATCTATCCATTTATAATTTCTTGTTTGTTATTTATTGAGTTGAAACTCAAATCATGGTTATAAAAGTTAAATAAAAATTGTTAAAATTAGAGCAAACTACATAAATCTCACTAGTGTAGGTCCTAATTACTAGGATTCACGATAGTTTTGAATATTAGTTCTTGTACCATATTTCGTTCTATGGACACGTATCATAACTTGACAAATAATATAGTCGACGATTTTAAAAAGCGAGATATATGTTTTATTCATTTGAATTAGAGTCGTCAATATGGGCTAGGCCCGTTGGGCCGGCCTGGCCTAACCCGTGATTTGATAGAATTGGACTACGATTTTTGGAGCCCATTTAAGAAAAAGATTTTTTAGTCTGGCCTGAATAAGTCTGTCAATTTGTGGGGCTTGAGAAATATAGATAGGGTCGGCCTGTATGCCAAATAAAAATTAATTTAAAATTTAAAAAATTATTTAAAATAACAAGAGTGTAAACTCAAAACTTGTACAAAGTTTGAAACATTACAATTTAACTACAAATTATGTTTATAATATATGTACTACATAAAATAAAAATTCCCTAAAATTTCTAGGGAATCACTACATAGGTCATAACCTATGAAATATTGTCATAATTTTTGTGTTTTATTATAATCATTGAAAAACAATTAGGTTAATATTACTATTTAACTATTTATGTTTTTACTTGAAATCAAACCTAATAAATATTACAAAGATAATTTATTTGTGTATGTGATTAACAACTAGTAACACTAATACCATGTAATATTGTCTTGTTGATATTTATGATAATATTTTTAAATTATAGTTTAATTTAAAAAATTATACAAAAAATATACTTTTTAAGAAAAGAGAGTTGACCCGGCAAAGCCTCCACGTACTTGTGGGCTGGGCCAACTTTTCTATCTCACACAAAAATGGGCTAGACAAGCCTGACCTGTCAAATTTCAAAGCATGTATGGGTTAGCCCGGATGGAGTGAATCAGCCCATATGGACAACTCTAGTTTGAATTGAATAACTGTAACTTATTTTCTTAATTAAAAGAGTAATTGACTACTCTAACATATTTTCCAAATATATTGACAATTATTCTGAAAGTTTAAAATTAATCAAATACCTTAATACAAGACAAAAATCAAGGAGTGTATCTATAATTAATTAATTTCATTTTATTACTTTTATAATAATAAATTTGTCAATATTATTAATAAAAGACAAAATCGGTATATCTTGATTATGTAATTTGATTATCATTTGATCACTCTTAAAATTAGTTGTGTACAAAATCAAACCGAAAATCGAACCAAAGCGCAAATTGAGTCAAATTGGAAAAAAACTCGACTAGTGATTTGGTTTGACTTGGTTTGGGGTTAAAAAAAACCGACAATATTTGGGTTGGGTTGGTTTCAACTTAAAAAAATAACCCGAAACCAAACCAATCCCATATTATATATATAATTTTTAAAATTTTATTTTATACGTAAAAATATTTACTTTGATATAATTTTTAAATATTTTTTATGCTTTTTTTTTTATAGTTTTTATCTTTTTAATATATTTATTTCATGTTTGAAAGTTAGAATTTTTAATGACTCAATAAAGATTATAGTCCATACATGTTGGTAACTATGATAAATTTTAAATCAAAATCAAATTAATACTAATGCAAAAAGAAAATCAATTCAACACTAAGAATGATAATAATATTGAATATTTATTTTTTTTAGTTTTACATAGGTTTAGACAATTAAAATACATAAGCTAATTTTACTTTCTTTTAATATTTAGTCATGTAACTAATACTTATTAACTTATTTAGCATGATTTAGTACTTTTAAATTATGATTAATTTCATTATGACTTATTAATTTGCAATATTTGCTTTACTCGATATCATCATTATTTTTTTGTTGGATATTTTAGTGTCATTAATCATATCATATTTTGTATCATTTTCTTAAGAAACAACTTAGATAGTTGCATTTTGGTAGGACTAAAGAAATATTTAAAGTACAAGTAAATTATATGTTTGTATGATTACTTTCCCGGAAAAATCCGAAAATCCGAAAAATCCAAAAAAAAATCGAAGTTGAAAAACCCGAGTTTTATTGGTTTGGTTTATAAATTGAAAAATCCGACACAAATGGTTTGGTTTGATATTTAAAAAATCCGAACCAATCTGGTCATATACACCCCTACTTAAAATAATAGATTCATTCATTTGATTTATCTATTATCAATATATGAGGTATCCAACAAGCTAATCACATATATACGTGCTTATACAATTGTACATATACATTTATATGTATCATGAATACATACTAACTTCTTAAATACATAAAAAAATCAGATGGACATAAATACATTCAGATGTATCATGAACACATATTATTATATTATTCTATATGAATAAGAAGACTATGATACATGGACGCACAAATATATTCATATGTATCATAGAAATATCTAGTATTGATTTCATATATTTGTTATATATATCTAGTATTAACTTCATATACCTACTTATATGATCTAGTATTAATTTCATGTATCTATTTATATGTATCTAATATTAATTTGATGTATCAAGTATTTATTTCATATGTTATATCAAAAAACATGTATCTCGAATAGATGATAAGTAAATACAACTAATATATGTATCGAAATATAAAATATAACTAAAACACATGAATTTTAGAATAAATCATGATTGTAGAGAACCCGTCATATCATTAATCCAAAAAAGTATTAAAAAATCAAAATTCTTTCCTTTTTTTAGCATTCATAGATACTTACAGTCTTAACTCAAATCCATAAACTTTAATTAATTTGATATATATGTATATTTCGTTAGATGTACAAATCAACATCAAATGGACTCCTACCCTTACCCTTTAATCATCACTCACTCTTTTTGTGTTGCTTAAAATTATTCAATAAAATTTGGTGTACCATATGACATGATCAGAAGATGAGACTTAATAATGTTAGACATGCACTCTAGTTAGGGGTGTACATAACCGGATTAGTTCAAAATTTTTCAAATATCAAATCATTTGTGTAAAAAATTTAAATTTATAAACCAAATTAAACTAATAAAATTCGGATTTTTTCGAGTTTTTCAACTTCGGATTGGTTCGGATTTTTCAAATACCAAACCAAACCATTGTGTCGAATTTTTTGATTTATAAATCAAACCAATTAATAAACCTCGGATTTTTTTTTCTTCAGATTTTTGGATTTTTCAGTAAAGTTTGCATACAAACATATAATTAACTTGTGCTTCAAATATTTCTTTAGTCCAACTAAAATACAATTATCTAAGGTATTTCTTAAAAAAATAACACAAAATATAAGATGAGTATTGATGACACAAAAATATTCAATTAAAAATAATAATGAAATCATCATATAAAATAAGTATTGTAAAGTCATAATGAAAATGATCATAATTTAAAAGTACTAAATCATGCTAAAATAAGTTTAATAAGTATTAGTTACATTACTAAATATTTAAGGAAAATTAAAATTAGATATGTATTTTGATTATGTAAACTAATGTAAAATTAAAGAACAAATATTCACTATTATTGTCATTCTTAGTGTTGAATTGACTTTCCTTTTTGCATTAGTATTAATTTAATTATGATTTAAGTTTTATTATAATTATTAACATCTATGAACTATAATCTTTATTGGATCATTCCGAATTATAAGTTTTAAACTTGAAATAATATATTAAAAGATAAAACTATGAAATAGTATAAGAAAGATTTTAAAATTATATCAAAGTAAATATTTTTAAGTATAAAATAAATTTTAAATTAACATATATAATGTCGGATTGATTTGGTCTCGGGTTAATTTTTTTTAGTTAAAATCAAACCAACCCAAATATAATCGGATTTTTTTTCCGATACCAAATCAAGTCAAACTAAACCACTAGTCGAGTTTTTTTCGGATTGACTTAATTTACGATTTGATTCGATTTTCGATTCGATTTTATACACCCCTAACTCTAGTGAGGTAATAAACAAACGTCAGAATTAAACACAATCTCAATGATAAATCATTTTGTGGGGCATATTCTCATAAAACTACGGATTCTATATAAACTATAGATCTTCCTCAAAATTGAGTTTTCCCTATTTCCGTATAGGTCCATCAAACTCTATTAACACTTTAAACTATAAAGACAACAAGTAACATCATTGAAAATTCTTTGTGCCCATTCAAACAAAATATAATTAAGAGGACCAACATAACAATTTTAATTAGTCAAATAAAAAATATTCAGACAATCCATTAAAATATTTGTTGTAATAGATTACTAACGGAACATGTATTGAGAGGTTGAAGAAAGAGAAAAATCGTGGAACTAGGGAGTATAGATATTGTTAGAGTACGGAATTGGCAGCGGAAACAGTTGATGAGAGAGAAAAATTACTAATTATAATTGGACCTCTAATTTTGATGTTTAAATATAAAACAAAATGATCTGATAGACACTTATACTTATATTAGTTTCTATTGTGAACCCTTCTACTTATTCTTTTGTCATATAAACTCTTAAACTCAATTAAAATGAGACTTTTAAATCCTTCCAAGCATGTGTGTAGCTCACTCTACCTTTACATAGATGACATGTCATATCCATGTCATATATATTAATATCAAGTCATAATCTTCTTCATAATTATTTTTTAATTACTAATTAAAATGTTAAATAAAAGACAAAATTAATAAATTTTCTATTTTATCAAATAAAATAAAATTATTGTTTCTCTCACCTTTCCTCCACCTCCCTAACCCACAATCACTGTCAAAACTCAAAACATCTCCATGTCTCTTATTTTTTTCTATTTCATTTTTTTTCACAATAAAAGTAGGCATTACTTTATTTAATGAAATTAAATAGAAATATTATAACTTTATGAAAATAGATTGGGAGCATTTTTGAAAATTATATTTATTGTTGTTGTGAAAAAAATGGAGAATTGAATTCACAAAATTTGTTTTCTCAATTCTTTGGCATTTGAAATTTGGTTGAATAGAGCTACTGCTAGTTGGAGATTAAGCATATAATGAGCACGTTTTCGTAGAACGAAAAATAAAAGGCCGTCGCCGTCGCTATTTTTGTCGGCGAAACCACATATACTTTCTCCCTTACCCATCTTCTTCTCCGCCGCACACCATTACTATTTTTCTTTCCTCCTCCAACCTCCACAAAAAACAACCTAAGCCACCAAATCTAGCCGAAAAACCACTTCACCGCCATGAACGTACCCTCACCCACCTCGTTCTCCTCTCCACTAGCCAGTGTCGTCTCTCTCTCACACTCTACTGCGAAACAGTGGTGGCGCTTCATCTCCATTTTGTGAACTTCTTACTTGGATAGATGACACCACTAGGGCTGCTTGCCTCTCTCATGCCACTGAGATTAAGTGGTCTCCGGTGAATCAGTCGCGATCTCCGGCGAGCGCTGGTGTCTGGTGTTAGTAAATTGTGGAGAAGAAGAAAAAAAAATTGGTCAAAGGCATGAAAATGTCTAAAAAGGAAGGTAGTGGGGAAGAAGAAAAGTCTTTTTAATTAATTATTTTTTAAAAAATATTTAATATTTTTTTAACCTAAAAAGTTATTCACTCGCTAAAGTGCGTGAAGTCACACACTTTTGTCAACTCAGTTATCTTAAAGACACATAAGTTTGGTCAATGGTCAGAAAGATTTGTTAATTTATGTTTTAAGTTTAAGGGTCCAAATGATAAAATGGTAAGTAGAAATGTTCAAAATACAAATTGATTCAAGTAGAAAGGTCCATCAGATCATTTCGCCTACATATAAAGATAATTAGATAATCCTATGTTTAAGGGATTTATGTAACTTTTTAAAATATATGGTATAAATATTAAAAGTGATTAGTATATGTAATTGTTTGAAAATAGAGGTAATGTTAGTATATATGGTAGGGAGTGTGTTTCTAGTTAGATAGTTTTTCCTTAAAACTATTGAGATTAAGCAGGTCATGACTCAACCCAATTTTTAGTTATTTGAGCTCAAAATAAATTTAGATGGATCATAACCCAATCCAATTTCTATTTCAATTCATCCATTTGACACCCTTAATTTTCTCTTTAATTTCCGATAGTAGAATTTTTCTTTAGTTGTTTAGGTGATAAACATCCTTGCAGACACAAACAATCAATATCCTTTTGCACAATATCCGCATCAATAAGAGTTTCACCAAAGAATTGTGCTCCATCAGAAGTATTGTCATCTTTATCTAGATACTTATACTGGTCATCAAAGCTTGTCTTTTTCCTTTGAACAAAGAATTAATATGCACTTTTGGCAGCGAGCTAGGAGCAGGTTTTATGTAACAGGGTCATTACCAGAATCATTCTGAACCCTAATAAGGGCTTGGGTTCATCATTAGTAACACTACTTTTACTTTCATCTTAACACTACAAAAATAGATGTGGAGAATTTCATTTTTACATATATTTAACTGAGAAGTAACAAAAGATTAATAGTGTCCCACCACAAGGACATCTTCTCAGATATGAAAAGATCATAATGTGTTCCACTAGAACCGATCGACAGCATCTTAACATAGCAAATATTGTATAACAGAATTTCAGTGAAGCGGCAAAAGCATGGAGTTTAAGACAGTCACACATGAGCTTAGCACTTCTTGTGTACCAGTGTATATATCACTAGACACTAGTTATATATACTTATCATTTACATATCTGGATCTGCAATATGTGCAGTGAACTCATTACCTGTGTTATAATATATGAAAATACATTACATGTATTAGCACCAAAACGTTGTATTAGCACCAAAACGTTGAGATATTCTTCCCAAACTCACAAGACGATGGTAGAGAAGAAACATCTCTTCCCTAAAGTCCTCGAGTTAGTCATCTCCCAACCATAGCCATCTTCATAGCATTCAACCTGCCATGAATTGCAGCAGTACTTGTAAGGCAAAGATTGGATAAATATTCTAAACGTGGAAGTGATAAATGCTTAAAGTAATATACCGAATTCAGAATTTCCTCTTGATCGTTTACCCCGCCAATTATAAATATTTTTCCTCCCATCACAACTGCTCCAGAGTAACCCCTGGGACTGTTCATCTGCTCTCCCATCACCCATGAACCAAACCGTGGATCAAGTATCTCAACAGATGAAACCATCTTCTCTCCATCATAACCACCCAAGGAATATCTGCGAGAATACATTTGTACGTCTGGATATAATCATCTTCTGGATATAATCATCTTCAAACACAATGTACAAACATGAAATCAGGACCTTCTAAGGTCCGGTAACTACTGGTAATAGGGCAATAAAATACAAAATCAGTTAATAGTCACCAAGCTCGATCCTACCACCCTTACCCTCCCAAATATGTCACGTACCATCCATTACCTTAAAACCTGCTATAGAAAAACTTGCTAAGCAACAAAGTGACTGTCCACCCAATTACAATCATTTGAGGACCATGAAACACAGTTAAAATAGTTCAATGGTAAAATTAACATATCTAACAGAGGCTTCTACCAGAAATGGACTTACAACTTCTCATTGTAGGCAACCAAAGAGTGGCATCCCCTCCTCATTTTCATGCATCCCACAGTAGTCCATGTATGTTCCCTCGGGTCAAATCTTTCAACAGATCTAAGTGTAGAACCAAATATCACAGTCAGAAATAAATGCACTCTAAACAGAATCTAGACAGAAGTGTCATTATTATTTATTAGTAAAAGCGCCTTATGGTCATCATACATCCACACCCAATAAAGCATGGTATTAAGTACCGATTGGAACCAAAAGGCAAACCATCTCTGACCTCTAATAATTATCAAGAGAGCAGATAAGAATTGTCAGTTACATCTTCTCTGTCAAGTAAAAGGGTGGCACTGGGCCGGGCCAGACCGGGTCGGTTCACTAATTATGGAACCCGTCCAGTCCGTGACCAGGTTGGGAGTACCAGGTCCACTGGTCCATATTGGGTTTGAAGTGACCTATGCGGTTCCGGGCAAGACCAGGCTGAATTTCAAAAAGATGTGATAACTGTTTAAATGGGTTCAAAATACACCACGGAAAGCAAAACCTCATATATAGTTACCTTCTAATAAGAACTGATAATACCATTTGGGGAAAATTGTGTGTCAAGCAGAGTATATGACTTCCCCAACATCAATGAATGCTTCACTATTTAGGTATTCACAGAGAACTGTTGGAATTAAGAGAAGCAATCCTAGTTTCTTTTAAGTGTATGATGTTATTTATATTATATAGAAAATTGATAATCTATAAATATATTTATATTATATAGAAAATTGATATAATATAAAATTGAAAATCTAGATGTTATTTATATTATTTAGAAAGTTGATAATCTAGATTTTATTTCGGCTTTTACTACTGATATAACCCAGCTTACTCAATCTAAAAGAACACAGACACACATATCTATAAATATATTACGTACTAATAATCATATCTATAGTATCCCAATGCAGGTATGACAGCTACCTGCAGCACAACGTCCCCACCGCCTGGCAGGCCAAAGAGGTGACCATGAACCATGAGTCTAGAAATGATTGGGAGAAGTACGTGAAAAAAGTGAAACAAAAGATCCACCTTACTTGACCAGCTAGGAAAAACTAAATGGGATATGACCTACACAATTATACCTTCCTACATAACATAACAGGGTTGTCATGAAACAGAGTTTCTAAAAGCTGGATATATAAAACACATACAAGGACTTGTACTGAAAAAAAAGGGCACAGATGTTTCATAAAAGATATGGCACATACGAAAGTGGAATGATTTGAAGCATGCAACAAACGGCTAAATAGAATGAATTACTGGAAAATCATAGGAAACTGAGCCTTAAGGAAGACAAGTTAGCAACAACACTAATTCTTACTTCGTATAAGCCTTCCCATCATAACCACCAGAAACATATATAGCACCATTAATATCTGTTGCTGCTGGAGCAAACCGCTGCAATATATGCATAAAAAAAATAAAAATACATATCAATTGAATTGAGCAAACTTCAGAATATATTGCCTCCAGCTTATCTAAGAAAAAGACGCACACTTTTCTCATTAATAGAGCAACATGCTTGGTGATACCAATTCAAATAAGTCATGTACAACACCATAAATTGTAATAAACTCGATGATACCTTTTCCATCATTGACTGAGCAGAGATCCAATGTCCAAGGTTCAAGTCAAACATTTCTACCTCTGAAAAACATTGAACACCATTTCCACCACCAAAAGCAAAAATTTTGTCATTCAAAGAAGCTCCAGCTAAGCACCCCTTCTTCTCATTCAACGAAGGTTGTTGACTCCATTGATTTCTCAATGGACTGTACGATTCAACTAGAAATGAGCAAGTAATGTCAACACATTTCTTTTGGAAACATACAAAAATAGGAGAAGGAACAACCTCAATTATTATACCTGTATTGAAATACACATTATTATGCACCCCACCAAGTACAAAAAGTTCACCATTTAATTTCACTGCCGCCGCATGCGATCTTGGAAAGGTCATTTGGCTAAGTGTTTCCACATGATCGTGCAAAGGAAAGTAGGAATCCAAGGATGGCATCCATAAAGAGCCATTATATCCCCCCACAATGACCGCGGAATCATTAATTCCTGGAGGAAGTTGTCCTTGCGGTACGTGTACTTCCTCAAGAGCCCTTGAGTCATACGACAGCCCAGGTACCAATTCATTAAGCATGTTCATGAATTGTCGCAGTTCCAATTTGTAATGAACCTTTACATGTAACAAGCAAATAAACATGATGAACTGAAAGCTCGTATAATTCAACAAAAGAAAGGCACAATTTACTATAACAGGTTTAGCATTAGCTTCGAAATTTCTTGTGTTTTGTGGCACAGAGAGGACCTCCATAACTACCTCTCAGATCTATGTGCAAACACAAAGATACAAATAGATGATTTTTGGCAGAGCTCAGACTAACATACGTATGCATCAGGTAACTTCAATACAATAGCCATAACTAGAGTAAACCATGAAATTTTTAAGGAAGTCCTTCTAATTTTTTTCAAAACAGACACTGCCTCTCCTGAAGTATATGATTTTAATGCACAATTAACATGTATTTGTTGAGCTCAAGAGTTAAATGTACCTAACACCCTATATATTATTGTTGTTGACTCTCTATATAAAGTATCCTTGGAGAGACACACAGCTCAATGCTGCCTTCAATTCAAACTTAATATTCATGTCTCCTCATCATCATCAAATTGTCACACATTTTCTTAGAAGTATCGAAAATATGCCATGCAACATTAAAAGCTCAATGTAGACCACATTACTCTTCATATTAAATGATTTTCCTATCCTATTACCGAAAAAACAAAAGGTAACATGTAGATCTATATGTAACACTTCAAAAATACTAAATGACACTCCATGCTGTTTTTAAGAGAACACTTTGACATGGGGACTACTAATTTTCAAGAGTTAGATTTTGCTTTTTATCCATTAGGAACATGTCGAGTCATTTGTGTGTTATAGGAATGAAATAGGAAAAGTTGCATAAGAAGGTGTTGAAAGTGGTGCCTCAAAACCTTGAGATTAGTTTCACTTTCTGTTGTATCAATATACAGCTTAAAAGTAGGATTAAGTTCAGATAAGTAAGGCTGCAGTATTTGGCAGAATCTGATTAGTCAGTTGCTATATTTTAGGCTTTAGTTATTGGAGATAATGTTAGCTTATTTTACTCCTTTTCTATAGCTTTTTGAGTTATGAGTTCATGTATTTATATTGCAGTCATTATTTCAATACAAAAATGCAACTTAACCTTGTTATTTTTTCTTTTCTTTCTTGGAGAAGAGAGTAAACTATATAAACCTTTGTTTGAACTACAATCTTATAAAATATTATAGAAAATGAATTGTGAAACAAGCTTCTTAACTCCACCACTCTTCAATGGTGAAAATTATCAAGCTAGGGCAATTAGAATGACGGTTCATCTCGAAGCGCTGGATCTCTGAGAAGCAGTAGAAGAGAATTATGAAGTAACTTCTCTCGGTGATAATCCAACAATGAATCAGATCAAACATCACAAGGAGATTAAGACAATGAAAGCCAAAGCTAAGGCTTGGCTTTTCTCTGCAGTATCCCCTTCAATTCTTACCATAATTATGCAAATGAAGTCTGTTGCAGAAATTTGGGAGTATCTCAAAAAAGAATACCAAGGAAATGAAAAGTGAAGAATATGCAAGTGATGAATCTGATTTGAGAATTTGAAATGAAGAGAATGAAAGAATCAGAAACTAGAAAAGACTATGCAGACCAACTACTTGACTTGGCCAACAAGGCGAGCTTGTTTGGTAAGGATTTCGCTGATAAAAGAATTGTTCAAAAGAATCCTGTTACACTTCCTGAGAAATATGAAGCCACAATTTCTTCTTCAGAGACTTCTAAAGATCTGTCAAGCTTTACTTTAGCAGAACTTGTTAAAGCTTTGCAGGCATTGCAGCAAAGGAGCAAAGGAGATTAATGAGGAACGAAGGTTCTGTTGAAGGTGCTTTTCAAGCTAATTCACAGAACAACGAGTCAAACAAAAGGAAGGAAAAAGAACAAGAAGCAAAGGCCAAGCAATAATTACAACAATCAGGGAGGAAGTCAGCCTCCCTGCCCTCATTGCAAAAACACAAATCACTCTCAACAAAAGTGTTGGTGGAGACCAGATGTCAAGTGCAACAAATGTGGTCAATTAGGCCATGTGGAGAGGGTATGCAAGTCACAACCGCAACAAGAAGAAGCTAAGGTTGTTGTAAATCAATATCAAGAAGAGCAATTGTTTGTAGCAGCTTGTTTTGCTAGCAGAAGTGCTTCTAAAAGTTGGTTAATTGATAGTGGATGCACAAATCACATGTCCAACGAGTAAGAACTCTTTAATGATCTAGATAGATCTTTTATTTCCAAAACAAAAATTGGAAGTAGAGAATATCTCGATGCAAGAGGCAGAGGAACTATAGCAATTGAAAGCCTTACAGGTTAGAAACTTATAGTTGATGTTCTTTTTGTTCTTGATCTTGATCAAAACCTCTGAAGTGTTGGATAACTACTTGAAAATGGTTTGAAAGTGTTGTTTGAAGAAAAAACATGTGTCATCACGGATGCTGATAACAAAGAGTTGTTCAAGGTCAAGATGAGAGGAAAAAGTTTTGCCTTGAACTTGTTGGACGAGGAGCAAGCAACAATTATCCAGTTGGAAAATAACTCAGAACTATGGCACAACTCGTACATTTTTTTTATGACAAGGGAAACCCACAACCGGACTCGTACATTTTCATGATGATGATATACTCTTCATGAAAGAAAATCAACTAGCAGAAGGTCTTCCAAGCCTGGAGAAGAACTTGCCTGCTTGTGAAGCTTGTCAGTATGGGAAGCAAACAAGGCTGCCTTTTCAGAATTCATCATGGAGGGCAAAGCAGAAGCTGCAACTTATTCACACAGATGTAGGCGACCTTATCAGAAATCATCATCTTTTAAGGGTAGTAAGTACTATATTGCCTTTATTGATGATTGTACCAGACATTGTTGGATTTATTTTTTGAATTATAAATCTAAGGTTGCTGATGTCTTCTAGAAATACAAAGCTTTTGTGGAAAATTAGAGTGGTTGCAGAATTCAGGTAATGGAACCGAGTATACTTCAGAAAAATTCAACAAGTTTTGTAATGAAGCAGGAATTGAGCTTCAGCTAACAGCACCGTATACTCCCCAAACAAAGCAGAGTAGTGGAAGAAAAAGTAGGACGTTAATGGAGATGACAAAGTGTTTGTTCCATGAGAAAGGACGAAATTTTGGGTTGAAGCTGCAAATACTGCAGTATTTCTGCTAAACATATTGCCAACTAAGGCCTTGCAAAAGAAGACACCATTTAAGGCTTGGTTTGGTTACAAACCTTTGCTAAAAAATCTGAAAATATTTGGTTGTCTTGTTTTTCTTATGTACCACAGGTGAAAAGAGATAAGTTGGATAAGAAGACTGAATCTGGAATTTTTGTAGGATACAACAGTCTCTCAAAAGCTTATAGGATCTATCAACCTCAAAATGACAAAATCATTGTTAGCAGGGATGTCAAGTTCGTGGAAAATGACACCTGGAGCAGGCAAGATGATGAAAAGCAAAAAAATCTAGCATTTCTAGATGAAGATGTTGATGATGTACCTATTAGAGGCACAAGAACACTTTCTGATATATAGCAAAGGTGTAATGTTGCAATTTTAGAACCAGGAGGATGATGGAGGCTGCTAAAGATGAAAAATGGAGATATGCAATGTAGGACGAGCTGAAAATGATAGAAAAGAACAGAGGGGAGCTGGTTGACAGACCATCACACAAGAAGGCTATTGGAGTCAAGTGGGTTTATAGAACCAAGCTCAATCCTGATGGTTTCATAAACAAGTACAAGGTCGAGTTGGTTGCAAAAGGGTACGCACAAATGTTTGAAGTAGATTTTTTAGAAACTTATGCTCCTGTCGCCCGTTTGGATAAGAATGTTGTTAGCTTTAGCAGCTCAACGGGGATGGAAGATACACCATCTTGATGTGAAATCGGCTTCCCTAAATGGCTACCTTGAATAAGAAATCTTTGTAGAACAACCTGAAGGTTTTTCTATCAAAGGCAAAAAAGACAAAGTGTACTTTCTAAAGAAGCCATTGTATGGCTTAAAACAAGCTCCTAGAGCAAGGTATTGTAGAATTGATGCCCATTTTCTGAACTTAGGCTTTACAAGAAGTCTCAGCAAGTCAACACTCTATATTAGAAAAGAAGATTCAGAATTGTTTCTTTGTATGTACATGACTTGCTAGTTGCAGGTAGCAATTTGAACTTGATCAATTTGTTCAACACTGAAATGATGGAAGTTTTTGAGATGACAGACCTTGGTGAAATGTTCTACTTTCTTGGCATGGAAATTCAGCAAAAAGGACATGAGGTCTTCATATGCCAGCAGATATGCTAAAGAAATTCTCATAAAGTTCAAAATGGAAGAATGCAAGTCTACAATCACTCCTATGAATCAAAAGGAGAAGTTCTGCAAAGTTGATGGAGCTGAAAAGGTTTATGAAGGACTTTATAGGAGCCTGATAGGTTGATAGGTTGCCTAATGTACTTGACTGCAACAAGACCAGATATTCTTTATGTTGTGAGTTTACTTTCAAGATATATGCATTGTGCTAGCGAAATTCATTTTCAAGTAGCTAAACGTGTGATTAGATATGTTAAAGGTACTGCGATTTTGGCATAATGTTCAAAAAAGCATCAGACTTTCAGTTTCTTGGATATTCTGATAGTGATTGGGCTGATAGCTCAGATGATATGAGAAGCACCTCAGGTTACTGTTTTAATCTTGGTTCTGGAATGTTCTCTTGGTGTTCAGAGAAGCAAGATATTGTGGCTCAATCTACAGCTGAAGCAGAGTACGTTGCAGCTGCATCAGCGGTGAATCAAGCCCTTTGGATCGGAAGATACTGACAGATTTGTACATGGAGCAAAAGAAGAGCACTGAAATCTTTGTTGATAATCAAGCTGCAATTTCAACTGCAAATAATCATGTTTCACAAGGAAAGATAAACATTTCAATATCAAGTATATTTCTTGAGGGAGGTGCAAAAGAATGGAGACACAGACTTGGTGCACTGTAAAACTGATTTTCAGACTGCGATATTTTGACTAAGGCCCTACCTAGAGCAAGATTTGAATTTCTCAGAAAAAGACATGGGATTACGGCTCTTGAGTCAAGGAGGAGTGTTGAAAGTGGTGCCTCAAAACCTGGAGATTAGTTCCACTTTCTGTTGTATCAATATACAGCTCATAAGTAGGATTAAGTTCAGATAAATAAGGCTGCAGTATTTGGCAGAATCTGATTAGTTAGTTGCTATATTTTAGGCTTTAGTTATTGGAGATACTGTTAGCTAATTGCAGTCATTATTTCAATACAAAAATGCAACTTAACCTTGTTATCTTTTCTTTTCTTTCTTAGTCAATATCTGTTATTCTCCTACAGAAGTGTAAAAGATCACCACTGGAAACAATTTCCAGTTCACTAAAAGAGATCAACTCTGCTGCATATCTTAGGCCTACTAAGTTATGAATTACGATCCAAATGAATTATTCGATCACGAAAGAGAAAGGAGCAGGTCCCCCATCAAAAGATTTCATAGCTGAAGTCGAAGGTGCAATAAGGACTCTAGACAAGCCAGTTGAGCATAAAATGAACCACCAATATAAAAAATATTAGATCGGACAGAATAGAACATACCAGCTCTTGCTCCAGAATCATCATTTTCCGGTCTTGTTCCAACTTAGATCTCTTCAATCCCTCCACTTCTCCTATTAACTTCAAAGATAACTTACCATGATCTATTAGTAGCAGCAAAAGGGAGGAAAGTAACCAGACTGGTAAAAGGGGCAATTTAATTCACCTTGGCTACAAAGGCTAAAGGATCAGAAGGGTTCACTTGTTTGAGCATCCCCAGCACTTCAGAACTAATGTTATTAGCAAAAGATGTTTGAGAAATATCTCTTTGACCTTCCTCCTTTAAGCCCATTAAACTTGTTGGTCCATCATCCGGCACTTCCACATTATCATTGTCCATAGAAGACTCTGCATACTGACTTGACTCCCATTCAATATTCAGTTCATTTAGCTTCTGAAGATTCAACTCAGAAACAGCGAGTTCAGAATGTTCATGATCCTGTCCCGTGTGTTGCCTTACAAACAACTTGCTCTGCTGACTGGAGGAGATTGATTGATTCTGCATCGAACAACTGGCAGAGCCTGATATTGATTCAACACGTTCTTCATGTTCCACTAAGCCCCAAGTCTGATACATATGTCCATCTTTGTCAACAGAAGATGGAAGGCATGAATCCCAATCCATTCTACCTTTTTCTGGGAATGGTGAACTAGGACTTGAAGATGAATTCAGCACTGGATCTGTCTTGTCCATGTTAGAAGTTGGATCCATCTTATCCATATCAGAAGCTGATGATTTGAACAATGAACTCCACAACTTCTGTGAATTAGACATGGGTTCGATTACTGATGTGGATGCACTAGTGCTTCTTAGCACAGAGGCATGTGACTTCTCATAATTTAGGTTCCCAGTGGTATCAGTATTCACCAATCTTGGAGTATCTGCCCAACCACCATGATCTAAGTGCTTCCGGTCTTCTGTTTTACCAACTGCATCTATTGGCACAGTCGTTGGTGAGCTTTTGAAAGGATGTTTCAACTTAGATGGAATTTGCAGGCTAATGACATCATCAAAGGCTGGCAAAGATGAAAACAAGTCAACCAATCTTTTGGTTTGGCTTCGATCCAGCTCAAACCAAAACAACTTTGGTGCAAAATAGTTGTCACCAATGATTGAGATAAACTGATCTTCAGTCAAGGGATGATACAACTTCCGCACTCGGATCCTTACCTTTACAAGAAAGAGACCACATTAGGGTGAGTAACTTGGAATTGCTAACAGTAACAACCCCATACACCAAAACATGCATGATCAATTCTTATACCTGTGCTGCATATGGTGTATTCTCTGTTCCATCAGACGTCCACGCATACGGATTGATATTCAGCTGCCCAGGGCTAGCAGCCTCAAAGATGCCATGGAGCGTTCGATCACTATAGTTGAATAGGAATAGAGTTAAGCCAATGTTGATATTCTTCACATATGAGAAATGACGAGCTGGTAAACCTATTCAACAAGATCAAGAGAAAAATAAAGGTTCGCGTTATCTAACTGTTGTGCAATCTTCACCCGATAAAATAGCACTAAAACAAAAGTCCGATCTGAAATTGAAGACTAACCAAATAACTGTTTGAACATGCATTCCTTATATGTCAAATGCTTGCATCCAAAAATTACTGATCCAAGGTCAGCCTTTCTCAGATTCCTAGCTGATGTACTACCATTAACTGTCGACGTGTATTCGCTTTTCTCCTTTAGCCCCACCGTCGTCGTCTTTAAACCAGCCCCCATTATTTTGTGGGATAAATGGCCTGCCAGTCGTGAACCAATGATGTTGGAGGTCTTGATTGTAAGAGTTGGTAATCACAATTCTCGTCGAACCTGCACACTATGAATGTCTATGATCAGTAACAGTCAGTACTCAACAACCACCAGAAAAAGACTAAGATCATACACGAGATTCGTTTCTGCCTCTACCACTAACTCTTGTCTTTTCAAGAATTAACTAAAAAATATTGATGAGCAGAATTAATTAAGATTGATGGCAGTGTCAAATCCACATGTATCAGCGAAGATAAGTATTTAAAGCATTTCCATGCTATCGGGGAGGATGGAATACCAGGTTCAAGTAGTTTTTATGAGCATTAACAATGTTAAAGCATGACATGCAGAACATTTAGGGATGAAACAACAAATACATATTTCTTATGAGCACAAAAGGTGGCCTTCCTGTTAAGGCCATCTGGAAGAATTACAAGTTCACCAACAGTGGAATTGAACTATGACTGCATCAAAGTGTTTTTTGTGTGTGTGATAAGGTGATTGCATCAACTTGTTGTAATAGCAGTTAGGAACCTTTGTGTAAGGACAGCTTCATAAATGTTAACTATGCTTTGAAGTAGAAGAGAAAAACAAGTAACATCAATAGTAACTAAGGTCGAGGTTCTATAATTGTACTTCTGGGTGTTTTAATGACCAAAATGAGTAAACAAAGATGTCCAGATAGTGAAAAAGAATTCTCAATCTAGGCATAAGTTGGAAATGTCCTATCTTGAGATCACAAATTGAGAGGAAGAAGTAACCATAAGTGTGTCATACGAACAAACAAAGAAAGGACAAAGTAATTAACAGAAACATTTTGCACGTAGAGCTAATAGGGGGAGAATGGGAGAATATGCAAGTACAACTCATGGTTGCTACCAAGGAAAAGATATAATAGGATGATAAAACCCTCAGCTGAATTATTTCAATTATTGATCACAGAATTATTGCTAGAGAATTTGGAACCCATCTGTATAAGTACTTGCTTCTTATTGGTTCCTTGCCCCCTATCGATGTGAATGGATTTTTAGACTAAGCCCAAGACCGTTTTCTCTTCCTCAGTGGCCAAGTTGAAGCGCTCAACATCGGCCTACCATTTTCTTTTCAAGGTTGAGCTTGTTCTATTGAAGCTAATACTATGCTGCCCTTCCCTTGTTCAAGAGAAAATGAAGAGTTTCTTTTAGCTACCGGGCCAAACAAAAAAGATTAGCCTCTTGATCAATGATTGAAGTCTGAGCATGGTACCAATGATAAACCATGGAAGCTCACAAGCAAGCCAAGGAAGAAGCCTCCATTAAAAGGATGAATTCAAGAATGACTGATGCTAAAAATATAGATTTCTATCTTAATATCGCAAACATGGAGTTGAACAAAATGTAGCAGTGTTTGACATATCACGATATGTACGTAAAGCATGATTTATCACTTTCATGTTTATTCAAAGCTATTTTAGGTACACTCTTGACAACGCAACCAAAGGCTTTGAGTTAACCATTGCAAAAGATTAAATTACAGTTCAAGACTATGCTGATTTTGCTGGTCTTGAAAGAATTTCCATGCGGTTAAACAACAGGGAGTTTCTAGACTTTAAAGAAGGGAGTATTACTTACACAAACCACAGCAAGTTGGTTATTAATCATTAATGCAAAGGACAATACAACAAGTAGTGAAATACCATAGAGGAAGGACTCTAACTAAGTACAACTTTCATCAAGATAGGAGCTTACAGGTCACAGCATCAAAAACAACAACCAATGGAGAACTTCTTAGAAATCTTGAGCAGCTTTAGAGAAATTGAACAACGGACAATGTGCTACAGGCACCAACTTAACTCAGTAATAAAAAGGTAACAAAGGATATGGTAGTAGGCCAGATTCTATATTCTACAACTATAAGTAGTCCAGATAAGCATATGGAGTTATATCCTAAGAGTTTTTAAGCTTTCCAGGAATCCTTAATATTTTGCAATTATAGCAGGTTGTATTAATCTTGAGCAAAATGATGACATTCTAAGAATCAAATATGTGGCCGAATTGCGAAATCTGGTAAACAGCCCAAAGTTTATTTTTGGTTTCCAACTTCTGAATTGATGAAGCATTCTCAAAATAAGTCTCTTTGCCAGTCTTGATTTTCTAAACATGTACAGAAGGCAACTTCATTTGAGCAGTGATGATGACTTTGAATTTAATGATATAACAAGCAATCTACTTCAGTTGTAAATAAACTCCTCTGGAGTTAGTGCTTTACTCCTTTGCTTGACAAATTTAAAATAGTTTCAGAAGATATGAAAAAAAAAAAAACAAGCTTCTTCTAAGACCAAAATTTCTAACCTCAAACAACCCATACCAACTTCACAAGACACCTACGGAAACAAAACGTAGCTAAAGATACAGCATTAATGTCCAGCTCTGTATCTTGATACAGCAGCACAGCATTGTTAGTAAAATTCTATACATAAACAAGTAGTGAAACCTAAGAAAAACATAAAGCCATGAGAGCAGAAGTTCTGAAATCAAGTAAATACAACTGTATCAAACAAAATAGAAACAACCCAGGCAAAACCAAGCGAACTACCTAAACATTTATATTTGCGTCATACCTTGCAATCACAAAATACGAAAAATGTATGTTGCAGCAGAAACAACTCTTCCTACCAGACCACAACCAGTCGTAGTACAAACAGAAACAAAAAATACCAATTCTTAACCATCTCAAAGCCAAAATTGAAAGCAAAATCGGAAATCAAATCACAATCTATCAGCCATGGATGCATCCTGCAGATAATTTAGTCGCGTTACCCAAAAATAGGTCACATTCTAATATGATTCGCTTCTACGAACAGTAGTGAAACCTAGAAAATAACAGTGTAAAGATACTCCAACACAAAATGTAAAGAAACATAGTGTTAAAAACCACTCTTCACTTCAACGAACACTACTACAGTACTGAAAAGTGAAAATGCATTAGCCCTTCATATCATATATAGTAAAAAACAGCAGATTTTTCGAAGACGATCACGGCTTAAGCATCAATATTTGTGGGAAACATCAGATAATTGTTCAATAAAAGGCAGAATCGGTGATCATTAAGCATCAAACTGAAGAAAAAAACCACCTTTGCACGTTTCAAGTGAGAATGGAAGAGGCGAGAGACCTTCCGCACAATGGTGAGAAGAGTGTGAAGTGACTATATAAAGAAAAATCACACAAGCTTATACAAATTATAATGTATATTTATTTATGTTCTACAATTTTCAAAAAAGAAAAGCAGAGTGAAGAGCCCAGAAAGTTAATTTTAATTAAAAGAAAAGATATATAAATTTATATTTGGCAATTTTGTTTTCTTTCCGTTTCATCTTTATTAATCCCTCTGACAATATTTGGGGGCAATAATTAAATTGTTCAAAGCTTGCTTACCACGGAGAATTGAATTTTTTCCATATTTGTCATTTTCTTTAATGAAGTTTGCCATTTTCTATTAAATAAATTGCATTCTTATAAAGTTATTAATGAGTATTATTGTGATTAACAAAGGACAATAATAGGAAGTATGATTTAAATTATATTTTAAACTATTTTTTCTGATAAATGTGTATTGCCTCATAAATTTAGTCAATATGAAATAGAGAGAAGATTATTTAAATTTTAAGAAGGCAAAGAGACATTAATTTATGAAAACTCACATAAATATGACTTGTTTAATTGTTAATTATTTGGATATAATCTGATTTGCAATATTATATATTTATAAGATTTTTGATGCATTTGGATATGTTCAACATGTCCAAATACATGTATCTCACGATATATGTGATAAATTTGTTCTAAATACAATGTGTTTAAGTAGATTTACATGTATTTTAGATACTAGCAAATTTCGTTTGTCTCTCTTCTATCTTACTCTATGTATTTGGTATCTAGGTACATGCGAATTATATGTATCTGGTGTGTATTTAGTATGATTTGCATGTATCTGAGATATAACGAAATCTCATTCTCCCTCTCTCCCTATCTTACGGTATCTGCTAGCAAAAATACATATATTTAAGTGTATTTTTCTCGATATATATAGTACAAAACTCTTAATAATAGTAAAATATGTCTTATTTGAAAGTATGAATAATATATATATATATATATATATATATATATATATATATATATATATATATATATATATATATATATATATATATATATGGCATGAAAATGTCTAATTATAGTTTCTCCTAATTTATTCATTCAAATAATATTAGAGTAAATTTAATCAAATATGTTTTTCTATAATTGATGTTATGAAATATTATGTATTACTCCTTTCGTCCGGATTTATTTGTCATGTTACGCTTATCGAAAGTCAATTTGACTAATTTTTAAAGGTAAATTAAATTATATTAATTCGATATTTTAAACAAAAAAATTAGATGTTCTAAAACTATATGAAAAGTATTATAAATTACAATTTTTTGCATATTAATATGATGAAAAAATATATTTTAAAATATTAGTCAAAGTTTTATAGTTTGACTCTAAAAATAAAAATCATGACAAACAATATTGGACGGAGGGAGTAACAAATTACTATAAATAATTTATTATTTTGGCCGGTGTATAGTATTATACTTGGCTTATAAAAAGTTAGTTAGAAATTGATTTTTCAACCAATCACAATGTGGAGACCCTTGACATTCCAAAATACGCATGTAAAGCTGCCATGCGTCTACAACAAGTCTATTACTTGCCAACTCACAAGGTGGCGAGATTAAATGCAATTGAGCAAATTGACCGACTTACCCTCCAAATCCTTTTAAGCCGTTATGTAAATCATTTCTTTGTTTTCTTTTTTCTTTAGGTGTTCAATATTTGGTTACTCCTACTGTATTTTTGCTTTTAATCTGTTCAATCTATTTTTTACTGTCTTTTTTTGGAATAAGACAGGCATCATGGAAAGAATACTGCAATAGATGTGGTGGGTTGTGACTAGTAAGGTGGATAAATTCAATATATATTTCTATGTAAGTAATTGAACTACTAATTAGTAAAATGTTATTGTTTTGCTTTTTAAAGAAACTAGTCGTACTTTCCATTAAGACAAAACAAAATATGGCCAGAATACCCCTTGAAAATAGAACTAAAATAGTGTAAATTTTCAAAAATCTACGAAAAGAGGCGCGCGAACCTAGGGTTTGAATATGGAGTGCACCGTTAACATTATGTTTGGATCATTGTTATCCATTCTATTATATTGTATCGTTACTATACCTATAATATTTGTTTTGATTGTTACTTAAAATATATTGTACTGTATTGTAAAATTTCTTTGTTACGTAACAATGAAAACCCCTATTTTATGGAACAACCAATTTGTTGTGTTCCCATTGTTACTTAATTTCTTTTTCCAATTATATCTTACATAATATTTCAAAATACAATTTTACCCTTTACCTTAATTATTTAAATCTAGTCAAACCTCCTATCCTAGAATAATAAAGGATATTTTAGTAAATTTATAAATTACAATACAGTACGATACGATCAAACCAAACAATTAAAATGTTACTAAACAACAACAAATAATATAGTCTACCCAAACATTGTATCTACAATGAAATACAGTACAATACAATATATTATGAAACAATGGGTAACAATGATCCAAACAAAGTGTAAGAGTAGTTCAAAGGTAAGGACAAGAGTGGATTAAGGGTAAGTTAGCAAAGCGCCTTGCTTAGGCCTCCAAAATTTTGAGGCCCCAATAATTTTAGCTTAAGGGTAAGGTTAGCAAAATACAACATCTTATTTCATACTCGTACTCCAACCATTTAGAATATGAACCCTTAAGGCTTAAACCATGATTTAGAATATAGTGTGTTCACTTCATCTCGTATTCTAGAACTATATTATCAATGAATATTCTTTCTACAGGATTCAATTTAAGTGATAAATCAAATGCATTTATAAAACGCGAAGAATTGTCTCTAAAACTAACACTTGATTGAAAAGAATTATTCATCGTCAAAAATCTATCCATTTCAAATCACAAATAAAGGAGAACTTACCAATTTATGCGAGATAATGGGAGTAGGACTTCAATTATGCAGTGAAACGTACTTGTAAGTTATAAATTTTAAATTTTCTAGTCGTGTTATATTTTATTTAAAATTGTGTTAGAGCTTTTATTTGTTTTTAATTTCAATTATGAAAAGAATGGGACCATATGAGATGGCAAAAAAGGGTGGTTAAAGAAGGGGGTGGGGTCGATGAGGTGACAAAAATGAATTTTAATAAAAGATATTTTAAAAAAAAGATTTACTATAATGAAACAACTGATTTTAAAGTAAAAAAAAAATACAACCTTTCATGGGATTCAAACTCCCACAGCCACACTCTAAAATGGCAACTTCAACCAATGCACTTGGGCATGTTTGGCATCTTTTTTGTTATAAGTGTGCACAATCAAATATATTATTATTTTATCAATTATCTATAAATATATATAATTTTAAAAAAAATTTAATGGGTGCACGTGCATTCTCATGGGTGAATGTGAGTCCGCCTCTGTATACGAACTAATATAAAATATACTTACGCCACATAACTTAATATATAATATTATATAACACTAATAAAGTTGTCTGTACTTCACGCGGTTATGAAAGACGATAAGATATTAATATACATTTATTCAGATGTATAATTGATTTCATAGAGAAAAATATTTGATAGTAGTTAAATGGCCTCCAACAAAGTCATAATTTACTCTTTGAATTAAAAGTAATATAACTTACGACAATAAAATTTTTATTTAAAATACAAAACAAAGAGAAATCATAAAGAGAACTACAAAAAAAATATAACATTATTCTTACAATCTTAATTATTGAAAAAAATAAAAATAATAACATGAAATTAAGGCACAATCTTCGAGCTCTTGTTGACATCCATTTTCACAAGGCAATCACAATTCAATAACTTTCATTTATTCTTCAAGTCAAACTAAAAAATGAATAAAATAAGTATATTAAACATAACAATTTAAAAGGTCACTGTGATCATTTCTCTAAAATCTTACAATGCTTCAATTTGTAAGACTATAATATGAATAACAAAAAATGTCATGAATGTGACTATTAATTATTTTAGAGGTTATAATAATAAAAATTATGTGAGTAATGAAAACAACGACCATAAAGATTTGCATTAAAGAATATGAAAGAATGTTAATTGAAATATTTAGTATTCTACGATAAAAAATTGAAAAAATTGTATGTATATATATATATATATATATATAAAAGATTCTCAGCCAAAGATTATAATAATGATAAAAAATTTGAGAGACGCGAGACATTAGTAGCTTTAGACTTTTAGTGTTATTTAAAATTTGTAGTGAAAGATTTGTAATTGAAAAATGGGGGAAATTTTTTATATAAGACATTTTTAAGGAAGTAAAAGGGCAAAAGAAAAAGAAGAGATGATTATGTCCAACAAAGTCATAATTTACTACTTCGAATAATTTTTTTTTATAAATTTACGACAACTAAAATTTTGTATAAAATACAAAATAAGGAGATGAGATAACTAAAATAGATAAATAATATCATTCTTACGAGGTAATCATTAAAATATTTTAAAAAACAAGAAGTCAATATATAATTTTTCGAGCTCTTGTTGATATTCACTTCCAAAAGTCACAATCACCATTAATCTTATTCTCTCAAGTCAAGTCAAAGCATAAACATAATAAGAATTGAAAACATGACAACTTAAAATGCTAATGTGCTCGTTTTAATAAAATTTCATAATATCACTATTTATAAATTTATAAGACTAAAATATAAAATCTCAAAAAATATCATGAATATAACTTTTAATTATTTTAGAGGTTATTGTAATAAAAAGTCACAAGAGTAATGAAAATAAGCACCATTAACTTTTACATTAAAGAAAAAATTTTAAAATGACTTTTTATTAATTAACTAATATAAATGTGGTACATAATTTTTCTTCTTCTTAATCTCTCTTTATTAATTAAAATGGATCAATTGCCCAATACAAATTTTAAATTGATGATATAAATTATATATATAAAATTAAAATAATTGCATTATTAATTTTACGTAAATGATGATTAAAAAGGTTCTTAGTAAAATAGAAATATTTTTATTTTATGTTTTTGTTTTAAGTCGAAGTAGGATAATTATTTAATAATATACTTATCGATTTTTAAGTTAATATGAAAAAATAGTCATTGATAAAATAATATGTTATTGCACAAATAAGATATGAGAAATTAGTCACCGAAAAATGTATGGTATTACGAAAAGTAGATATAAAAAAATAGTAATTGAAAAGATACGTGATTACCTAATTTTTGTTAACATAATTGTTGACTAGACGACGGAAGGGGGGTGGAGCATGTATGGAAATATAATAGCCGTCCGCCGGTAGCGAAAACTCTTTAAGTCTCTATTAATATCATAAATACTCTGATACCATGTGAAAAATATTTGAAATGAATATTATTGAATTGTGTATCTATATTATTATACTGAGAACTTATTTATGGACACTACACTATATTTTACCAAGTAGGAAACTATATACTATTCTTAATCTTATTTCTATTTCACATAAGATTGTATATATTTATTCCTATTATAACACTAAGTTCACGAGAAATAGAAACTACTTGTGACATTTAGAAACTTATGAAATTCTTTGAAAAGGTAAATAGTGCATATTCGAAGATCTTGAAAATAGTAACATATAATTTAACAAAATTTTCTGTTCCGTTACTATATAAGTCACTTAATTTTATTCAATTCCTTGATGGATTAATATCATTTAACTCTTCGAAATTTTGTAGGTAAAATTATTTCTGAACTATGCGAAATAGACAACTTATATCTTCCGTTACATGTTGGGATAAAAAATATCCTCCCTGTTATTCCAAGAGACCACAAATATCCTCAAGAGTTAACACCAGCCACATCGCAAGCCACATGACATTAATTCCTTCACCTAAGCTTGCCGACTAAGATACTCACTCATTAATTTTGATCCAATTTATAATCGGAATTCTAACCCATTCTTGCTAGACCCGACCCACCATAATTAAGAAACAAACATCATTTTCCATCTCGGCTTTGTTGAGCTTGACACGTCCTTTCTTAGTTTTGTCGTAGAAGCCTCATTAGTTTTCTTTGTGAATAATTTTCTCAAAATTGTTATGTATTTTTTTTCATATAATGTCGAAGGTGATTATTGCACTGGCAACGGGTGCAATAGGGTCATTAGCAGCTGTCACGGTCCAAACATGGACATGATGATACTCGTCTTATCCAATCAAGACAAGTCAGCCTAATATCCAACTAATATAGTGAATGCGGAAGTAAAACGTGAATAAAAGTCTAATACTATAAAATACGGCGGAAAACAAGGTCAACTTAATTAAATTCTCAAACCTGGTTGTCACGTATACAAGCCTCTAAAGTATTACAACTGAACCAAAAGAAAAAAACAAGTCTCATATGACATTGTTTCTAGGGTAGAACAAGATCATAAATAGGAGTAAGAAGGTCCGCTGAAATGATAAACAACTACCTCATAAATCTCCATAAGAAGCCTCAGACAAGGAGAAGAGAAATTATCACAAAGGTCCAGGCAAATAACCTACAAAAAATTTGTAGAAGTAAGGGGTGAGTACCAAACCACACGGTACTCAACAAGTAAACCTCTAAACACAAGTTAAGGAGATAAAATACGGGTACTCCTAACACTCTAACCGAACCTCCACAACTACAACTTGCATAAACCCAGTCCAACCTAACAATACACCATTTACAAGCACATATCTCAACAACAACATTCTAACAATCACATATTCTCAACATCAAGCTAAATATTCATCAATTACAACCTCTACAAAAAGTCACTCACAAGATCAAGTTCATTAAATAGAGGTAACCAAATATCAAGTACTTTCCAACCACCAATAAAATACATAATCATCAAGAATGAAGGATGTTATGGGATGCAATGCAATATGACAACATGAAATGATATGCCTCAAAATACCAAGTACTCTATCAATCGTATATACATGATACTCCTCGGAAATACATCGAAAGTTCATGACCCATGGAGGACTCGCGAGGTCCATATACCGACACGAACGATCTCCACGTGTCTGTGCGGACGATCTCAATGCACTATCATAAAATCAAACAATCCCCAACACGGATGATCTCCACGTGTCCAACTTATAATCATAATCAATTTCTCTCATGGACGATCTCCACGTGCCCAAATTATAATCATACTCGATCTAAATACGGACGATCTCCACGTGTTAGACTTTTACTCATACCCAATCTCATGTCAATGCATGTGCACAATATGATATAAAATAAAGGGGATGATGCAATATCTCAATAAATCAAATGTCGCTATGACATATAATCACTACGGGTGTGCATCGGTCGATTTTGTTTGATTTTATGTATTATCGGTCCGGTTTATCAATTTTTGATTTTTAAATATGCTAACCCAATAACAATTCGATAAGATATTCTTTATCGGTTTTTGGTTTATCGATTTTTGATCATTATCGGTTCAGTTTTCAATTTATCCAATAAGAAAATGTCCGTAAAATATTATTTGTCTTCTCATTTCTCTAAATGCTTTGATATAGTGAAACAAAAAAGATATGAGAAGTTGCATCAATAAGAGAAAATATAGTACGAAGGCTATAATTACATGTTTTCACCAAAACATAGTACGAATTTTTTTTATCTTAATCAAATTACGGACCTTCACAAACTTGTAAATGCTACAACCTACAATTACAAACTAAAACTAAAATAAACTAGTCCAACAAGACTAAAACTAAAACTAAAATCAAATAGCTACAATTGTGAACCCCTTACTTTAATCTTTAGGTTTAGAGTAAATAGTAAAAACTAATAAAGCGGCCTAGAGTGAAGTTGGTAGAATACTAATAATTTGATATAGTTATAATGTCTAATTATATATTAAATAATTAATATTTAATTATTAGAAAGGGAAAAATAATAAATTATAACCGTCCTTTTGGGTTATCGATTAAATCGATAACCCAATAGTAAAAATCGATATCGAATCAATAACCCAATAATTTTTTTTATAAACCCATTAAAAACTCAATAACCCGATAACCCAATAACTTTTTTTCGGTTCAGTTTATCTGTCGATTTGATTTTTGCACACCCCTAATAATCACCTCAATTATCACAATTATAAGGGTTCATTGAAGAACACAATCACACATAATAAATCAAGTTAACAATATATCAGCTAATGTCCATATGCTTTGGCATTCTCGGATTACAACCACATTCTATAGTAATAAACTTTGCCTTTATAACACCGGTACTCGTATCATTTTCAACCCATCACATATAAACAAATAATCACATTGCCTTTTATTACCCTTTTTCATCATTAGAATTAATCAAGGTGTACAAGTCAACCTTTTACCAAATCCCATTACTCCCAACACATACCCCACAGAAATACACGAATTTCATACACTTAACAAGGGTTTAGAAATCCACTTGCCTCTAATAGTCAAACAATCACTTGAGACTTGAACCTTTCCTTTTCGTTGAGCTTCCAAATTAATGCAATCTATTCAAGTACATGATCACAATAGAACTAACAACACCCGCATTATTATAGGTCTAGCGTAGACCTAAAAATTCACTCAATTATAATCAAGTTTTTAAATCTTGATGCCAATTAACATGCCAATTCTTTATATTTTTCTCATATTTCAAGTCTAGAGTTAAGTCATAATTTCTCCAAAAATTACAACCCAAATAGTTTTCATATATATATATATATATATATAATATACTCAATATTTAATTAACTATCTCATTATAAAAAAACTTAAACTATACAGTTAAAGTCAAATTAATTACGAAAATCAATAGAAACCACAAAGGGATACGCAACAATCTGCCTATCACAAATTATCCCTAAAAGCAGAGTCTTAAGATGGCTAATCATCACATTTCTTGATTATACAATCATTGTCTCATCACTATCCAATCATTGTCCATTATTGCCAATTGAAAGTCATCACCCAAGTTATATGCCAACTAACACGTAATTGGCCAAGCAATTCAACCTCTCATCAAAATATCAAATTAACATTATATTTAATTTATAACTCTAACAATAATCTGACACACAGATGAGAACCGTCACTTCGAATTTAAGAATAGTCTTTTTGTGATTTTGTGCCCATCCGTTCTTGCGTCTGTGAATTTTGTTTAGCCGAAATCGGTTTGTGTTACCAAAAAATTTTCTTTAACTTATTCAACTACATGGATCAAGTGGTATATGGAATAAAATTTTATGAAATTTGGCACATTAATCACCAACTCAATTAATTATTTAAAATTATTCACTAATTAAATACTTGTAGTTAAAAGAATAATTTAAAATTTTCATTAAAAATTTACGAAAAGAATCTTTTATGAAATAAGAGGACTAGTTATCAAAATGATCTAACGGGTCATTACAGTAGCCATAGCATACTTGGCTCACACTGGAAAGTGGAAACCAAGATGCAAATTGGCAATGATTTGGTGATTTCTGTGAAAGGGCCCGTGGAGCAGTGGTGGCTGCCTTTGTCACAGTGTGTTGAATGGTACTTGAGCTTAGCTTCTCTATTCTGGTTGCTTGGTAGGAGCTTAACACATAAAACATTGTGCATGAGGGCTTCTACGACAAAGTTGAAGTGAAAAGATGACGATTACCTTTTAATTTTAGTTGGTCGGGTCTAGCAAGATTGGATTAGGATTTAGGTCATAAACTAGGAAATTTGTCTGTGCTTCACACGGTATAACAATAATTTAGAATGAGCGTTTTATAAATTGAGTATAAATAAAGAGATAAATTTATTTTGATTAGAGCTAAGCCTTGTTTTTCCTCTTAAACAATTGTTTATTTCTCTCTTAATTCTTACATTTATATGTTATAGTTATTGATATGCATAAGTGCGGCTAATATACTGGATATTATGTTTTCCTTTGTCTTCTTCAATAGTCTTTTAACACAAGTAGATGAAAGATACATGAAGAAAGATAAAAAAAAAAATAAGTAAATAAAAAATATTGACCATAGAAAAGTGTCACGTCACATTTTTGACTATAATTTCATTTATTAATATATATTGTTGACACCCAATTTTGGCCTAACATTTTAAAAATTCATGATTTTTAAGTTTATTTATTTAAGAGTTCAAAAATATATTATTTTTATAATTTTTTAATAAGTTTATCGATAACTATATTTATTAGAATTCAGAATTTCTTATTAGTTAATTTTAAAATTGCATCTTTACATTGTTAATATTCATTTTTGATATTCTGCGCAGTCTAAGAAATTCATTCAAATACGAAGATAATTTTATATCCGGATATTTTATCAACAAATAATTTTGGGCCACTATTTCAAGCCCATAATTTAGGCCCATTTTTAATAATTCCCTATATATAAAACATTTTGCCCATTAGGTTAAGGGGGTGAAGAGAAAAATTAGGGTTAGTGTAAATTTTCAAATGGAGCCGCCACCCCCCAAAAACCCACTCCAATAGCATCCAAACAACAACCCAAAATCGCCTCCTTTTCCCTCTCGTCTCCGGTGAACAACAACCAAACAACCCTTATTTCTTCCTCAAAACAACCCCAAACCCACGAGCATCTCCTACCAGTCCCTTCCCCCTTCCCTCTACAAATTTTTGTTTGTTTTGCAGACATTCCGGCCAACTCTAACGAGCCCCGACGAATAACCATGGAATCACCTCACCTCCAACTCCGGTGAGCTCGGGAACCGGAGCAACACAACAAGGTCAGATGAGCAACCAGTTCTAGAATTCCGACCTCCATCTCCGGTGAACTTCAAGCTTCGACGAACAAACATTGAACCAGATTCGAACCTATTTCCTCCTTTTCAGGCAAATCTGGTACTCTCTGTCTTCTTATTTTAGAATATTGTGTTGAGTGTATTAATTTTCTGTTTCCACACTTTCCAGTAAGTTTCTTTGCTTTCCAATGATACTATAATATTATTTTGATATTCCTGTATTATTTAGATGTTCTACTTTGTTTATTAGTTAAGTTGTTATATTTTTACCATTAAATTTCATTACTTGTGCAACATTTCTAAATATCTTGAATTGATTAGGATTGTAATAGCTTGCTTGTACTATTTTGTCATTCTATAGTTGAGTATTATTATTATTATTATTATTATTATTATTATTATTATTTTATTATTAGTAGTAGCAGTACTAGTCTTGTTATTATTATTATTATTATTAAATATTATTATGCATTTGTACATTGTCCCGTTTGTGTTTTTCAATTATTATAATATTAAAAATTTATCTGGATGATGCTTTGTATTGCTGTAGTTATGTATATATATTTTATCATTTATTTATTTTTATCCTTTTCTTTCCTAGAATTTTCTTGCTTAATGTTACTTTCACTAGTTATGATTATGTTTCTTTGGTTTATGATTATGTTTCATGTTGCTTTAATATCATGCCTCTTTTTGTTGTATTTAATTTTGTTATTTTATTTTTAATCGTTAAAATTTATTTGATTGAAACTGGCCAATGAAAAAACTCTCCGTCGGTTTGGAGGCCTACGCAATATTAAAAGACGGAATTTTTTAGTTCAAGTTTTAATGCTTGTTATTGTTTAGATTTATTCCATTTTTTCTCATTTATTGTTATTGTCTTCAATTGATCCGGATATATTTAGTTGGCGAATATGCTTAGTTATTGTTATTAATTATTTATTTTATTATTTATTCCTTGCATTGAATAATAATGTTGTTCATTTTAAAGTGATTTTAGTTAATAATGATGCCCATTTGTTTTGTTGTTACAAGGTCGATTTACTTTTATTATTTTAATATATTACCATTATTATTACTGAACTATAAATTTAATGACATTATATTCCTTTGTTGATTAGTTTGATGGTCAAAATATATTTGCTCATTTTATTTGTTTCTTCTAGCGTTTTTATATATTCAATTTGTCATTGTCAATAATGTTAGTGATCTTTACTGTTCATGTTAATTTGACCAACTATTTGAATTCTTTTGAGGGTCTGACATGAAATGTCACATTATAAGGTTATTTCCTTCAATAATTGTTATTATTTCTAAGTTGTAGTTTTTGTCTTGCATTGTTTTAGAGACATTTGGTTACTTGTTAATTTTATTTAATTGTTAAGAAACAAATTAAAGTGGCCGATGAAGAAATTACCGTCGATTTCCAAGGCCTCCAATGTTAATAAGACGGGTTTTTATTTTTAAGTTATTATTTGAGTTATTCAATTTTATTCATATTTATTTATTACTAACACTTTTACTAAGTGTGTTTACAGGTACCCCAGAGTTGCTTTCCATTGAAGTTGTTCGAATTAAGTTCGAATGATACTCTTTATTCAATATTTTATATATATTACGTTGGCATACTCTAGGCCGTTTTTTTATTTTCTTATTTTATTGGTGTATATTGCATGTTTATTATATTTGTACATTATTTTATTTTCTCCTCAATTTGAAAGAAAATAAACTCAGTCGGGAACCACATTTGTGGATTTCGAAGGATGCCTAATCCCTTCCCTTCGAAATAATTTGAAATCCTTACCTAGAATCAAATTGGTTTCGTAGATCACATAATGGTTTCCTAGTTTTTTTCTAAAATTAGGTGGTGACTCTTTTTTAAAACTCGTTTATTTTAAAATTCATTAAATTGAATCAATTAATTATTTTTGAGTCGCCGCGACGTTTCGCCCTATTTGAACAGAGTGGGGATGTAAACATATATTAGATTCTTTAAAATAATTAGAGGAAAACAATAGCAAAAATGAGAAAAAACAATAAATTTTTATAATGAAAAAGTATCATATCGCTTTGCATATGCTTAATTTTATGTGTATATACGATATTGATAATTAAAAAAATATAAGAAAATAAAATAATTGATGAACCATCGATCAATAATATTGAGTCAATTATACAGAATAAATATAAAATTGAACAATTCTACTTTTATGGATAATGCACTTTTTTTTTCTACCAAATAAAAGGTATTAACTATATTTATAAACACATGATTAAAAAAAAGGAGATGAATTATCCAACTTCCAACTATATTATCAATATAGAAAGAAGTTACTAATTTACTTGAATGGTATCTTTAACATAAAAAAATTAAAATATTACCGTTAGTTAGTGAATAGTTTTGACTTTCTCACTACTCATACCAATCATTTTAAATACATTAACATATATTATGTATAAGACATGTTATTAAATCTATGAACCAATTCAAATGATTTATTTGTGATAGAAGATTTCTTATTTTCTTTTTAATTTTTATTGCTATAAAATTAACTTTTGCCTATATATTTGAGTCACAAACTTAATAATAATTTTCAAAGTTACACTTACACATCACCAATCACTAATTATATTCTTGAGAAAATTTAATCTAAGAATATTATATATATTATAAAAGAAAATGAAATAAAATTGGACCAGAATTTTCTTTTATGAATTTGAAAATTGAGTCCATAAAATTACCTTAGAAGAAATTTGTTATATGTACCAAGCATTTCAATATAGATGAAAAAATATTTATTCAATTCAATCAACTTTTCACCTCCTACGATAATTGCTTTTTTATAAGAGATTTTAATATATATTCATGTATTCATCCACCTTCAATTTTTATAATTCTTTATTAATTTTATTAATGTGAAGTAACAATACATTAAAAGATGGGAGATGAAAAATTAACATAAATATATTTGTAATAGAAGAGTTCTTATTTCTACTTATTTCTTGTTCCTTCTTTTACCTTCTTTTATTTATTTATTTAAAATATTTACAAATATAATTGTAATTAGTTTCTTGTTATGAAATTAATTTTTACCAGTCTTTTTTAGTTATAAACCTTGAAATAGTTTTCAAAGTTACATAGAATCAATCACTTATCATATTCTTAAATAAATTTAATCTAAAAAAAATATACATCATAAAAGAAATTGAAATAAATAGGAGCATAATTGGTTTGTATGAATTTAAAGATTGAGTGCATAAGAAGAAATTTGTTATATGTACCAAGCTTCTCGATATAAATGGCATAGATGAACAACAGAATTTAGCACATGTTAGAACAAAAAATAGTAACAAAGTAAAAATATAAAATTTCCAACTAATAAGATGAGAAATCTTAGTCCATAAAGAAACTTTCTTTACTGTGAATAGAACACATATAATAAGCATACTTAAGATAAATATCCATCAATACACCATTTCATTCGATAAATTGCTACTATAAAAAAATACATTGATAATTATGTTGGAGCATTTCCCAAGCACAACTAAACTAAAATGGTTGATTCATATATGCGTAGCATAGTTTTATAGTGAATGATATATATAAGTTAATCTCTGTCTTTTCATCTTCCATTTTTTAATATATTATAACTCTACATTAATAAAATTATTTAAGAATTAACATTAATAAAATTAATTAAGAATTGTAAAAATTGAAGGGGGATGATGTCACGACCCAGACCTTCATGATTGACATCCACACTAACTCTGCGGTGGGAAAACCACTACTACAACCCAAACCAAACAACTAAACAAAAACTAAGATATTTAACTAAAAGAAAATGAAGTTCCTATAAACTTCAACAAGAGTTCTAAAGAACTAAACTAAACAATGCGGAAGAAAATAACACCTAGAATCTGAAAGTGAATGTACCAAAATATCTAAAGTTCAACTAGTCTAAACAATAAGGGATGTAACCCCCAATCTAATGAACTAATCAACTAACTAAAACAAGTCCGAAAATGGTGGATATAGACGAAAGAGAATTTCATGGTAGCTCGGAAAATGCTAGCTCACCCTTGAATTCGAAGTTGACGATCACAGATCTTAACAGTGAGGTCTGTCAATAGCCACTGGAATATGCCATGTACTCAACAAAAATAAGAGCAAGTGCAATATCAGTACACAATCACCGTGTACTAGTAGAATCACACGGTTATCTCACTAAATGCAACATAAACAAGCTAATACAACAATATACCATGCAATATATCAAATATATACAATATTGAATATCACATGCTTCAACAATACACATTTATCACAAGTAGTTGGTCCTCTCATGGAACCCAAACCCAAATTGTTAGTGCACCGAAACGTGGTACCCGATCTCATAGTTATGCCGAAACGTGACAATGATCTCATTTTTATGCCGAAATGTGGCATTCCGATCCAAGTTAGTCATGCCGGGACGTGGCAATCCGATCCATCAACACACCACAATCACAACACAAGTATACTCTCGAGTCATACAATCAAAGAGTGATTCATGACATATAATTATTCATCATCTCATTTTCAACAAGTGTAAATTAACAATGCAACATTCACATACTTACATGCATCATAATGAAGCAAAAACAAGAATACATCACACAATCATAGAAACACAACCATCACCTACCTTGAAACAAGCTTAAAACCCTAAGAAACTTGATCCTTCCCTTTCCGAATTCGTTCCGCTTGTTCTTGGTCTACAAACAATCAATATAATATGGGAATCAATAAAAAATCACTAACTACCGAGAGAACTAACAATTCTATGAACCTTAGATAAAACCTATGATCCAAATATCCAATTTAGGGTTGTTTTCCACCAAAGAATCTATAAAAAAATCCCTCCCTATTAATATTCACCCATCTATTACATTCTACGGATCGAAAAATAGATTCGGAGCGTTAGAAGCTTACCTTTAGCCTCAAGAATGGTGGAAAACGAGTAGGATTCACTTGAGGTTTGTTCCTTAGCTCTAAAAGTTGAAAAGTACACAATAAGATCGTTTAAGGGTTTATTAACAATCTCAAGTTGCGTTGGGCCCGCCACAACAATCGTCACCCCGCTCTAGCGGCTCTACCAGAGCGAGAGAAATCCCCGCCAAGGCAAGATTCTCGAACTAGTGAGCTATTTGATGAATTCCAAAATTTCCATTTCACAACACACCTCTAACCAACGACACTCAGAAAATGCCCTTTACTAAGATCGATTACGAAAGTTCTACTCACTCAAATTCAATTTCCTAAAATCATACGGGTTCTTTAACGAGTAATCTAACTATTCATGAAATCAAAATCATAAATAAATCACCTAATTGCTACCAAATTTCCCTACATTTTAAATACTCTGATTTCGTCCAAATCTGAACTAGGTTGGAAAATTTCAAGTTACTACAAAATTTTTTTCCTAGTTGGATTTTCTATAACGATGGAACCTGATTGTTATAATAGATACCAATTTATCCATCACTCGTCCTCGAGTGACAAACTTAGGTAAATTATACTAGGAAGGAATGGAGTAGTACTTGATTCGACGAACAACTGGGGATACTTGTCTCGCATATCCTTCTCGGTATCCCAAGTAGCTTCCTCAACTGGAGGATGCTTCCATTGAACTTTCACAGATTTAATCTCTTTGGTTCTCAACTTGCGCACATGAAGATCAAGAATTTCAATTGGTTCCTCCTCATATTGGAGGTCCTTATCTAACACAATTGAGTCCCACTTAATGATATAATCTCCGTCACCATGATACCTCTTCAACATGGATACATGAAGTACAAGATGAACACCCGATAGGTTAGGAGGTAAATAAAATCTATAGGATATCGAGCCCAAACACTCAAGAATATCAATGGGATCAATGTACCTAAGACTTAACTTACCTCTCTTACCGAATCTCATCACCCCTTTCATGGAAGATACTTTAAGAAGAACATTTTCACAGGATTGAAACATCAAGTCTCTCATATTATGATCACATACTTTTTTTGTATACTCAAGGATTATAGAAGCTTAGATTGAATACTCCTCACCTTATCTTGAGCATCCTTCACTAAATCAACCCCCAATGATTTCATATCTCCAGTCCCAAACTATCTAGAAACACCCCGAAATCCAATGACCTAAGCTAGAGCCTCATATTATGTATAATGACTTAAAAATGGTTAAAACAATATTTCTAGACCTAAACTAATGTTATTAAATTGGTTTGTAAGTGTTAGTACCTAACGTCAAGAAGCGATCATGACGTCCAAAAAATAGTAAAATTGAACTAGTAGGTGTTCTAGGGTCTTGTGAAGGCTTGGAAGTGTAGTACGATGGTTAAACCTTATAGAAATATTTTAAATAGGTAAAACTATGTTTAGGATAAAAAAATCCGGTTACGAACCCCCAAGGACCACCCTAGGGTCCTTGAGGAGGACCAAACCTTTGGACCAAGAAGCTGCAATTTGCAGCAGCCATCCACGAGACCCATTGACGGGGCGTGGGTTGGCTTCGTGATTTGAGACTTAGTCTTCTCACCAAAGACTCCACAATACACCTCTCTTAATCAAACGACGCCATGCAGGATGGGGCGTCACACCACCTACGGTCCGTAGGTGGTGGCCGTCAATGGTGCCAAGTGTTCGACTTTTAGTTTTAAGTTAAGGGTCTTATTTTTAGTTAGTCGTTTGATTAGGGGTTAAGGGTGGTGTTTAGTGGGTTAATTACCTAAATAAACCTAACTATAAGACCCTAACCCCATTACCCCAACTCATTCTAACTCAACACACAAAAGCCAAAACATAAACACTCTCAACTCAAGACTCCATTGAAGAGGAAGAACAAGCTTTCACTATGGCTTCAAGAACTGAACTTTCTCCCATAATTCTTTGAAGATTAACAAGTTATGGTTGATTTTCACTCTTGGGAATCCTTTCCCAAGAGGTCCCCTCAAAATAAGCTTTCAAAAGTTCCCTAAAAAGCTAGGGTTTTATTCTTACACATGGGTTTCCTTCTTAAATGATTTTTATGGATTAATTATGATTTATTATTATTTTTAGGGTTGATTATGTGTATAATTATGAGTAATTTTTGATGTTCACTTGATATTCCCTTAGACCCATGTTCTTTTACAATTTCCTAAATCTTGGATTTGATATTGTGGATTGGTAGAAGATGATGAATATACCAATTGTTTATGTTGATGTTAGTTATGCTATTACTTCATGAATTACCTTATATTATATGTTGATTATGCATTGTTGGGTTGATTGAAGTATCAAATCCCTTGAAGGGCAAAAAGGTATGAATGTTGGTTCACCATGGAACTTATGTATGACAGGTGAATTACTTAGATAGTAATGATGCTATATCTATTGTGTTGTTGGTATTGATGACAAGGTTTCCTCATCCTAAAACCTATACACTTGAATTAAGTATGAAGTATGTATGCATGCTATGTTAAGATTTTTATATGATTGAAAGGTAGTTCTCATGATTATAATGTAATGGTAAAGTGAAAGGTGTACTCGCTAGTGTTTCTAAAGTGAAAGGATCATTCTCACTTATGAACACATATGAGCTACTATGATAAGATGTTGACATGAGTGTCTAGTAAAGACTAATGTGAACTTATGTAATGACTAAAGATGAATAATAAAGAGAGGAAATATGGGGAAGGGAGGGTATGAGACTTCTCTTGCACATTGCACATGTAGGATTCTAAGAGGTGGTTGTAGTAGGGTTCTCTTATGATTATGATGATTATGGACTATGTATTGTAAGCTATGTATGAATATCATGAACATGAATGGTTTCATCTTATGGCATGCTTATAATGATTATGATGTTATGACATATGAATGTAGTAGGTGGCTTATAGTTGACACTTAGCTTTTGATGGGATTATGAGATCCTATCCTTGACATTGCACTAGTGTTGCTTATATGTTTGGGTTACTATTATGTTGATTTGGTTTATGTTCCCTATCTTGTATGCATATTGGGTTTTACTTGATAAAGAGAATGTTTTCAACTAAAATGTCCTTTTGTGCATATTTTAAATGTTTTATGCGCATGACATCATACTTAGTACGTGTAGTGTACTAACCCATATTGTTTATGTTAGGACCCTCAAGACAAACTAGGATAATCTAGAGCCTCACATGTGACTTAAGAGTTTATAACTTTTTTATAAGGTGTGTCACAAATTGTAATGGTTGCTTTGATGAGGTTTGAGTTCAAACGTCAAAGGACGACCAAGACGTCCGAAAACTAGTCGTTTGTGTGCTAGTGTATCCTTTTATTATTGCCTTGTTTTTATATGTTGTTTGGAGTCTAAAAATAGTATAGGTGACCCTAGTGTCTTAATAAACATGTTTAGGGTCAAGACATTCGGGTATGACTCCCCGAGGACCACCCTAAGGGTCCTTGAGGAGGACCCAAAGCGTTAGCCAAGATACTGCCAAGGCAACGTGCAGAACCAAGATATGGAGTCCAATCCGCATCGCGCACCTGGAACTCACATGCCTCCTCATTGTGCGAATGTCACGAGTCTCACTACCTCAAATAATTCGTGAGGCAAAATTGAGAGTTGCCTCCGCGACAGGTGGCGATGTCCCAGATTCGATTGCGTTGTTTTAAAGTCAAGTTGGACATGTCTAAAAGTTCAAATAAGTATGAGGGTGATTTAGGAACTTTGGGAGTCAGTTATAAACGATTTTAAGTCATATTTACCCCCTTTACCAAGGCAAAACACCAATACCCAATAAGAAATCAAAAATCCAAAACTTTCGTCTCTCTAAAATTCTCTCAAACCTCCATTGGAGGCAAAACTCAAGCTCAAGCTAGAAGATGAATTTTAAAGTGTTTTCTTCTCCAAATTCATGGGCTTTTCTTTTATTAAGGTATGGTAACCCTTGATCCTTAGTTAACCTTTCGTCTAAGGAGTTCAATCAAAGGTTTTCCAATGTGATTGTAAGGTCAAAATTCCTATCTTTCAATCTAGCCATGAGTTCATTGTCAAATTGATTTCAAAGTAATTCTAATGATGAATAAATGTTTAATTACTGTTTTTATGATGATTTCCAATGCAATTCCTTGAAGAACCCATGATCTCCTTAATCTCTCAATTTAGCCTATAATGTGGGTCTTGTGATCTTGATTAGATGTTGATTGAATTGTGATTAGATTGTAATGTATTGTTTAATCCTTTTTCATCTATATATATTAATTATAAATTGTTGATAATTGGTATATGGTGATCATAGCTTGGAGAATTGGTAAGTTGACCGAAATTCCTAATTATAGTCTTGGAATTGATGTTGTATGGTATGGTCCACTTATGGTGGCAATGTTTACATTCTTGTCTATCTATACATGTTGTGATAAATAGCCCTGAGGTCAATAGATGTAATGTGAATTGTGGTTATGATGATCACAAGTATAAAGGTCTTGTGTGTAGTCTTCAATTCTAGTATCATGATCTAGGTATATTGATAATGTGAATGATGATGTTAGGGTAAGGTACGGTCTACATGTTTGATTGTGATGAATACTATTGTAGAATGACTCTTACATATGTAACCCTATATGAATGTGTGATCTTATGCATGTTAGGAGTCTTCTATTCAAATGTTGAATATGTTCTTGTCTTTGTAATGTGGTGTGTGGTCTATAGTCCCTAAATGATCTATATGTGAGTTGTTCATGACTTGAGGGATATGGTATAAGTGTTGTGATCCTTGAAGGGTGGTTTACTCAATATCAATGTTGTTGCTCTTAGGTTATCATGATGACCAATATGTACACACACACCCCTCTCATGCATACCTATAAGTATAATATGTTCATGGTGTCATTTGAAAGGAAGATTCTCATATGCACCTTTATCTATTATTATGCATGTAAAGTATATGACTAATGAAGTATGATCATGTGTTGTTTAAATGTGTTTATGTAAAAGGCTTCCTCATATATGTACACATACACACACATGAATGTATGAATCAAGCATGTTAATGATAATCTAGTGAATGCGAGTCTCTTGAAAGGTTTTCTCAATTGTACTCTATACTAGACTATGTTATGGATGTTATGATTATGTGAAAGGACATTCTCACATGATGTTGGGTTTTGATGAAAGGACATTCTCATCATATAACCTATGAGCTATGTATATGATATAAGGGGTTAATATCCTAAAGCATATCTTATACTCTAATGTTTAATAAAGACTTAAAGGCTTTTAAAAAAGGGAAAGTTAGCTTAGCATCAAGTGAACTTGACAATGAGAGGTGTTCCTTCACAAAGGAATGGAGGTTCACCCGATGTTCTCATGAGGTGGAAACTACAATGCGAATTAGAATAAAGAGGGTTTCTAGTAAAAGCCTCATAGTTCCTTAACTATGTGCCCCCATAGGAACCTAGAAAGTTGATGCACCTAGATGCTATGATGATGTTGATGTCCTACCTTGGTATGTAGGATGCCCTCCTTTCGGTGTGAGGGGTTGACATCGGATTTCATATTTAGTTCACATGGTCTAATGTTGGTTAAGGCAAAGTTTGCCGAATGTAAATTGAACAATGGAAGTAAGATGATGAACACTAACTAGGACTACCTAAGGGATGTTGCTTAGTGTAGGTGAGGGAATGGGATTTACCTATACATAACAAGTAGCTCTTAAGGGGAATTCTAGGCAGGAGTTCTATATGTATATGTATCTTATGCATGATATGATGGTATTAACATACTTGTTATAATGATATGCATAGTGTTGGTCTTATTGTGACTACATGATGAAGGTCTCACTTAGTATGCATGTTATTGGCTACTTGTTATATTAATGTATGAAGTAAGTGGAAATACTTGTGATCTCCTTGGTTGGTTTACTTAGTATGTGTGAGGTTATGGGGCTTCACATGTACATTGCACTAGTAGGCTTAGATTGGAATTACGAGCAGAGTCTTATGATGTATTGATAAAATGAACTTTATATATGCAATGTTGTCTATTACTTCGTTATGATGATATTGGTAGTAATGACTTGCATGTTGTCTTGATATGTGCATAAAGACTAAATGGGTTATGACTATGATGTGATAATTGGATGAGTTTTTATATGAGGTCTATGAAGTATGTTGGTCTTATGTCTAAGGTTAAGTGCATGTATTGTATCTTGTTGAATGTGATGTGCCTAAGCCTAGGGTGACTTCATGGGAGCACTTGATGTGAGTAGTATTATGGGATGCTACTTGCACATTGCACTAGTGTGACTTAGGGTTGTCTTAGGTGTTCGATCATATGGTATGTCCTTATGAATGTATATGCTTGAATTGATAAAGGTTGTATGAATGTTCACCTTGGTGACCTTAAGGTGATACTTTGGTATGAGTGGTGGAATGGGACACTATTCATGCATTGCACTAAGTATTACTTAAGGGTTGCTTTAGGTAAATGAGTTAAGATAAAAAAAAAGGGAATGCTATGAAGATATTGAATGTGTCTTAAATGTGATATATGGATTTATGTGATGTTATGAATAGTATCCATGTCTATATAATATATGTGAACTATATTGTGCTTATTGCATCAAATGTTCTTGAAGTTTCTCTAAAAGACATGATGCATGGTTTCTAACTAAATGTCCTCTTTAACTCATGTTTTTGCATGGTTATCATACTTAGTGCGTTCTTGTACTAATACCATTTTTCTTCATATTTTTACACAAAGTGTAGGTGGTGATTGATACGCTCAAATTTACTTCTCAAATAAGAAGTAAAGCGGTCGTATCAAGTAAAGAACCCAACTAATGAGGTTGAGATCGATACCACAAGGAAAATAGTTCAGACTTAACTTTATTCTATTATTACTATTATTTAGCCAACTATTTTTCGAGAAAACAAAAGACAAAAAGGGGGGTTTTATTTCTAAATTAATGAAACTGATTAACTAAATAAAAATGAACAACTAACAGATTCAGCTTTCGGAGTTAAATCAAATTATAAAAGTAACTAGGGCTTAAGTGTTCCCCACAGGTTCCTAACTTGGTAAATCTAACTATAACAATTCTATCCTAATATCTTGCATGTAAAGTGATAAGTTATGTATCTCTAAATCCTTGGTCCGGCATCTAGAGAATTTCACTCCGCACCTTGGTCCGGCTACGTGTGTTGCTATACTAACCCTTATCTTTACCTCATATTAAACATCGTATTCGGTATTTGACTAAGTTATTAACTCGTACCAACCAATACTAGCCTATTAGATAGTCTACACTAAATCTATGTTGATAATTCTTTTCCTATTATCTACCTCCTTGGTCCGGCAAGTAGCATTAAGGCGAGTTCTAACGTTGGCCATCCGTTAAAAAGACTTCTACACGAAAGAATTATCAATACATGCAAGACACCACTCTAGAATTGTTATTTAAGTTAGATTTTTACCTTGTTATTCACCCATGGTTCCCACAACCCTAGCTATGAGGTTTAGTTACCCATGTTCATAATTACACAATTCATATTGTTAATGGAAGAATTCATGCACTTACTTTTATGAAAACGAATAGTTTCCTAGAATTTAACTTGAATAATCAACAAAATCACCAACAATCAATTCCCGAAAAAGTATCTTAATTCCCAAAATCGAGAATTCAATACTATAATAGAAGAACTAAAAACTAAAAATTATCCAGAAAGTCTAACCCCAAAAACGAGGTTTTTCCAACTATTTATAATAAAAACAAAATCTAATCAAATAAGGATTCTATTTACTAAAAATCTGTCCAAACGCGTCTGGGTCGACCGACCACATGACGGACCGTCATGGACACGACGGACCGTCATAGCCTCCGTCGTCCCATACTTCACACATTCTTCTGTTGCTTTCTTCAATCCCCTCGACGGACAGGTATGACGGACCGTTTCAAGCACGACGGTCCGTCGAGGGTCTTCGTTCCAAAATACTTGAACTTCTTGGAATTTGGGTACTAGGACTACTTCTCTGATCATCACGACGAACAAGCAGGACGGACCGTCGTGGCTATGACGGTCCGTCATGGACTTCCGTAATCCCACACTTGGTCAGACTTCCCCATTTTCCTTCAGCAACTTCTCCCTTCACTACGATGCCACCTACGGACCGTCACAGCCTCGACGGACCGTCATGGATTCCGTAGGTGGTCTCTTCTGCATTTCTTTCTCAAAAACTCCCGCGTTCATCCTTGGACAGATTTTCTGCAAACAAAGAGAAACTTACATAAAAATCAACACAAAAAGGCTTTCGACACACACTAAACTTAAGGAAAAAGCATTAGAAATACCGTGAAACCACGGTACATCAACACCCTCAACTTAAATTCGTTGTTTGTCCTCAAGCGACGCACTCTGACTCACTACAAAATCTTTGTACAAAAGTATCCATATTTTAACTTCCGCAATCATTTGGCTATCAATCCCAATTATTCTCATTATGTTCATGCATGGTATCACTATTAGGCATTGACTTGTGTAGAATCAAACCATGACCCAGACTCACTACGCAATGATACCTATCCTCTTCAATTTCTCACCGAGATGCTAATATTTCTGGTATTGCAACTCCTGTCCTCACTTCAAATAACATCCTCATTTTTCACACAATGATTTTAGTTTGAGTATAAGGATCACTTTTCGACACTCACTCTCAGAACAAATTCACAACTCATTTATACATATTGCCATAGGCTTGCCCTTATTTTCACTATTTCAGGTTCGCCATACAACTCTTAGGATCATAATAGGACTTTTTTTAGATTGTAACATAGGCTCAGGGTCAGGTAGGGTGTATTTAGGTATACTTTAGTGACTTGTTGCCCTCCTTGACATATCGGCTAAGCGAACCACCTTGTTATCATTTTATTTCACCCTATTACTCAATTTTGTTTTCACTTTGCTGTTTTCCCTTTCTTATCCTTATGTGTAAGTGACTTTTCTCTTTTCTTGTGTTTATTTTGCTTTTTATTCATATATTTTTTTTTTAGTCACTTCTGTTTTATTCTTTCTTTCTCTTCATTCTTTCAACCCCACTTTCCGGGGTTTTCCTTATAACAGCCACCCTCAACTCATGATTTTGCCATGAGTCAAGGTTCACAATACCCATGGTTGGATCAGGGCCAAAACAAGGTTGCTTTCTGCATTAGCCACCCTCAACTTATGCTTTTGGCATAAACTGAGGTGCACATGTCCAAGGAGGGACCAGGGCCAACACATTGTTCCCAGAGAAGATCATTTGGGGTGAAAAAGAAAGATCTATTTTAAGCTCAATTCATTTGGATCAAAAAGGGATTAACTTCATTTGGTTTTCTTTATTTTTAGGCTCAAGATTGACTATTTCGAACAAGGGCCTATGATCCTTTCCTAATTGATTGTTTTTACTCACTTTTAGCAGGACTAACCAGGCAAGTTCTAGCTCAGTATTGATGGTGGACATTCGAATTCACCTCACACTCACTTGACATTCCTTGCATTCCCAGATTATTAGACACCTAGTTCAAGTCTTAGATTCAGGATCATGCAGTAGTATATCTTTATTTCATGTTTCAAACCACACAATTATCACTTACTATGCCTAGTCATGCATCATTTTGATTATCGAGATATCATATTTATTTTAGCCATCATGCTTCAGATTTATACTATGTACATAAGAAATGACATGCCGGTTCAACAATAAAAGTAATCAGTCTCTTGGGGAAAAAGAACACAGGCAAGAAAACCCCAAAAGAGGATCGTGAACTTGGGCTACTCAGAATTCACCCAAGTACTCATGTTCTATTTACCCCACCCCCAACAAAAAGATATGCAATTGTCCCCAATGCATAAAAAAGCTAAACTACTCGAAAGGTAAGTGAAGCAAACCTGAGGCGCTAAGCGCCGGTGATCAGCAAGCTGGTTGGTCCGGTTCACTGGAACCAACTCCCTGCGTAGTCTGGACATCCTCAGTAATGTCCTCAGCATCAACAGCACCATCAGTAGTGCCTACCACAGAATCGACAATTTTGGAGCTAGACGCCCCGGCAGCTAACTCTACAACCCTCAACTTACGGGCCTCCTCGGCAGCAATCGAGGCTCTCCTCGCAGCCTCCATCTCACGGCGCTCCTTCTTCCTCGCCCTAGCCTCATCCTCCTCTCGACCCCTGCGTCTCTTGGCATGCTCTCGTGGGGGAGGTGGTGGAACATCAGAAGTGGAAAAAGGAGCAGCCATCACTGTGTCATCAGCAGGCTCTGCAGAAGGGGCCTCAGACTCAGGTACCCTCGCCTCTAGGATCGTATCAAGATCAGCCCGCAGACTCTCAACCGCAGCCTGAAGGGTCGACATGTCAGTCGGAGGTGCTGGTCGGGCTAGCACTCGCAACTCAAAAGCGTCTAAACGCTGATGTACCTCTGCGATCTTCCTCTCTGTGTGCTGTGCCATCTTGCGCTCCATGCGCTCCTCTGCCTCAGTAATAGTCCTCTGCATCCAAGGCTAGATGTGATGCAGAAGTGTAGCCATCTGTGCCTCGAGTTTCTGGACCCTAGCAAGTGGGACCAGAGTGGCGGAAGGAGCCGAGCGAGAGGAGCTCGGGGCAGTGCTACTACCCGGGATAGACTCGATCGGGGTAGTGTCAGTGAATGCAGAAACAGCCTGGGAAGCCGCATGAGCATGCTCTATGGTATCGGCCAGGTTCTCACCGAGTGGGACCACCTCTGGGCGGGGCCCTCTGCGTGGGGCCAACTCATTGGCCTCATCCCTGATGAGGCCGATGTCAACATTTCCTTGCGGGGTCCTGAGCTGGTCAATGTGCCAAATGGGCACACCTGCGGATCTGCACAAAGAGAAAATCATGCAAGAAAAAGGGTAAGTAGTGGTGATATTGAAAGCCCTCTCATGCATGACCGCTTGGAGAAGCCAAGCGAAATCGACCTCGAACCCTGCCATCATGGCGGCCATCAGAACTGCATGATCCCATGTGACTATATTATCAGCAGCAGTGGGGGAGAGACAATGGCGGACTATCAACCAAAGAAACTTGGCCGTAAAGGTCAAGTTGGCCTTCCTGATGGCTCCCTTCGGCTCCATCACCCAATCCGCAGCCTCTCCATCAATAGACAAGTGCTGGGCCATCCACCTCTTGGTGGTCTCTCTCAGTGAAGGCTCGCGTAAGAACCGGCCCTCTTTAACAATTTGCCACCGGTAGTCGAACTCGGCGGTGAGAGGTGTCCTGGTGGTGTCAACATCCGTGCCGTACAGATATCGGCGGATGGCTGGTAGGGAGATGTCAACCTGTATGCCGCGTACTCGGACGTGCTCAAGTGGAGCCTGTTTGGCGGGGGCAGACCGCCTATTAATCTGTGATCGGAGAGTGGCCACATAAGAGGCATAGAACTCTCGGACTAACTCCTCACTGTAGCAGCCCAAAGAACGAGCCGTCCACTCCAGTCGGTGTCTGGTGAAAAGAGTGTGAATATCTGGCATGGTGGGGAGACTTCCCGTGAGGACCCGCCTCTCCAGTGTAAGGGTCCGTGTCATGACGCCTTTGTCATTGAGAACCTTGGCGTCTAAGTATACTTTGTATTGCCCGTCGACACACCACCGGTTGGGCTGATCGGCGACCGGGGCAGGGACTCCAGTTGGTGAGCCAGGGGTGGAGTCAGTGCTGTCAGCCTCATCATCCGAGGCAGACTGTGTAGCTTTGGCGGGTGCAGAGGCTTCTGCGGACCCGGAGGCTTCCTCTGACCACAAAACTCCTAAGGAGCCAGATGCTCCTTCGTCTTGGGCAGCTGACCCAGAAGGTGTGCCGGTCAGTGTGCGCTCCTCATCAGACTGGGAGGCAGTGACTACGCCGGGCGCCACCTTCTTAGGCGTGGCTCTCGGTACACGTGGAGCTCGTGCTGTAGTAGCAGTGCCTGGGGGCACGTACTCTGGATCATGCTCATCATCAGAGCCTATCACCAATCGGGCAGACAGGGCGACAGATTTAGAACACCCACGTGCGTAAACGCGATCTTTTTTAGGTGCCATGAGAGGTAGTACCTGTAACGAATCATCATTAGTACTAGAAGGATGAAATATGACAAGAAAAAAAATGAGACAATAATACACAGAAATTCAAACCAGTGATAACAGCTCTGAAGTAGCAGTAAGGCACGACGGACCTGGTGACGGCCCGTCGTGCGTATGACGGACCGTCCTGCGGTCCGTCATGTAATACTTAGCAATATAGAGTATCAGAGGGAAGGTCTCTTACTGATACGACTGTTGTTCAGGACGGGCCGTCGTGGGTATGACGGTCCGTCACATGTGTCCGTCAGTGGACACTTAGTAAAAGTGTGGAGACCCTTAAGACAGGGGTCTCTGACCGATACGACGGTTGTGCAGGATGGACCGTCGTGGGTATGACGGTCCGTCACATGTGTCCGTCAGTGGACACTTAGAAAAGTGTGGAGACCCTTAGGACAGGGGTCTCTGACGGTCACGACGGTTGTGTAGGACGGACCGTCGTGGGTATGACGGTCCATCACATGTGTCCGTCAGTGGACACTTAGAAAAAGTGTTGAGACCCTTAGGATAGGGGTCTCTGACCGTTATGACGGTTGTGCAGGACGGACCATCGTGGGTATGACGGTCCGTCACATGTGTCCGTCAGTGTACACTTAGAAAAAGTGTTGCGACCCTTAGGACAGGGGTCTCTGACCGTCACGATGGTTGTGCAGGACGGACCGTCGTGGGTACGACGGTCCTTCATCGGGTTTTCGTGCTGTCATTCAGAGACAGAACTGGGGATGCCACATTCACCCCACGTGATTCATACCAAAGACCCAACATTTCTCTAATGCTCTTTAACCTAAATACCTATCAAATTTACAAGTCTAAAGCCCTAATTACTCTAGTTTTATCCAGGCATTTTGTGGAATTAATAACCTAAGTTAGACAATATCTATTCAAAGAGCAAAGGCCCATATGCTAATAGTAAAGAAAAACAACAAAAAAAAGAAGAGTAAATGGGTAGAGTTTCAGAAACACATACCTTGGAAGAGGAGAAAACAATACGAAAGTGATGGCACCCAATCGAAAAAACTGAGAAGCACAGCAGCAGACTCCGACCAAGAAGGGAGATTTGGGATGGAAAATGGGAGAATGTGGGGAATTTGGGAAGAGAAAGAAGTTGAAAGGGGAGGAAATGGGGGAAAGAGGGAAAGAAAACTGATTAATGAAGGGGTGGGGGGTTTAAAACGTTTAAAAACTTTTGAAATTCTTTAGTCGGGTCGGGTCGAGTAGCCGGGTAATGAAGTGACGAAACCTCGATGACGGTCCGTCGAAGATGTGACGGTCCGTCATAGGGTCCGTCGCATGTGCCCTAATTCTTAAAAAAAACACTAAAGAGCGTACCTGGCACGACGGAGTCATGCGACGGTCCGTCACAGGCGTGACGGTCCGTCGATGTATCCGTCAGTGAATGTGGCAGAGTAATTTTTCTGCAGAACTTCCTGGAGATGTGCTACCTGAAAATTTATAACCCATTAATAGAAAATGCTACCGTTACTGGAAAGAAAAACTATAAAGTGGTTAGATGATAAATATTGGGTTGCCTCCCAACCAGCGCCTGATTTAACATCGCGGCACGACTGAGGACACTCGATTACTCAGACTTCATCAAGATGATATGCCTCAATCACCTCATTCGCTGATTCCGCATGACCTATATAGATTTTGAGACGTTGTCCGTTCACCTTAAACCGCACACCTTCCTTGTTCTCCAACTCAACCGCTCCATGAGGGAATAGTTGGGTGATCAAGTAAGGGCCAGTCCATTTGGACTTTAGCTTGCCCGGAAATAAGCGCAATCTAGAGTTGAATAAAAGCACCGAATCCCTAATCATAAACTCTCGTTTCTCGATTTTTAGGTCATGGTACTTCTTCATCTTTTCTTTGTAGAGGGCTGAGCTTTCATAACCCTTTAGGCGAAATTCATCAAGATCATTTAACCCATTTAACCGTTGTTCTGCAGTTTCGTTCCAGTCCATTTTTAACTTCTTCATAGCCCACATGGCTTTATGCTCTAATTCAACCGGAAGATGACATGCTTTCCCATATACTAGTTGGTATGGGGACATACCTATGGGAGTCTTATACGCTGTCTGGTAAGCCCAAAGAGCATCATCAAGCCTCCTTGACCAATCTATTCTACTAGCGTTCACTGTTTTTGACAAAATTTGTTTGATCTCCCTATTTGATACTTCAACTTGCCCACTAGTTTGAGGATGGTAAGGAGTGGCCACATTATGGCGAACCCCATATTTCTCCAATAATCCCTTGAACAATTTATTGCAAAAGTGGGATCCCCCATCACTAATAATTGCCCGTGGGGTACCAAATCGAGAGAATATATTCTTTTTCAAGAATGCAGTGACACTCTTCCCCTCATTGTTTGCGAGGGTGATGGCTTCCACCCACTTAGATACATAATCAACTGCTACTAAAATATACTTTATTCCATGAGAACTCATAAACGGACCCATAAAGTCAATACCCCAAACATCAAATAACTCAATCACAAGAATGGGTTTAGAGGGAGCTCTTGCTTTCTTGAAATGCCGCCATCTCTTTGGCATATATCACATGCTTTGGTGAACTCATGAGCATCTTGATGAATAGTTGGCCAATAGTAACCACATTGTAAGATCTTATGAGCAGTCCGGACACCACTATAATGTCCACCAAAGGGTGAGGAATGGCATGCCTCTAAAACACTCAACATCTCAACTTCTGGCACACAACGCCGAATAAGCCCATCAGCACAGCTCCTGTATAAGTATGTTTCATCCCAAAAGAACTTCTTCACATCGTACATGAACTTTTTCCTTTGATGAAAAGACAAGTCCGATGGAACAATATCACTAGCTAAGTAGTTCGCAAAATCTGCGAACCATGGAATCAGGTCTTGTGAGGCAGCCAATACATGCTCATCGGGGAACGTGTCATCAATATCAGTCTTATCCCCCAACTCTCTCATAGCTTCATCTTCTAAACGGGACAAGTGATCAGCAACTTGATTTTCGGTCCCTTTTCTATCCCTTACCTCAAAGTCAAATTCTTGCAGTAGTAATACCCAACGAATTAACCTCGATTTCGCATCCTTCTTTGCCATCAAATATCTCAGGGCTGAATGGTCAGTATGCACTATAACTCTAGTACCTAGCAAATAGGAGCGAAATTTTTCAAAAGCAAATACTACTGCAAGGAGCTCTTGTTCAGTTACTGTATAGTTCTTCTGAGCTTCATTGAGGGCTTTATTAGCATAGTAAATGGGATGAAGGATTTTGTCCCTTCTTTGTCCCAATACCACACCAAGGGCAACCCCACTCGCATCACACATCACCTCAAATGGACTGCTCCAATCCGGAGAAATAATGATAGGTGCTGATACCAATTTTTCTTTTAGATCGCCGAATGCTTTAAGACAGGATTCATCAAAATAAAATTTACAATCTTTCTCCAGCAGTTTGCACAATGGATGTGCAATTTTTGAGAAATCTTTGATGAATCTCCTGTAAAAACCTGCATGTCCAAGAAAGCTTCTCACACCTTTTACAGAGATAGGTGGAGGAAGTCTCTCTATCACCTCGACTTTGGCTCGATCAACTTCTATGCCCTTTTCTGAAATACGATGGCCCAAAACAATACCTTCTTTGACCATGAAGTGGCATTTTTCCCAATTGAGTACTAAATTGCAGTCTTCACATCTCTTAAGAACCTCAGATAAATGGCTCAAACATCGCTCGAATGATTCACCAACCACAGAAAAATCATCCATAAAAACCTCAATAGTATCTTCTACCATGTCGGAGAATATTGACATCATACATCTCTGAAATGTGGCGGGTGCATTGCACAACCCAAACGGCATTCTCTTGAACGCAAAGGTCCCATATGGACAAGTAAAAGTGGTCTTCTCTTGATCTTCTGGTGCAATAGAAATCTGATTATACCCTGAATAACCATCAAGAAAACAGTACCACCCTTTTCCAGCGAGTCTATCCAACATCTGATCCATGAAGGGCATGGGAAAATGGTCCTTTTCGGTCCATGCATTTAATTTCCGGTAATCCATACACACCCTCCATCCAGTCACCGGCCTCATTGGAACAAGTTCATTTTTTTCATTGGGGACCACAGTCATTCCCCCTTTCTTAGGTACACACTGAACAGGGCAGACCCAACTACTATCGGCGATCGGATATATTACTCCAGCATCCAACCATTTTATGATTTCCTTCTTCACGACCTCTTGCATAGGTGGATTTAAGCGTCTCTGGTGCTCAATACTTGGCTTATGATCGGGCATGAGTTAGATTTTATGAGAACAAATACCAGGAGGGATCCCAATAATGTCCGCAATGGTCCACCCAATAGCTCTTTTGAACCTTTTTAGCACTTTGACCAAGCTCTCAACTTGTTGTTCATTCAGATCTGATGCAATGATTACCGGCAATGTGTCACAGTTTCCTAAGAATTCATACCTGAGATGAGGTGGGAGAACTTTTAGTTCTAGCTTTGGAGCCTCCTCTATGGATGGTTTAGCGGGTGGAGACTCACGATTCTTCATGTCTAGTTCATATTTCTTCAGTTTAAACCGGACATTACCACGATCAAGAGCAGCGACTAATGACCCATATTCTTCAATGCATTCATTATCAAAATTCATTATCACTGCCGCCAGTGCTTCTACACCTAGACGTTCTTCTATTTGTGTCTCGGGTGATTCACCAACTTTGTAGGATATGGCAGATACCGATTGGAGCTCACCACTCTGCCGCATGGACCTACAAATGTTGAAAGTCACTTCTTCATTGTTCAACCGAAATTTCATCTGCCCCTTTTCCATATCAACTAAAGCTCTACCCGTAGCAAGGAATGGCCTCCCAAGAATAATAGGCACCTCAAAATCGACTTCACAATCAAGAATAACAAAATCTGCCGGAAATATGAACGACTCCACTTTTACTAGCACATCATGGAGTATCCCTATAGGCCTTTTTACTGTTCTATCGGCCATCAGTAGCCGCATCGCAGTGGGCTTTGGGTCACCCAAACCCAACTTCTTGTAAATCGAGAGGGGCATGAGATTTATGTTTGCCCCCAGATCACATAATGCTTTCGCAAAATGTAATAACCCAATTGTACAAGGAATAGTGAATGCACCCGGATCTTCTTTCTTTTGCACTAAAGACCTTGTAGCAATAGCACTACAATGCTGCATTCTGTCATCATCCTCAAAAGTGACCGATCTTTTCTTTGTAACCAAATCTTTCATAAACTTGGCATAACCGGGCATTTGTTCAAGAGCTTCTACCAAAGGGACATTGATAGAAAGTTGCTTCAACATTGTTATAAAACGACTATATTTACCATCCTCGGTCTTTTTCACTAATCTTTGAGGAAAGGGTGGTGGTGGTCTAGGCATGGGAGTTACCTTTTTAGGCACTTCAGTATCTTTTTCAGTGTTATCTTCTACTTCATCACTAACCTCTACCACTTTATCATTATCTCTCATCACCTTTTCCACAATAGACGGTATAGGTGGGTCAATAGTTTGTTTACCACCACGAGTAGTAATTGCCATACAGTGTCCATCATTTTTTGGATTTTGGACAGTGTTGCTAGGAAGAGTGCCCGGTTGCCGTGTGTTCACAGTTGCAGATAATTGAGCCATTTGCAATTCAAGCTGCTTAATTTGATATGGCATGTGTATCGACTTTCTGTCCAATACCCGCTACATCACTCCTTAACTCTTTGGTGTGCTCATCACTAGCATCGAACCTCCTCCTCATCTTGTGCAACATATCCTCAACTCGCGCCATACTACCTCCACCATCCCTAGGAGCAACTTCACGATTTTGAGGAGGAACATAGGGCCCACTCCTATCATTTCTGTTACCATAGTTACCCCTGTTGAAGTTGTTGTCGCGGTTTTAATTTCCATTACGGACATAATTACCCTCACGGTTGTAGTTACCATAGTTCCGACCTTGATCCCTTGACCTTGGCGCCAATTCTCCTGATTGGAGCCTTGGGCATTCGGTCGGAAACCCCCCGTCTGATCATTTACCGCATAGGAATCTTCCTCATAATAATATTCATCAGTTGGTGGTGGTGGTTTAGACAAGTAGTTCACTGCGTTTATCTTTTCTGCACCCCCAGTGACATGTTTTAACACCAACCCAAGCTCAGTTCTCATCTGTGCCATCTTTTCACGAATCTCATCTGTGGCTGGGTTGTGTGTGGATTGCACTGCAAAAGTATTTCTCCCAGTATCTGATTTCCTAGTACTCCATGCTTTATTATTCCGGGAGATTTTCTCTAATTTTTCGGCAATTTCAGCATAAGGACACTCCCCATAAGAACCACTTGCTATAGTATCCAATACCGCTTTATTATTATCATCCTGTCCCCGGTAGAAATATTCTTTCAGTGACTCATCATCTATGCGGTGATTGGGGACACTTCTCAAAAATGAAGTGAACCTATCCCAAGAACTGCTAACTGACTCTCCTGGTAGTGCCACAAAGTTGTTCACTCTGTCTTTGTGATTTAGTTTCTTGGAGACCGGGTAGTAACGTGCTAAGAAAACGTCCCTTAGTTGGTTCCAAGTAAAAATTGAGTTATAAGGGAGCTCAGTGAACCAAATAGCAGCCTCTCCCGTCAGTGAGAGAGGAAATACTCTTAGCCCTATTACATCCAAATTCAAATCAGGCCTCCCTACACAGCTTTTACACACTGCCCTCACCTTAGCTATATGGGCATGTGGGTCCTCAGACGGTAGTCCTGAAAACAAACCTCTAGCCGTGAGCATTTGCATTAGACTACTAGTGACTACAAAGGTGTGACCTTCTGGTAGAGGGGGCAAGACAAGTGGCCCATCAGAATCTGCAATATTATCATAACCTCTGTAGTATTCTTGAGGACGTGGAGCAGGATTTTGTCCCCTTTGTGCACCTTGACCAGGATTCTCAGGTAATAATCGACCATGAGCATCAACCGGAGCTGGGATGTTCTGGTTTGGATCATCATCATTTATACCCAAGTTTTGATTCATATTGCATAGTGTACGCTCTAACTCGTGATCGTAGGGAAACAAGGGTTCTCTTCCTCTCCGTGTATTTGGCATACAAGGACGTTATTTCTGAAAAAAAATCAAAAACAACAGAAAAAGTAAAATCAGGAAAATATTGACTAAACTTTAGTAATAAGTTTAAGTTAATCTAAAAGCTACTTTCCCCGGCAGCCGCGCCAAAATTTGATACGCTCAAATTTACTTCTCAAATAAGAAGTAAAGCGGTCGTATCAAGTAAAGAACCAAACTAATGAGGTTGAGATCGATACCACAAGGAAAATAGTTCAGACTTAACTTTATTCTATTATTACTATTATTTAGCCAACTATTTTCCGAGAAAACAAAAGACAAAAAGGGGGGTTTTATTTCTAAATTAATGAAACTGATTAACTAAATAAAAATGAACAACTAACAAATTCAACTTTCGGAGTTAAATCAAATTATAAAAGTAACTAGGGCTTAAGTTTTCCCCACAGGTTCCTAACTTGGTAAATCTAACTATAACAATTCTATCCTAATATCTTGCATGTAAAGTGATAAGTTATGTATCTCTAAATCCTTGGTCCGGCATCTAGAGAATTTCACTCCGCACCTTGGTTCGGCTACGTGTGTTGCTATACTAACCCTTATCTTTACCTCATATTAAACATCGTATTCGGTATTTGACTAAGTTATTAACTCGTACCAACCAATACTAGCCTATTAGATAGTCTACACTAAATCTATGTTGATAATTCTTTTCCTATTATCTACCTCCTTGGTCCGGCAAGTAGCATTAAGGCGAGTTCTAACGTTGGCCATCCGTTAAAAAGACTTCTACACGAAAGAATTATCAATACATGCAAGACACCACTCTAGAATTGTTATTTAAGTTAGATTTTTACCTTGTTATTCACCCATGGTTCCCACAACCCTAGCTATGAGGTTTAGTTACCCATATTCATAATTACACAATTCATATTGTTAATGGAAGAATTCATGCACTTACTTTTATGAAAACGAATAGTTTCCCAGAATTTAACTTGAATAATCAACAAAATCACCAACAATCAATTCCCGAAAAAGTATCTTAATTCCCAAAATCGAGAATTCAATACTATAATAGAAGAACTAAAAACTAAAAATTATCCAGAAAGTCTAACCCCCAAAACGAGGTTTTTCCAACTATTTATAATAAAAACAAAATCTAATCAAATAAGGATTCTATTTACTAAAAATCTGTCCAAACGCGTTTGGGTCGACGGACCACGTGACGGATCGTCATGGACACGACGGACCATCATAGCCTCCGTCGTCCCATACTTCACACATTCTTCTGTTGCTTTCTTCAATCCCTTCGACGGACAGGTATGACGGACCGTTTCAAGCACGACGGTCCGTCGAGGGTCTTCATTCCAAAATACTTGAACTTCTTGGAATTTGGGTACTAGGACTACTTCTCTGATCATCACGATGAACAAGCAGGACGGACCATCGTGGCTATGACGGTCCGTCATGGACTTCCGTAATCCCACACTTGGTCAGACTTTCCCATTTTCCTTCAGCAACTTCTCCCTTCACTACGATGCCACCTACGGACCGTCACAGCCTCGACGGACTGTCATGGATTCCATAGGTGGTCTCTTCTGCATTTCTTTCTCAAAAACTCCCGCGTTCATCCTTGGACAGATTTTCTGCAAACAAAGAGAAACTTACATAAAAATTAACACAAAAAGGCTTTCGACACACACTAAACTTAAGGAAAAAGCATTAGAAATACCGTGAAACCACGGTACATCAGTGATGGCTATAGGATCTTTCCTAGAATGAATAGCTTGGATAGATATTCCCCAAGTTCAAGTGTGTCCTTATGATTTAAGGACCTTCATGTCAATATGTTGTTTAAGTTCATGTAATAGTATAGATTATTCTTTTATGTTGTTAAGGGTCGTGTCCCTAATCTATTCTATAGATGTTGAGTCTAAGATGGCGAGACGAGACTCAGTGTCTAAACTATGTACTTATGATTTTATAAATGAAGTGATGTCTTAGCATTATGTTATGCTATGAAAAGTTTTAAATTTTCTGGTAATTCTATGACAATGCGATGAAAGATGTCTAAGGGCTTGCATAAGATCTCCGAGAGGTCAAGTACACCGTGTTACTTGTAAGGGGTGCTCCCCGGTCGTGACAAACTTGGTATCAGAGTAACAGGTTATAGAAAGTGGTTTTACGGTCCAAAGTCTCATAATGCCATGTTTAGTAGAGTCTTGTTAATCGATGTGAGTCGCGACACATCTATGAGCGAGAGACTATAGGAAGATAGAAGTTTCACTTTCTTCACTACTCTTGTGTCGTGCCATAGAGCTTAACTCTATATGATCTCTCTCTTATGTTTCCTTGTTCGTTGGAATTTTAGATGTGATTGCTTGGAAGGGATGATGTCTCAAGGCTAGAGGGAGAAAAGGTGAGTTTTGATGCTTATTATGGTTTTGTGACTTGATGAGTATATGGGAAGGTGAATTTGGAATATTTTGATATGATGCCATTTATGGCTATAGGTGACCTATGAGAATTGAGGTTATATGTTGAGAATTTATGTTATGATATAGTTATATCTTGTTAAGAGTTGTTATGGTTGAATGGAGTCCTCTTTGGAATGATAGGTTGCTTTATGGTTATGTATAATGATAGTATAATGTTATGAAATAGGCTTAAAAGGTTTTGGAGAAATGTGGTAAATAGTGAAAGATGAATGTTGCCTTTTTATATGAGTAATGCTTCATAGTTATTGTCACGACCCGCAAGTACACCCTAGAAGAAGTGAGCACTCTTGAGTCGTCACAAGGCGTACTTGACCTTTCGGAGTCTTGTACAAGCCTCTTAACTATCGTTCATTACATAAGATATGAAAAGTAGTGCCGAATTAAAACTTTTCACAAAATTAATAATAATAAGAAAATATCTTTTATAAATACTAAGGATAAGTCTCGTCGTCACAAGCCAACTTAAAAACACAACTTAACCATCTTAGAGACACGAACCTTTACATTGAAAGAAAATACATAATAAGTCTTATCCAAGTCTTAAAGAAGAACTAAAGAAACATAGACTACGTCCTCAAATATATGAGGACATACCGAGTCTTGAGAGAGTCGATTCCCATGCTTGCCTTCTAATCTTCCACTTTCCTCCAACCTATACTTATAGAGTATAGAAAAGTATGAGATTAGTACAAATAGTGTACTAAGTATGACATTATGCAAAAATATGCAAAAGAGGACATTCTAGTAGAAATAAGCTTTCATGCTAATTAAGTAAAACCTTCATGAATATAGAAGTAAAATAACATATAAATCATCATTTAGCACATAGGATAGAAATTCCATAATTTTAGCACAAAGATGCACTTTACAGTGAACTCAAGGGACATTACAGTGAACCCATTTCTTATCAACTCATAGTTAACTCATTTTCGTTGGAGTTTCCTTACCCAAAGTTATCCTAAGGCTCACTAAGGTGAGACATGAAGGAACCTCCCATACAATCCCTTCAATACATACCTAAGTGATCCTCAAGACTACTCATTATAAGCTTACTTCGCACAGGTAACAAGTCAACACTCTACACCAAAAACACTAGAGAAACATACATTCATTTAAGGACTTCACATAAGTGCCCTTCTCCAAGACAACTCCCAGGTTACACAATGTGCAATGTGGAAGTAGCATCCCATACTACTACTCCCACCAAGTGCTCCTTGAGGATTCCTATAGATTAAGCATACCACATTCATCATACAAGACATAACCTTAACATGCTTTCTTGAATTTAGACACTAAGTCACATAACTTCATTTACATTACATATGACCCATTCATTCATTCATATAAAGACACACCAAGACTCCCTTCACGTTCCTACTTGTGCAATGGATAGATAGCTTCTCATACCACCACCTACCCTAAGTAGTACATCCTTCAGAAGACTTAGTTCATTACATACTTTTGTGGGGGCTAGGATTAACCGACATAGACCATGAGAGCTAGACATGGAATCCCGGTATTAACCCCTACCAGATGAGAAATCCCCACTTGCCTAGGGTAGGTCATTCTTGAGCCTTTACATGGATTCTCCAATAGCTACTCCTATGCGGGCGCTTAGTTAAGGGATAAGGAGATTGCTTTTAAGTAACTCATTCTCTATTAACGAGGAGTACTCATCTCAAGAGGTTCATTGGGAACAACATCTCAACTTACGAAGTGTAACCACCCCTTCTTCAAATCCTCTCGGTGCTAAGCATAACTCCCCCACGGAGTCTAAGCATTCATTACTAAAGGTTAAGGGATAACTATTGGACACCACATCTCAACTCACGAAGGGTATCCATCCTCTAACCTAACTTAGAAAGCTCTTGGGAATAGTGAGGTTGCTACCAAACACTTCATCTCAACTTACGAAGAGTGTTCACCCCAAAAATCCCCTTCTTCTTAATATAGGAATAGTAGGGATGGTCTAGACACTTCATCTCTACTCACAAAGAGTGTCCACCCTAAAATCCCCCATTCACATTCATTAACTTCATTCATTCATTCATTCATTCAAAGTGTGTGTGAGTACATGTGATCACATCTTTCACATAATCACCATTTGTATAACATTGACTCCTAAACATACTCATACTTCCATTAATCATATTTCACACACTAGCATGCTTAATATACACACATTCTTCATTTAACATAATCTCTACAAGACATACAATTCAAGCTTCATAAAGCCTCTCAACGTAAACATCATCCGTATCAACTTACTTCACATATTAAGCCTTCAAGACCATACTCAAAATACACATATAAATACACATTCATATACTTCAAGTAAACACCGCCACCAAAGGTGTACCATAACACTCAAGAACATTTCAAATTAAGAACTAAACAATATAACCAACTTACCATTCATCTAAGCTTTCACCACCTATTCTCAATTCCTCCAATAATTCATCATAAAATAGCCCTTAAGGTAGTAGCTAATCACAATATAACTATAAAGAAAGGATAGCTCTAACATTATCTAATCATGTTGATTCAACCCATTTCATAAGCGAAATGTTGGAAATATGCATAAGCATGGGTTCATTGTGGTTTTGACATTAAAATAATCAACTAATACTAAAAATAACATATTTGAATCATTCGCTTCAATGTAGATTAAGGACGATGAATTTTTATGTAATTGACATGGATAATGTTGGTAGACTTCGCAACGTGGTGTGGGTTCACACACATAGCAAATATGCATATCGGAAGTTTATGATGTTGTTTGTTTCGATTCAACAAACTTGGTGAATCACTGGCACATGCCGTTTGCATATTTTATTGGTGTGAATCAACACAAACAGTTTATTCTTTTGGGCTTCGCTTTGCTCACAAGTGAGGATATTGAGACGTATAAATTTGTTTTATCGACTCAATGGGCAATGCATCTCCGACCGCGATCTTCACTGATCAATGTGAGAGTATAAAGGCAACAATTGCAGAGGTAATTCCAGACACCATCCATCGGTACTGTATTTGGCACATCATGAAAAAGCTCCTTGCAAAACTTAAGGGTGTTTGGGACTTTAAATTGCCAAGTCTGAATTTAAATCAATAATCTATGACAGCATCACTATCAATGAATTTGAGGAAAAATGGGCAACCTTCATTCAAAAATACGACCTTCAACATAAACTATGGCTTCATAATCTATACTATGGATCCATGTTTTCCTGAAGCACTACTTTTGGGCTGGCATGATGTCCACCCAAAGAAGTGAGTCAATGCATTCATTTTTTATGGTTATATATCCAGACGAAGCTCTCTGAATCAGTTTGTCAAGCAGTATGAGATAACCTTGAGATTTAAATATGAGAAAGAACTTCAAGCAGAAGCTGACTCACGAAAAAAGTATGCAGCGCGTTGTAGTGGGTTTGAGTGAGATTTGCAGCTTCAAACCCATTATACTCAACCTATTTATGGTGCCTTTGTAGCAGAGCATATGAATCGGTTGTACCACTGTAAAATTGATAGACACTATGAATTCAATGCCGTGGAGGGAGTTGAGAAGTACAGTGTAACAAATTATTCCATTATTAGTGATTTTCATGGATATCGATTTGTTTAAACTGTGGAATTCCTCCATGCAATCAATATCTGGATTACAATTATAAGAACTTCCAAAGTGAAAGTGTTGTCTGCTGCCACATTACATTTTAAAGACTATATCTCATTGTAAAATTAAAATTCTTCATGACAGAGATATTCTGCGCCGCTGGAGAAGAGATGTAATTCATCCACACATAGGCAAATTCTTTCAAGGAGGCTATCCAACAATGATGGAAGAGTACAAAAAGTATAATTCCTTGAAGAATTGGTTTGATAGGAATTGTGATGTTGTGTTGGATTACAACGCTAAATATGTGAATATAAAAAATGTTTTGAAAGGTTGTTTAAATGAATATTGTAATTGGAATGAAGACATGGCAGTCCCTAACGTTGGTGATACAGGATCAGACGAAGATGCACCATTCATTAGGAATCCTAGGGAAGTCCGAACACGTGGAAGACCACCGACTAATAGATTTAGGAGAGGTGGACTAGAACATATTATCATGCATATAAAGAGTGTGAGTCTAGTCAAGGTCGGGTGGTGGTGGAAGATGTGCTGGAGGTAGAAGGGCTGGTAGAGGTGGTCGAGGTGGTTGTATAAATGCGTAGAATAATCATTTACTTTATAAACACACATTATTTTAATAGATATTTCAAAGTTGTTTCTAATCATTAGGGAATTGAATATTGGAAATTTATCTATAAGATCAAATTGACTAATACACATAATCCTCCATCACAGTTGACGAAATTCATATAAACTCTACTCAACCCGGATCTAGATCAAGTATGTATTATTCATTGGGCCGTTTAATTGTTAGGCATCTTTGTGGTTAGTCACACGCCCAACAACTCGACTATATTTTAAGAAATTCATGTTCACCACAAGTTCACCACTTTGCATCCTAACATCTTATAACAAGAAAATCACCCTGAAATTAATGATATGAAGAGGATACATTGTTATTTTGAATACTTTGATAAGGGTCTCCTTGATGAAATTGTAGAAAGGGTGACTTCCAAGTCATTCAAAGATTTAATAAAATTAAGACTGAGGTATGTAAATTTTTAATTTAAATCAATTGCTTACATTCATGTGTAACAATCTAAGTATTTTTTTCACCTACAAGTTATTTAATGAAATAGGAAGTGAACGGTGGGTTTACAAGAAACTCACGTGGACGATGTCCCACTTAAGTTATTGTTGGGCCGAACATCAAGAAAATTCAAAAACCTATGATTCTTTCATGAACATGTGCATCGAATGTGGAAATACATAAGCCATGTATAGAAAATGAGTGGTAATATCATTAATTAAAATATTTTCTGATGTTTTTGATTCATTAAATTCCTTCTAAAGTAACGGATATGTTTTTGTATTTTAGAAGAAGTTTTTCAGCTATGAAGATTCATATGGTGCAATGCCATTACTGGAGCAAGCATCTAGAACAGATTACATCGTTGCACCATATGCGATTGCCATATTCTCAATATTCTTAGGTGGTAAATATAGGCGAAATGGAATAAACACTATTGGGAAGATGAAACTAACCCAACACGAAAAAAGAGTAACAATGCATTCTCGAAATCGTCTTCGATAAATGTTAAGCCTATCGTGGATTTTCAATCGTTTATTCACTGAAAAACCCAGTCCTTGTTGCACAAATAAGCATCCATGTGAGCTAGGCGACCATTGTTACGGTTGTAGTACTGATGAAGAAATTACGTTGTATTATGGAGTCTAACATTGGTTCAGATTTATAATGTCTGAAATTACGTTGTTTTATGAAGTCTAACATTGGTTCAAATTTTTAATGTCTTTTCTTTCATGTGTTGTTGCTATGTTTTTATGTTGTATTTAGTTTCGTCACTGTTTCATATTTTTAGATGGATCTACGTTCAATTTAAATGTGACAATACGTACCGTAGAAGTTGGAAATGATTTTTTGAATTAAAATAAAAAAATAAAAAATAGACACCACCCATGCATTATGCAATAACAACAAAACAAAAAGGAAAATTAAACAACAACTAGGACCTCATCCAGCTTCCTTGTGTCGTGCCAATAAGCCTACAACTGTACGTTCCTTTGGCAACCCATCTTCTCATATATCTCGAATGTTTTGGCGAGGGGAGGATCATCATCATCTCCACCCACCTATTACCTTTCTATGCAATTATCCATTTCATGTGCTCGGCTACCTTATCCTCCATCTTCTCACAAGAGCCCCGCTTCAAGTAATATAATTTTTCCACAACCTCCGAAGAGGTTTCAAATGACATTGCCCTTCTTTTGTATTCCAGAGTTTGGTAGTTGTCCATATTTTTTTTAGAAAGCTACTATGAATTTCTACTTTGAATGTTATAAGTGTGATGAATACATTTAGCGGGAGTCCCTATCTCTAGTAAAAAAATTGGATTGAAATGCGAAGGGTTTGGATCCAAATGAAACGTGCGATCATATTGTAATATTTTCCAAGTAATTATTTCACTCTTCTTTAATTATATGTCAAAATAATTATAAATCAATTTAATCACTATTATTGTAAATCGAGAAATAAAAGAGAAAGGAACCTAAATTAGTGACTGGATTTTTTCTGTCATCTCATTAAATCTACTTGGAGTTACTTACCACTTCATTTTAAAGATAAATCAATTTGAATATAAGAAAATAAAAAGTTACGTGTATTCAAAATAAATTTTCATTGGAATATAAATTACAAGTGCATGTTTATAAAAAAATTGAAAATAAAGAGATAAATATAACCAAGACTCGAACTCGTAGCCTAGTTGTTAATTTTTGAATGTATTTACCATTCGCGTTGCAATAACATTCATTCACAATTATGAAACATAATTTATTTATTTTTCATCTATGTTTTACTAAAAAAATAAATAATTTAATATTAGTTTTAAATTTGTCACAAGATAATTTGTCTTAAAAAATTTAGTCCAAAATATTGTAGTTGTTAAGTCTAATTAAAAGTAATTGAGTTACCACTTGTTGAAAAGACTTGGTTTGATGAGTTGAATTTTCTTGTAACACCTTGTATCCAAAACAGATCAGAAATTAGCTTTTCAGAAATTGCAGGTGCAATGTACGGTCACCATCTATGGACCGTAGTCTGATCTACGACCGGTACTGTGGGTTCGTGGTTCACCACTTTAGCCTCTTCCAAAACTCAACTCAGAAAATCGACTAAGTCTCGACCCACAGACAGACCTATGGTCCGTAAGTTAGACCACGGTCCGTGGTTTGTGTCCGTGGATTGAAACTCCTGTTACCCAGCCTCTAACATGAACTACGAATGACCAACACGGACCGTCGTTAGATCTACGATCCGTAGGTCTGATTGTAGGTGAAAGTTAGCAGTTAGTTAGGGGGAAATTACTGATTGGGTCAACTTCAAATGGTCATACCTCGTAGCACAAAAGGAATAGGTGTCCTATGACCCATGATATGATACATAATTAAATCCTCTTTCCAATGTCACCGAGTTTGCTAAAATCCAACCTCCAACTAAAAAGTTATGCCCATTTAGTGAAGGCCTGTCGAGCAGACTCAAACGACGGACCCAACCAACGGATCGTCGATCGAATGACTACCCAACAGTCCAATCCATCGATTGCTCCAGCATCAATTATTTCGGGGGTCTTTTGGTCTTTTCCTAGTTTGTTTAACACCTACGATGCATTGTTTAAACCCTAAATCATGAGATTTTAGTCAGTTTAAGCCTAGAAACATAACTAAAACTTACCTAAGTCAAATCATTAATCAAAACTTAGAAAATTAGAAGCAATAGAGGAGAAAAAAGTCAAAACTCCTAGTTCAAGAACGCAACAAGGTTCCATCAGTTCCAGCCCCATAATCTAAAGATTTCTTCGTGGAACTCATCACCAGGTATGTGAGATTTCACTAGTGGGTTCCTTTCACCCATATGATGCCTAAATATCAGTCAATTCTTGATTCCCTTATCATGATTAGACCTAGGGTTCCTAGAACTTCATTAGATTATCATGAATTAGTTAAATTATATATTCCAAATCAGATTACCATGTTATTACTCAGTTTATTGCATGAATTTCAGAACCCTAGCTATGTATTTATTTAGTTCTTGAATTACACATGCTAGGTCAGATAATTCAGTTACTTCAGATATACATGCCTCAGTTATTAATGCATCATTATCAGATTAATTATTGCATTCTCAGTTTGCATGTTCAGTTTGAGCTATCCAGTATTTACAGAAACTCAGTCATAATCAGTTAACTACTTAATTCATTGGGAGTAGCATAATACCGAGTTGTACTAGGGTTCATCGTACCCAAATAGTCCAGAACTACTAGCCAGACAGGTTGTAAGTCCCCTCTGTGGGCATCAGCTTAGTGATCACGCCAGCATGCCTTTATACCTCTGGCAGGGTATATTGGGTCCTCTCGATGGGGCGTACATATCGGACTCCACATTTAGATTATGTGGTTTTATTATCGGTTATTAGTAGCTCCCATAGTTCAGTTAGATTCCATTGCATTGACCATATATCAGTAAATCCAGTATTCAATTTCAGCATGTTATAAATTGGTCAATGCATTCAGTTATCTCAGCATTCAGTATATTATGTTCAAAATATTATACTTTCTTTTATGCTTGTTCAGTTATGTATTATTTCAGCTTTACTCTATCATACATTCTCAGTATCTTTCAAGTACGGACGTATACATTTCCTACATCTTCTTGTGATGTAGGTTTAGGTTCTCAGCATCCACATCACGCTTATATCGGTTCCCAATCTCCAGTTTAGCAGAATCAGTGGTGAGTCTTTATTCTCCGAGGACAACAATCATGAGTTTCTTTTCGTTATTTTTAGTCCTATAGTTTCAGTTTTGCTGGACTTAGCTTGGGCTTGTCCCAACATTTCTAATCTGTTAGAGGCTTATTTTTCAAACATAGTTAGTTTCAGCTTAGTATTGAGTTAATATGTTCTTTTTATTAAACTCATCAGTTTCATATATCTCAATTATAGTATATGGGTATTCCCCATCGTTTTATTTTATTTATGATTTAGCTTCCGCATTAGTTTATTATCTTTAGTATGCTAATGATCATGCCAACAAGGTTAGCTTGGGATCACGTGTGGTCCTAGGTCCTGTGTCTGCGTCTCTGGGGTAGCTTGGGGCGTGAAAAACTTTGTATCAAAGCACTAGGTTTGAGTGCCCTAGGATGTCTGAAAATCCAAACTAAGTAGAGTCCTTTTCATAGGTGTGAAGCGCACCACATCTAATGAGAGGGAGGCTATGAAGTGTTATAGGAAAAAATTCACTTTCGTGTTACTCTTATTGTGCGTAAGGTATGATCTAATTCGATTCTAACTCGACGTTCTACGTTTCAGATCATGCCTTATTGTAGAGCTAACGCTAGGAATACAAACGCAGCTCCGCCAGTCCTAGATCAGGAAGTCTCCAATGCTGAGTTGAGAATGCTATTCAGATGTTGGCTGAGAGTGTCTCCAACCAGAACAATCGGGTTCAAGCTCATGTGAATGCTAATGGGGGATTAGTAGCAGCAAGGGGCCGTGATTGTGTTAGGACAAATCCGCCTGAGTTCTTAAGATCACAGACTAGTGAGGATCCCCATAATTTCTTATATGAGATAAACAAGATCTTTTAGGAAATGCAGGTCACTGGGAATGATCGGGTTGAGTTGGCACCATGCCATCTGAAAGATGTTGTTCATATCTGGTACACTCAGTGGAAGGAAAATAGGGGTATAGATGCAACTCCTATTACTTGGGATTGCTTTAGTGAGACATTTTTGGACAATTTTTTCCCAATAAAGTTGAGAGAAGCAAAGGCCTAGGAATTCTTGAACTTAAGGCAGGGAAACATGACAGTCCAAGAGTATGAGCTCAGTTTAACCAACTCTCCAGGTATGCTCCTCACATAGTTGCTTACTCTAGTCTCAGATGAAAAAGTTCTTGTATGGAGTGTCAGATTTGGTGAAAACTGAGTGCAGAAATGCTATGTTACTGGGAGATATGAACATATCTAGGCTTATGACTTATGCTTAGCAGGTTGACGATAATAAGCTTAGGGAACAATCCAAGGAGAATAAGAAGGCTAGGAATGGGAACTATGACTATTCTCAGCAGAAATCGAGTGGTGGAAATTGCTCGCAGAGTCAGCAGAAGTTTTCAACCCCAGCCCCTTCAACAACTAGTGTTCCATCCTCCAAGAACAGGTATGATCAGAAGGTTAGTGTTTCAGGCACCAAGACTTACCCCACTAGCCCTAAGTGTGGTAAGAACCATCCACTCGTGCACCTCGAAAGAAAGGAAAGATGCTTTAGATGCGGTCAGTCTGGTCACAGGTTGAGGGATTGTCCTTCTAGACAGGGTCAAGGAGGTAGTAATGGTAGAGCTCAGTCTACAACTTCAGCAATACCAACAAGTTGCCTGACTCAGCAGGGTAACTCATCTGGTATAGGTGGCGGTCAGTGCCATAACTGGTTGTATGCTCTTCTGGCTCGCCAGGATCAGAAAGGTTCTCCTGATGTAGTCACTGGTACGTTACGAGTCTTTGACCTTAATGTTTATGCATTTTTAGATCCACGGGATACTCTCTCTTTTGTAACTCTTTACATAGCAGTCCAATTCAATGTTAGTCCAGGAACTCTCTCAGAACCTTTCTCAGTCTCTACTCTGGTTGGTGACCCTGTTTATCTACACGGGTATACAAAAATTGCCCTGTCACAGTCTCTCAGAAAGTCACCTCAGCAGATCTTGTAGAGTTAGAAATGATAGACTTCGATGTCATTCTAGGCATGGATTGGTTACATTCCTATTATGCCTCAGTCGATTCTAGAACTAGGATTGTTCGTTTTCAGTTTCCAAATGAACAAATCTTAGAGTGGAAGGGTAGTATCTTAGCGCCTATGGGTCGATTCATTTCTTACCTTAAGGACAGAAAAATGATCTCTAAGAGTTATCTCTATCATCTAGTTCGCATTAAGGATTCTAGCTCTGAAACCCCAACTCTTGAGTAAGTTCCAGTAGTCAGTGAGGAAGTGTTTCCAGAAGATCTTCCCGGAGTTCCTCCCGAAAGGGAAATCGACTTTGGAATTGATCTCCTTCCAAATACCCAACCTATTTCTATTCCTTCTTATAGAATGGCTCCAACTGATCTTAAGGAATTGAAAGATTAGTTCAAAGACCTTCTAGATAAGGGTTTCATGAGACTTAGTATTTCTCCATGGGGTGTACCAGTGTTGTTCGTAAAGAAAAAACATGGTTCTCTCAGAATGTGCATTGACTATAGACAATTGAACAAGGTCACAATCAAGAATAAGTATCCCATCCCCAGGATTGATGACTTATTTGACCAACTTCAGGGTACTAATCATTTCTCAAAGATAGACCTCAAATCAGGTTATCATCAGCTCAGAGTCAGAGATAGTGACATTCTGAAAATAGCCTTCAGAACTCGGTATGGTCATTATGAATTTGTAGTTATGTCGTTTGGACTAACGAATGCTCCTGCAGCTTTCATGGATTTTATTAACAGAGTGTTCAAACAATACTTGGACTTGTTCGTATCGTCTTTATTGATGATATCCTCATTTACTCTAGGAATTAGGAAGAACATGTGAGTCATTTGAGAGTTGTTCTGCATACTCTCAAAGATCGCCAATTATTCACTAAGTTTAGGAAATGTGAGTTCTAGTTGTAATTCGTTGCTTTCCTTAGTACATTGTATCTAGCGAGGGGATTCGAGTGGATTCGCAAAAGATAGAAGATTTGAAACAATGGTCCAGACCTACCTCTGCTACAGATATTAGAAGTATCTTAGGCCTAGCGATTTATTACAGAAGGTTCATGGAAGGATTTTCATCCATAGCCTCACCATTGACTAGGTTGACTCAAAAGATGGTCAAGTTTCAATGGTCAGATGATTGTGAGAAAAGCTTTGCATAATTGAAAACTCATGTCTTGACTCTACCAGAGGGTTCAGATGGTTATGTGATCTATTGTGATGCATACAGAGTTGGCCTAGGTTGTGTGTTGATGCAGCGAGATAAGGTTATAGCTTATGCTTCTAGATAACTTAAGGTGCATGAGAAGAACTATCCAACTCATGACCTCGAGCTTGCAGCAGTGGTATTTACACTCAAGATCTGGAGACACTACTTGTATGGTGTTCATGTAGATATGTTCACTGACCATAAGAGCCTTCACTATGTGTTCACCTAGAAAGAGTTGAATCTTCGCCAGAGGAGATGGCTTGAGTTCCTTAAGGATTATGATATGAGTGTGCATTATCACCCTGGTAAGGCGAATATAGTAGTAGATGCTCTTAGCATATTATCTATGGGTAGTGTAGCCCATATTGAGGAAGAAAGGAAGGAACTAGTGAAGGATGTTCACATGCTTGCTCGCTTAGGAGTTCACCTTATGAGCATATCAGACAGTGGTGTAACAATTCAGAATGGGCAAGAATCTTCTTTGGTAGTAGAGGTTAAGGAAAAGCAAGACAATGATCCAATCTTGCTTGAACTAAAGGGTGCAGTCCATGATCAGAGAGTGGAGGTTTTCTCCCAAGGGGGAGATGGTGTACTTCGCTACCAAGGTAGATTGTGTGTTCCTGATGTGGGTGAGTTGTGACAACATATTCTTGCAGAAGCCCATAATTCCAGATATTCTATACATCCAGGTGCCATTAAGATGTACCGCGATCTGCGGAAAGTCTATTCGTGGAATGTCATGAAGAGGGATATAGCAAATTTTGTAAGTAAGTGCCCCAACTGCCAGTAAGTCAAGGTAGAACATCACAAACCAGGGGGTATGACTCAAGAGATCGACATTATTACTTGGAAGTGGGAAGTGTTCAATATGGATTTCGTCACAGGGTTACCTCATACTCGCAGACAGAATGACTCCATTTGGGTAATAGTTGACATGATGACTAAGTCTTCTCGCTTTTTAGCGGTCAAGACTACAGATTCGACGGAGGAATATGCCAAGCTTTACATTACTGAAATTGTGAGGTTGCATGGGATTCCTTTGTCTATCATCTTAGATAGAGGTCATCAGTTTACCTCTCATTTCTGGAAGTCATTTCAGAAGGGTCTTGGTACTCAGGTTAACCTTAGTACAACATTTCATCCATAGAAGGATGGATAGGTAGAGCGTACCATTCAGACCCTAGAGGATATGTTGAGAGTTTTTTGATCGATTTCAACGGTAGTTGGGATGATCACCTTCCTCTTATTGAGTTCGCCTACAACAATAGCTATTATTCCAGCATTCAGATGGCCCCTTATGAGGCACTATATGGGCGTAGATGTAGATCTCCTGTTGGTTGGTTTGAAGTAGGTGAAGCAACTTTGATAGGACTAGATTCAGTCCTATATGCTATGGAGAAAGTGCAACTCATTAGAGATAGACTTAAGACAACCCAGAGTTGTCAGAAAGCTTATGCAGATATAAGGAGAAGGGAACTAGAGCTCCAAGTTGATGATTGGGTTTTCCTGAAAGTGTCACCTATGAAGGGGGTGATGAGATTTGGCAAGAAAGGGAAGCTCAGTCCTACATATGTAGGCCCTTACAAGATCTTGAAAAGGGTTGGCAAAGTGGCATATAAGTTAGAGTTACTAGTAGAATTAGCATCAGTGCATCTAGTTTTTCACATCTCACTGTTGAAGAAGTGTGTGGATGATCCAGCATCCGTAGTGCAATTAGAGAGCGGGCTGTGAAAGATAGCCTTTCATATGAGGATGTACCAGTTAAGATTATTGATTGTCAGGTTAGAAGGTTGAGAAACAAAGAAGTCGCTTCATTCAAGGTTTTGTGAAGAGTCACTCCGTAGAGGGAGATACTTGGGAAGAAGCAGCAGCCATGAAAGCCAAATATCCTCACCTCTTTCTCTCCAATTCCACTCTAGCGTGAGGTAATAGTCCCTTTTCAGCTTTTTAGTCATTCATGTGTGAATTCAGCCTTCTAATCATGTTCCCTCAGTTTGTACTTGCATTTCAGCGTAATTACATGTTCTTGGAACTCAATTCAGTCAGAGACTCAATTCTCAGTGTTTAGTGGTGGGATTGCAACTCTTTCCCTCTATTTCAGCTAGTTTAGACATCATTCAAGGACGAATGTTCCCAAGGGGGAGATAATGTAACAACCCGTATCCAAAACAAACCAAAAATTAGCTTTTAAAAAATTGCAGGTGCAATCTACGGACCGTAGTCTAATCTATGGCCCGTACTGCGAGTCCGTGGTTCACCACTGTAGCCCTTTCCAAAACTCAGCTTAGAAAATTGACTAAGTCTCGACCCACGGACAGACCTACGGTCTGTAAGTCAGACCATGGTCGGTGGTCTGTGTCCGTGGATTGATACTAATGTTACCCAGCCTCTAACATGAACTACGGACGACCAGCATGGACCGTCGTTAGACTAGGATCCGTGGGTGAAGGTTAGCAGTTAGTTGGGGGGAAATTTCTGATTGAGTCAACTTCAACTGGTCATAACTTGTAGCACAAAAGGAATTAGATGTCTTATGACCCATGATATGATAGATAATTGAATCCTCTTTCCAACGCCTCCGAGTTTGTTAAAGTCCAACATCCAAGTATAAAGTTATGCCCATTTTAGTGAAGGCCTGTCGAGCAGACTCAAACGACAAACCCAAACAACGTTCCAATCTATCGATTGCTCCAACAACAATTATTTCAGGGGTCTTTTGGTCTATTCCTAGTTTGTTTAACACCTAAGATGCATCATTTAAACCCTAAATCATGAGATTTTAGTCAGTTTAAGCCTAAAAACATAACTAAAACTTACCTAAGTCAAACCATTAATCAAAACTTAGAAAATTATAAGCAAGAGAGGAGAAAAATGTCAAGAACACTAGTTCAAGAACTCAGAAAGGTTCCATCAGTTCCAGCCCCGCAATCTAATGATTTCTCTGTGGAATTCATCACCAGGTATGTGGGATTTTACTAGTGGGTTCCTTTCACCCATTAGATCCCTAGATATCAGTTAGATTCTTGATTCCTTTATCATGATTAGACCTAGGGTTTCTACAACTTCATTAGATTATCATGAATTAGTTAGTTATATGTTCCAAATCAGATTACCATGTTATTAATAAGCTTATTGCATGAATTTCAGAACCCTAGCTATGTATTTCTTTAGTTCTTAAACTACACATGTTAGGTTAGATATTTCAGTTACTTCAAATATACATGCCTCAATTATTAATGCATCATTATCAGATTAATTGTTGCACTCTCAGTTTGCATATTCCGTTTGCTATACAGTATTTACAGAAACTCAGTCATCATCAGTTAACTACTTAATTCATTGGGAGTAGCATAATATCGAGTTGGACTAGGGTTCAGCGTGCCCAAATAGTCCCAGAACTACTAGCCAAGTAGGTTGTAAGGCCCCTCTGTGGGCATTAGTTTAGTGATCACACCAGCATGCCTTTATACCTCTGGCAGGGTATAATTGATCCTCTCGATGACGCGTATACATCGGACTCCACACTTAGCTCATGTGGTTTTATTATCAGTTAATAGTAGCTCCCACAGTTCAGTCAGATTTCATTGCATTGACCATTTATCAGTATATCCAGTATTCAGTTTCAGCATGTTATAAATTGGTCACTGCATTCAGTTATCTCTGCATTCAGTATATCATGTTCAGAATATTATACTTGCTTTTGTGATTGTTCAATTATGTATTATTTCAGCTTTACTCTATCCTACATGCTCAGTACCTTTCAAGTACTGACGCATACATGCGCTACATCTCCTCGTGATGTAGGTTGAGGTTCTCAGCATCCAGATCACGCTTAGATCGGTTCCCGATATCCAGTTCAGCAGAATCAGTGGTGAGTCCTCATTCTCCGAGGACAACAGTTCTGAGTTTCTTTTCATTATTTTTAGTCCTATAGTTTCAGTTTTTCTAGACTTAGTTGGGGCCTGTCCCAACATTTCTAGTCAGTTAGAGGTTTGTTTTTAGACATAATTAGTTTTAGCTTAGTATTGAGTTAATATATTCTTTGTATTAAACTCATCAGTTTCATATATCTCAGTTATAATATATGGGTATTCCGCATCGTTTCATTTTATTTATGATTTAGCTTCCGCATTAATTTATTATCTTTCATATGCTCATGATCATGCCACCAGGGTTAGCTTGGGATCACTTATGGTCCTAGGTCCCGTGTCCGCGTCTCGAGGGTAGCTCAGGGCGTGACATTTCTTCCACTCTTTCTTTTGTAATCCAAATCCATTAATTAACCATATTTTTAAGAAGATTATTTTTTATACGAATATACATGTTAATTTTGTGTTTAAAAAAATTTCAAGAAACAAAAGGAAGGCATCTAACTAAACGAAATTTCTTTATTTTTCATCTATTTTTTACTAAACACATATTTAATATCATTTTTTAATTTTCACAAGATAATTGGTCTCTTAATAAAGTGTGAATGAGATCATGTAGTTGTTAGCTCTTAACTAAAACTACTTTAGTAAACCTACCACTTTTTGAAAAGAGTTGATTTGATATAAGTTGAATTTTCTTTTGCTGTTCCATTTTAAAGTCAAATTCATGCATTAATTAACCATTTTTTTTAGAAGGCAAGAAAATAAAATTTATAATTATCAAAATATTTTATGATATAAATTATTTGAAACCTTTTAATATTAATTTTTATTGAAATTAAATTTATTATTATATCAAAAACTTTTAGTAACTATAACAAACGGGATCTGACGAAATAGTATTACTTACTCCTATTCTCTTCTAAGAGAAGTACTTGAGTACACCTACAAGTTATTGAAAGATATGATTTGATAAGTTGAATTTTCATTCACTCTTCTTATTTAAGCCAGTCCAATTTATGCTTGTAAAATAAAATAAACACTGCATAAGCTAGACTCGAAATTGGGACCTTTGGGACTATTGATGTACCGTGGTTTCACGGTACTTTCAATGCTTTTTCCTTAAGTTTAGGGTGTGTCTAAGGACTTTTTGTATTAGTTTTAATGTTTTTTTCTCTTTGTTTGCAAGAAATCTGTCCAGATTGAAAACGCGGAAGAAGTGTGCTGAAATTGCAGAAGTGACGACCTATAGAGCCATCGACGGTCCGTCGAACCCTCGCAGGTCCGTAGGTGGCCACCGTCGTATGAAGGAAATGCTGCTAAAGGAAGATCGGGGTATTCTGACTACGTGTGGGGCTACGGAGGCTCTCGACAGACCGTCATCTCTAGGACATACCGTCCTGCACATCTGTCATCATTAACAGAAATAAGCTCCAGTACCCGTCTTGAAAAGATTCTAAGTGTGGAGAAACGGAAGCCATCGACGGACCGTCGTGCACTCAACGGACCGTCATCCTTGTCCATCAATGGTAACAGTAAGTTGGAGAAGAAAGCAGCTGAAAAAGAAGCTAAGTGTGGAACGACGGGGGGCCTCGGCGGTCCGTCGTGGCCTCGACGGTCCGTCATCCAGGTCGTCAACTCAGACGCAGTTTTTGGGCAGATTTTCCTTAAATAGATTTCCCTTTTATGTTAGGACTCTATTATTATAAATACTTGTAAAAACCTCATTTTTGAGGTTAGACTCTTGGGTATTTTTCAGTTTTATTGTTCTAATTGTTGAACTTGAGATTTTGGAAATTAATCTATTTTCCGGAATCGTTTGTTGAAAGGTTATTGATTAATTCAAGTAATTTTCTGGGTTTTCTTCAATCACATCAAAGTAAGTACATGAATTCTTATCAAACTAATATGAATTGTGTGATTATTAACATGGGTAACTAAATCCATAACTAGGGTTGTGCAAACCATGTGTAAATAACAAGGTAAAAACTAGCTAAAATAACAATTCTAGAATAGTGTCTTGCATGTATTGATAATTCTTTCGTTTAGAAGTCTTTTAACGAGTGCACGCGTTAGAACTCGCCTTGTTGCTACTTGCCGGACCAAGGAGGTAGATAACAAGAAAAAATTTATCAACGTAGATTTAGTATACACTATCTAATAGGCTAGTGTCGATTGGTGCGAAGTAACAACTAAGCCAAACATCGATTATGATGCTTAATATGAGGTAAAGGTAAGGTTTAGTAAAGCATACACATGTAGCCAGACCAAGGTGCGGAGTGAAATTTCCTAGTTGCCAGACCAAGGAATTAGAGATACATAACTTACCAATTTGCATGCAAGATATTAGGAAATGATTGTTATAGCTAGAATTACCGAGTTATGAACCTGTGGGGAACACTTAAGCCCTAGTTACTCTCATTACTTGATAAAAATCAAATCTTTGAACTTGTCTATTTAGAAATAGTTAATTATATTCGTTACTTAAAACCCCCCTTTTTGTTATTTGTTTTCGGAAAGGACTTGACTAAATAGAAGTAATAGTAGGTTAAAGTTAAGTCTAAATCATTTTCCTCGTGGGATTGACCCCAACCTTATAGTTGGGTTCTTTACTTGATACGATCGCTTATACTTCTTTTCAAGAAGTAAATTTGAGCGTATCAAATTTTGGCGCCGCTGCCGGGGAAAGTGGCTTTTGGATTAACTTTAAGCTTATTACCAAAGTTTAGTCAACATTTTTCTAATTTTACTTTTTCTCTTTGTTTTTGTCTCTTGCAGATCTAACTTCTGTGTATGCCAAGTACACGGAGTAGAGGAGAACCCATACTCTCACCCGACCCCGAACTGGAGCATACACTGCGCAGAATGAACCAAAATTTGGGTATTCTCGATGATGGGCTCAACCCGGAAATTCCACCACCGGTTGAAGCTCATGATCCATTATTACCTGAAAATCGTGGGGAAGGTGAAATACGGAGGCAACCTCCCGCTCCACGCCCTCAAGAGTATTATAGGGGATATGATAATATTACTGACTCTGACGGACCACTTGTCTTGCCTCCTCTACCACATGGCCATACTTTCGTGGTAACTAGTAGTCTGATGCAAATGCTCACCGCGAGAGGTTTGTTTTCAGGGCTACCTTATGAGGATCCACATGCTCACATCGCCAAAGTGAGGTCGGTGTGTAAGAGTTGTGTAGGGAGGCCTGATTTGAACATGGATGTAATTGGGTTAAGAGTGTTCCCTCTCTCACTGCCGGGAGACGCTGCTATATGGTTTACCGAACTCCCCTATAACTCAATCTACACTTGGAATCAATTGAGGGATGTGTTCTTAGCACGTTACTACCCGGTGTCTAAGAAGCTAAACCACAAAGATAGGGTGAACAACTTTGTGGCACTATCGGGAGAATCAGTCAGTAGTTCTTGGGACAGGTTCACTTCGTTCTTAAGAAGTGTCCCCAATTACCGCATCGATGATGAGTCACTGAAAGAGTACTTTTATCGGGGATAAGATGATAATAATAAAGCAGTATTGGATACGATAGCGGGTGGTTCTTATGGGGAGTGTCCGTACGCTGAGATCGCTGAGAAGTTAGAGAAAATATCGTAAAATAATAAAGCTTGGAGTACTAGGAAGTCAGATACTGGGAGAAACACTTTTGCAATGCAATCCGCACACAACCCAGCCACAGATGAGATTCGTGAAGAAATGGCTCAAATGAGAACTGATCTTGGGTTGGTGTTGAAACACATCACTGGGGGTGCAGAAAAGGTAAATGCGGTGAACTACTTGTCTAAACCACCACCGCCGATTGATGAGTATTACTATGAGGAGGACTCTTATGCGGTAAATGAGCAGACGGGGGGTTTCCGACCAAACGCCCAAGGCTCCAATCAAGAGAATTGACGCCAAGGTCAAGGAAACCAAGGTCAGAACTATGGTAATTACAACCGAGAGGGTCATTATGTCCGAGATGGGAATTACAACCGCGACAACAACTTCAACCGGGGTAACTATGGTAACAGAAATGATAGGAGTGGGACCTATGTTCCACCTCAAAATCGTGAAGTTACTCCTAGGGACGGTGGAGGTAGTATGACGCGAGTTGAGGATATGTTGCAGAAAATGATGAGGAGGTTCGTTGCTAGTGATGATCACACTAAAGAGTTGAAGAGTGACTTAGCAAGTATTGGGCAGAAAGTTGATACACATGCAATCTCGATCAAGCATCTTGAGTTGCAATTGGCCCAATTGTCTTCGATTGTGAACCCACGCCAACCGGGCACTCTTCCTATCAACACTGTCCAAAATCCGAAAAATGATGGACATTGTATGGTAGTAACAACTCGAGGTGGTAAGCAAACCATTGACCCACCGATGCCGTCTGGTGTAGAAAAGGTGATAAGAGGTGATGATGAGGTAGTGGAGGTTAGTGGTGAGTTAAGAGACAAAACGGGGAAAGAAGCTGAGGTACCCCAAAAGGTGACCCCCATGCCTAGACCACCACCTCCATTCCCACAAAGGTTAGTGAAAAAGATCGAGGATGGTAAATACCGGTGTTTTATCAACATGTTGAAACAACTTTCCATCAATGTCCTTTGATAGAAGCTCTTGAACAAATGCCCGGTTATGCCAAGTTCATGAAAGATATGGTTACTAAGAAAAGATCGGTCAGTTTTGAGGATGATGATAAAATGCAGCATTGTAGTGCTATTGCTACAAGGTCTCTAGTGCAAAAGAAAGAAGATTCGAGTGCCTTCACTATTCCATGTACAATCGGGTTATTACACTTTGCAAAAGCATTATGTGATCTTGGGCAAGCATAAATCTCATGCCTCTCTCTATTTACAAGAAGTTGGGCTTGGGTGACCTAAAGCCCACTGCGATGCGGCTACTGATGGCCGATCGAACGGTGAAGAGGCCTATTGGGATACTCCACGATGTGTTAGTAAAGGTGGAGTCATTCATATTTCTGGCCGATTTTGTGATACTTGATTGTGAGGTCGATTTTGAGGTGCCTATTATTCTTGGGAGGCCATTCCTTGCTACGGGTAGAGCCTTGGTTGATATGGAGAAAGGGCAAATGAAATTTTGGTTGAAAAATGAAGAAGTGACTTTCAACACTTATAGGTCCATGAGGCAGAGTGGTGATCTCCAATCGGTATCTGCCATATCTTACAGGGTTGAAAAGTCATCTGAGGTACAAATAGAAGAACGTCTGGGTGTAGAAGCACTAGCGGCAGTGATCATGAATTTTGATAGCGATTGCATTGAAGAGTATGGGTCATTGGTCGCGACACTTGATCGAGGTGATGTTCAGTTTAAGCCAAAGAAGTTTGAGTTAGATATGATGCATCGCGAGTCTCCACCCGCGAAACCATCTATAGAGAAGGCTCCAAAATTAGAACTTAAGGCTCTACCACCTCATATGAGGTATGTATTCTTGGGAAATGGTGACACTTTGCCGGTAATTATTGCATCAGATTTGAATGTGCATCAAGTTGAGAGTTTGGTGAAAGTGTTAAAAAGGTTCAAAAGAGCTATTGGGTGGACTATTGCGGATATTATTGGGATCCCTCCCGGTATTTGTTTGCATAAAATCCAACTCATGCCCGATCATAAGCCAAGTATTGAGCACCAGAGACGTTTAAATCCACCTATGCAAGAGGTGGTGAAGAAGGAAATCATTAAGTGGTTGGATGCTGGAGTGATATATCCAATCGCCGATAGTAGTTGGGTATGCCCTGTTCAGTGTGTACCTAAGAAAGGGGAATGACTGTGGTCCCCAATGAGAAAAATGAGCTTGTTCCGATGAGGCCGGTGACTGGATGGAGGGTGTGTATGGATTACCGGAAATTAAATGCATGGACCGAGAAGGACCATTTTCCTATGGCCTTCATGGATCAGATGTTGGATAGACTTGGAGGAAAGGGGTGGTACTGTTTTCTTGATGGTTATTCGGGTTATAATCAGATTTCTATTGCACCGGAAGATCAAGAGAAAACCACTTTCACATGTCCTTATGGGACCTTCGCGTTCAAGAGAATGCCGTTTGGGTTATGTAATGCACCGACCACCTTTCAGAGATGTATGATGTCAATATTCTCTGATATGGTGGAGGACACTATTGAGGCATTTATGGATGATTTTTCAGTGGTTGGTGACTCCTTTGAGCGGTGTTTGAGTCATTTGTCCGAGGTTCTTAAGAGGTGTGAAGACTGCAACCTTGTGCTAAATTGGGGAAAATGTCACTTCATGGTGAAAGAAGGTATTGTATTGGGTCATCGCATTTCAGAGAAGGGTATAGAGTTGATCGAGCTAAAGTTGAGGTGATAGAGAGACTTCCTCCACCCATCTCTGTAAAAGGTGTGAGAAGGTTTCTTGGGCATGCGGGCTTTTACCGGAGGTTCATCAAGGATTTTTCAAAGATTGCACATCCCTTGTGCAAGTTGCTTGAGAAAGAGTGTAAGTTTTATTTTGATGAATCCTATCTTAAGGCATTTGGTGAGCTAAAGGAAAAATTGGTGTCTGCACCTATCATCATTTCTCCGGATTGGAGTAAGCCATTTGAGGTTATGTGTGATGCGAGCGGGGTTGATCTTGGTGTGGTTTTGGGATAATGAAGGGATAAAATCCTTCACCCCATTTACTATGCTAGTAAAGCCATCAATGAAGCCCAAAAGAACTACACCGTGACTGAGCAAGATCTCCTTGCAGTAGTCTTTGCTTTCAAGAAATTTCGCTCCTATTTGCTTGGCACTAGAGTTATAGTGCATACTGATCATTCTGCTTTGCGATATTTGATGGCAAAGAAGGATGCAAAACCGAGGTTGATTCGTTGGGTATTACTATTGCAAGAATTTGACTTTGAGGTGAAAGATAGAAAAGGGACTGAAAATCAAGTTGTTGATCACTTGTCTCGATTAGAAGATGAAGCAATGAGGGAGTTAGGTGAAAAGGCTGAAATTGATGATACTTTCCCTGATGAGCATGTATTGGCTGCCTCCCAAGACTTGATTCCATGGTTTGCAGATTTTGCGAATTATCTGGCTAGTGATATCGTCCCACCGGACTTGTCCTTTCATCAAAGGAAAAAGTTCATGCATGATGTGAAAAAGTTCTTTTGGGATGAGCCATACTTATATAGGATTTGTGCCGATGGGCTTATTCGGAGTTGTGTGCCGGAAGTTGAGATGTTGAGTGTTTTGGAGGCATGCCATTCTTCGCCTGTAGGTGGGCATCATAGTGGTATCTGGACTGCCCACAAGATCTTGCAATGTGACTACTATTGGCCAACTATCCACCAAGATGCTCATGAGTTCGCCAAGGCATGTGATAGATGCCAAAGAGATGGCGGCAATTCGAGAAAGCAAGAGCTCCCTTTAAATCTCATTCTTGTGATTGAATTGTTTGATGTGTGGGGCATTGACTTTATGGGCCCTTTTGTGAGTTCTCATGGTATGAAGTACATTCTTGTGGCAGTCGATTATGTGTCTAAATGGGTGGAGGCTATCACACTTGCAAATAATGAAGAGAAGAGTGTCACCGCGTTCTTGAAAAAGAACATATTTATCAGATTTGGCACCCCACGTGCTATTATCAGTGATGGGGGATCCCACTTTTGCAACAAGCTATTTAAGGGATTATTGGAAAAATATGGGGTTCGTCATAATGTGGCCACTCCGTACCATCCTCAAACTAGTGGGCAAGTTGAGGTGTCAAACAGGGAGATTAAGCAGATTTTGGCGAAAATGGTGAATGCTAGTAGAATGGATTGGTCAAGGAGGCTTGATGATGCTCTTTGGGCCTACCGAACAACATACAAGACTCCCATACGTATGTCCCTATACCAACTTGTATATGGGAAGGCTTGTCACTTACCGGTTGAATTAGAGCATAAAGCCATGTGGGCAATGAAGAAGTTGAAAATGGATTGGAATGAGGCTGTGGAACAGAGGTTAAACGGGTTGAATGAGCTTGATGAATTTCGCTTGAAGGCATATGAAAGTTCAGCCCTCTACAAAGAAAAGATGAAGAAGTACCATGACCAAAAGATTGAGAAGCGCTATTTTTTGGTTGGGGATTTGGTGCTTTTATTCAATTCTAGGTTGCGCTTGTTTCTGGGCAAACTCAAGTCCAAATGGACTGGTCCCTACTTGATCACCCAACTATTCCCTCATGGTGCGGTTGAGTTGGAGAACAAGGAGGGTGTGAGGTTCAAGGTGAACGGGCAGCGCATCAAAATCTATCTGGGGCATGCTGAAATGGCGAATGAAGTGATCGAGGCATACCATCTTGATGAAGTCTGAGTAATCAAGATTCCTCCATCGTGCCGTGACGTTAAATCAAGCAATGATTGGGAGGCAACCCAATATGTATCATCTAGCCAACTATAGGTCTTTCGTGGTTTTCTAGGAATAGTTGCATTATTTTTGTTTTTATTACTTAATGTCCCATTTGAATGTTCTTTTATTTTTCTTTAGAAGTGTTGGCTAGAGCGTAGTTTAGGGTCCGTGTCCAAAAAGTGTCCAGAAAATACAAAAAAGATTAGCTTAATGGGTGTTAAATATGCAGGGACCATATCACAGAAATCTGCAGAAAACTGGTCTGGTGCACCCATCGACGGACCGTCGTCTCTGCGACGGACCGTCGGTAGGATTCGTCGTGTCCAGGTATGTTCTTTCAATTTTTCTATGTTAGGGCACTGACGACGGAGGCCTCGACGGACCGTCGACCCACTTACGGTCCGTCGACGGGGAATCGTCGATCCCTCACCCACCAACCCGACCCGACCCGTCCGGCTATATATTAAAAGTTTTTAAACTTTTCAGTTACCCACCTCTTGACATACCCCCCTTAAACGGTTTCCCTCCCTATTTCCTCTCATTTTCCTCCACTTCATCACCCATTAACTCCCAATTACTCCTCAGATTCCCACACTTCCCCCAAACCACAAGAACTCCTTTCTCTCCCAAATCTCCCATTTTCTTCAGTCCCTTTGCCGGTCGGTTTTTGTGGTTGTTGCTGTTGTTCAACTACTAGTGTTCATACTCTTATTTCTCTACTACAGTTATCAGGTATGTTGTTCTGATATGCTAGATTAACTGTTGTTAATTTTGCTGATTACCTTGATGTCTAACTGTGTGGGTACTGAATTTTGGACCCTTTTGCATGCTTAAACTTATACCCACAAGTCCTAAGTCCCTTAGAACACTGAAATTGAAAAGCTTGGGGGTGTATTGTTAAAAAACAAAATGGCGTGTGTTTGCATGATTGTGTTCCTGACCTAGGGCTTGATAGGCTGTAGAAAATGCATGTTAAAACTAGGAAAATTCATGCCCTACGAATGATGGGATGCTGGGTACATGTTAGGTGAACTTACGCTTCTAAGAATACTTTGAATTAGTAAGAAGGGGGAACCAAATTGGCTGCAAAACTCTGTCCCTGAAGAAAAGTACGAGACCTCGTCAACGGACCGTCGGTCCCTCGACGGACCGTCGTTGGGGTCCGTAAACCCCAAATTCCCTTGCCTCTCTAAGTGTCCGTCGATGGATCCCTTTGACGGACCGTCGTCCCTTCGACGGCCCGTTCTACACAACCGTCAACGGTGTCAGAACCTTTGCTTCTGATTTTCTGTAAAAATAATATAACTATCCCTCGACGGACCCTTATGACGGACCGTCGTCCCTTCGATGGTCAATCCTGCATAACCGTCGACATTGTCAGAACCTTTGTTTTTGATATTTTTAAAATATATTCTAAGTGTCCCTCGACGGACCCCCATGACGGACCGTCGTGCCTCCGACGGTCCGTCCTGCATATCCTTCTCCACTGTCAGAACCTTTGTTTCTAAGTTTTGAAAAAATTATTCTACGTGTCCCTCGACGGACCCTCATGACGGACCGCCGAGCCTTCGACGGTCCGTCCTGTTCAACCGTCGCCATTGTCAGAACCTTTGCTTCTGATGTTCTCCAGCAAAATGTTTCTAAGTGTCCCTCAACGGACCCCCATGACGGACCGTCGTGCCTTCGACGGGCCGTCGATGGGTCTGTTTGGCACTCTATACTTCTGCACTGCCATTTCTTTAATGTGTTCTGCTTTTGTGTTTTCTGCTTTTGCATGTGTTGCAGGCTTCCACTGGTACTAACTACTTCTCTTTGCAGGTACAAATGGCACCTAATCAAGACCGGGTCTACTCACAAGGGCATTCCAAGTCTGTCGCCCCGTCGAACCAACTGGTCATAGGCTCAGACGATGAGCGTGACCCGGAGTACGTGCCACTAGGCACACGCACTGCTACCCCTACTGCCCGCCCCACCAGATCCACTCCCACGAGGGTTGCGCCCGGCGTAGTCACTGCCTCCCAGTCTAACGAGGAGCGCATACTGACCGGCACACCTTCTGGGTTGGCTGCACATTCAGAGGGACCATCTGGCTCCGTGGAGGCTTCCGGTTCTAAAGAAGCTTCCGGCTCTGTGGAGGCTTCCGGATCTGAGGAGGCTTCTGCTTCTGCCTCGTCTGATGAGGCTGACAGTGTTGAATCTACTCCAGTACCCCAGACTAGCGTCCCCGCTCCGGTTGCTGATCAGCCCAACCGGTGTTGTGTCGAGGGGCAATACCAAGTCTATGCTGATGCTAAGGTGCCTAATGACAAGGGGGTCATGACCCGGACCCTGACACTCGAGCGGTGGGTTCTCACGGGGAGTCTTACCACCATGCCGGCCATTCATGAGTTATTCACCAGACATCGGCTGGAGCGGATGGCTCAAGATGTAGGCCGCTATAGCGAGGAGATGGTCCGAGAGTTCTATGCCTCTTATGTGGCGACTCTTCGATCTCAGCTGGACAGGCGGGCAGCCCCCGTCAAACATGCACCGCTGGAGTACGTCCGAGTCCGCGGTAAGCGGGTTGATATTTCCGTGCAGGCCATTCGCAGGTTTCTCTATGGCATGGATGTCGATGCCACCCGGACCCCTCTCACCGCCAACTTTGACTACCGGTGGAAGTTGATCAAAGATGGCTGGTTCCAGCGTGAGCCAGAGGTGAGAGAGACCACCAAGCGGTGGATTGCACAGAACCTCTCCGTAGATGGTGAGGCTGCCGATTGGGTGCGGGAGCCCAAGGGGAGTATCAAGAAGGCCAACCTCACCTTCACAGCCAAGTTCTTATGGCTATTGGTCTAACACTGCCTTTCCCCCACTGCTGCTGATAACATTGTCACCTGGGATCGTGCAGTGCTGATGGCTGCCATGATTGCGGGGTTCGAGGTGGACTTCGCATGGCTATTACAGGCGGTAATGCATGAGAGGGCCTTTAAGGCCACTACTACTTACCCCTTCCCGTGCATGGTTTTTGCATTGTGCAAGTCTGCAGGAGTGCCCGTGTTGCACATTGATGTGATCAAGACCCCGCCTGGCCAGGTTGATATCGGTCTCATCCGCGATGAGGTAAATGAGTTGGCTCCCAATAGAGGGCCCCGTGTAGAGGTGCAACCGCTAGGTGAGAACCTGGCAGCCACGGTAGAGCAGGCCTAAGGGGCTAATCCGGCTACATCTGAGCCTACCGACACCACTCCGGTCGAGTCTATCTCGGGTGGTAGCACCGCTCCGAGCTCCTCCCGCTCTATCCCATCTGCTACACTGGTTCTGCTTGCTAGGGTCCAGAAACTAGAGGCCCAAATGGCCACACTTCTGCATCACATCCAGCCTTGGATGCAGAGGTCCATCGCTGAGGCAGAGGAGTGTATAGAGAGGAAGATGGCCCAGCATACTGAGCGGAAGATCATGGAGGTTCACCAGCGTTTGGATGCGTTTGAGTTGCGGGTTCTCGCTCGGCCAGCCCCTACAGTAGATGTGATGACTCTGCAGGCTGCTGTGGAGAGTCTGAGAGCAGACTTGGATACTATACTGGAGGCTCGGGTGCCTGAGTCTGAGGCCCCTTCTGCAGAGCTTGCTGAGGACACGGTGATGGCTGCCCTGTTTGCCACTACTGATGTGCCACCACCTCCACCACGAGATTGTGCCAAGAGGCACCGAACTAGAGATGAGGATGAGTCCCGGGCACGGAAAAAGGAGCGCCATGAGTTGGAGGCTGCGAGGAGAGCCTCGCTGATTGATAAGGAGGCCCGCCAGTTGAGGGTTATAGAGGTGACTGCTGGGGCGTCTAGTTCCAGAGTTGCAGAGGCTGAGAGGAGCACTACTGATGGTACTGTCATTGCTGAGAGGAGCACTACTGATGGTGCTGTCATTGCTGAGGACACTACTGATGGTGTCCCTACTACAGAGGGAGCGGGTTCTGGAAAACCGGACCCGCCAGCTTGTTGATCGTCGGCGCTTTGCGCCTCAGGTTTGCTTCACCTACCACTCTAGTTTATATACTTTTATGCATTGGGGACAATTGCACGTCTTTTTTGTTGGGGGTGGGGTAAACGGAAAGTGAGTTCTAGGGTGAAGTCTGAGTAGCCCAACTCACGATCCTCTCTTGGGGTTTTCTTACTTGTGTTCTTTTTCCCCAAGAGACTGGATATTTTATTGTTGAACCGGCATGTTGGTATCTATTGTACATAGTATAGGAATGGAATCTGAAGCATGATGGCTAAACAAAATAATATCCTGATTTAAAGAAAATGCTGCATGACTAGGCACAGTAACTGATAAATGTGTGGCTCTAAGCATGACATAGAGATACACCACTGCATGACCCTAAATCTAAGACTCAAACTAGGATTCTGATAATTTGGTAGAGTAATGAGATGTCAAGTGAGTGTGAGGAAAATTTTAATATTCCACCATTGGTACCGAGCTAGAACTTGCCTGGTTAGTCCTGCTAAAAGTAAGCTGTGATAAACAATTAGGAAAGGATCATAGGCCTTTATTCAAGATAGCCAATCTTTAGCCTAGATAACAGAAAACCGAACAAAATTAATCCCTTCTTGATCCAAATGATTTGAGCTTATAATAGACCTTTCCTTTTCACCCGAACTGATCTTTTCTGGGAACAATGTGTTGGCCCTGGCACCTCAGCTTATGCCAAAAGCATAAGTTGAGGGTGGCTAATGCAGAAAAACAACCTTGTCGTGTCCCTGACCCAACTTTGGGTATTGTGTACCTTGACTCATGGCAAAGCCATGAGTTGAGGGTGGCTATTATGAGGAATGCTCCGGAAAGTGGGGTTGAAAGAATAAAGAGAGAGAAAGAACAAAAGAAAAGTGACTCAAGAAAAGTTGAAAGAAAAGTGAAAAATTTGAAAATACAAGTAAGAAAAGAAAAGAGTCACTTACACAACAGGAGAAAGAAGGGAGAATAGCAAGGTGAAAGTATACAAAAAAATCAAGAAATAAGGCAGAATAAAATGATGAAAAAGTAGGACGCTTAGCCGTTATGTCAAGGAGGGCAATAAGTCACTAAAATACATCTAAATGTATCCTACCTGACCCCGAGCCTAAGTTACAAGCTAAGAAAGTCCTATCGTGATCCTAAGAGTCTATTATGGTGAACTTAAAGCAGTGAAAATAAGGGCAAACCTATGGAAATAAGTATAAATGAGGTGTGAAGTTGTTCTGAGAGTGAGTGTTGAAAAATAATCCTTATATTCAAATTGAAATCATTGTGTGAAAAATGAGGATGTTGTTTTGAAGCGAGGACACTAGTTGCAATACCGGAAAATTGGTACCTTGATGAGAGATCAAAGAGGATAGGTGTCGGTGTGTGGTGAGTCTGTGTCATGGTCTGATCCACATGAGCGAGCCTAATAGTGATAGCATGCATAAACATAATGAAAACAATGATTTCCAGATGATTGCGAAAGTTAAAATAAGGATACTCTTGTAAAAAGATTTTGTGGTAAGTCATAGTGCGTTGCTTGAAGACAAACAACGAATTTAAGTTGAGGGTGTTGATGTACCGTGGTTTCACGGTACTTTCAATGCTTTTTCCTTAAGTTTAGGGTGTGTCTAAGGTCTTTTTGTATTAGTTTTAATGTATTTTTCTCTTTGTTTGCAGGAAATCTGTCCAGAATGAAAACGCGGAAGAAGTGTGCTGAAATTGCAGAATTGACGACCTACGGAGCCATCGACGGTCCGCCGACCCCTCGATGGTTCGTAGGTGGTCACCGTCGTATGAAGGAAGTGCTGTTAAAGGAAGATCGGGGAATTCTGACTAAGTGTGGGGATACGGAGGCTCTCGACGGACCATCATCTCCACGACGGACCGTCATCTCCACGACGGACCGTCCTGCACATCTGTCATCATTAACAGAAAGTAGCTCCAGTACCCAACTTGAAAAGATTCAAAGTGTGGAAAAACGGAAGCCATCGACGGACCGTCGTGCACTCAACAGACTGTCATCCTTGTCCGTCGATGGTAACAGTGAGTTGGAGAAGAAAGCAGCTGAAAAAGAAGCTAAGTGTGGAACGACGGGGGGCCTCGACTGTCCGTCGTGGCCTCGACAGTCCGTCATCCAGGTCGTCAACTCAGACGCGGTTTTTGGGCAGATTTTCCTTAAATAGATTTCCCTTTTATGTTAGGACTCTATTATTATAAATACTTGTAAAACCTCATTTTTGAGGTTAGACTCTTGGGTGTTTTTCAGTTTTATTGTTCTAATTGTTGAACTTGAGATTTTGGAAATTAATCTATTTTTCGGAATCGTTTGTTGCAAGATTATTGATTAATTCAAGTAATTTTCTGGGTTTTCTTCAATCTCATCACAGTAAGTACATGAATTCTTATCAAACTAATATGAATTGTGTGATTATTAACATGGGTAACTAAATCTATAACTAGGGTTGTGGGAACCATGGGTAAATAACAAGGTAAAAACTAGCTAAAATAACAATTCTAGAATAGTGTCTTGCATGTATTGATAATTCTTTCGTTTAGAAGTCTTTTAACGAGTGCACGCGTTAGAACTCGCCTTGTTGCTACTTGCCGGACCAAGGAGGTAGATAATAAGAAAATAATTATCAACGTAGATTTAGTATACAGTATCTAATAGGCTAGTGTCGATTGGTGTGAACAACTAAGCCAAACATCGATTATGATGCTTAATATGAGGTAAAGGTAAGGTTTAGTAAAGCATACACACGTAGCCGGACCAAGGTGCGGAGTGAAATTTCCTAGTTGCCAGACCAAGGAATTAGAGATACATAACTTACCAATTTGCATGCAAGATATTAGGAAATGATTGTTATAGCTAGAATTACCGAGTTATGAACCTGTGGGGAACACTTAAACCCTAGTTACTCTCATTACTTGATAAAAATCAAATCTTTGAACTTGTCTATTTAGAAATAGTTAATATATTCGTTACTTAAAACCCCCCTTTTTGTTATTTGTTTTCGGAAAGGACTTGACTAAATAGAAGTAATAGTAGGTTAAAGTTAAGTCTAAATCATTTTCCTCGTGGGATCAACCCCAACCTCATAGTTGGGTTCTTTACTTGATACGACCGCTTATACTTCTTTTCGAGAAGTAAATTTGAGCGTATCAACTATAAGTTTAAGGTTTAACCATCCGCGCTGCAGTAGCATTCGTCCATACAAATCAAAGGAAATGTATTTAATCGCTTCCATATCTGCTGTTAATCAATAAGAGGTCTAGCAAAAGTAAGAAGTAAAGTATTGGGACCTAGACCTGATACCGTGACCTTTGGGACTGTAAGTTAAGGTTTAACCATCCGCGCTGCAATAACATTCGTTCATACTAACCAAAGGAAATGTATTTACTCGCTTTCATATTTAATTTGTTGTTTAATCAATAAGAGGTTTAGCAAAAGTACGAACTAAACTATTGGGACCTACACTAGATATCGCGACCTACTGACTAAACATTTAAGCTTTAACCATTCGCGCTGCAATAGCATTCGTTCATAATTACGAAAGTAAATTAATTTATTCTATATATCTCCTATTACTTTTCTAATCAATAAAAATTCAGCCAAATAAAGAACTAAAATGTGAGTTATCTTAAAGATCATTGAAGTATAGGAAATTATCTAGTTTTTGGTTCATAATTACATGGCACTACTCAAATATTTAAGTTTCTGTACACGCCATTAACTTGGGGAAGACAAACAAACAAATATTTAGTACAAGTAGTAGCTGACTTTGGGAAGTGTTTCGAAACTTTATTTACACGCCATTAACTTGGGGAAGACAAACACTCAAGTGTCTACTGCCCAATTCTCATTTGACGCGTAATAGACATCTAGCATTAATTATTTAATTTTGATTGATTTAACCAATTTCTACCATTTTATATCTCTTTTTAAAATAACTTATATAAAATTTGATATTGTTTATTTAATTTTTGTATTATACTCCTATTAGTTAGTATTTTTTTGACATATATTAAACTATATGTATGTAGAAACATAATATAAACGTAATTAAAAGGCAAGAGTATATAGATACTAATTTTAAAACAACTCGGTACATAAAAACTTAGAAAATTAAAGGAAAATCAATTCCTAAAACAAAAATTAAAGCTTGGTAAATTCTACCTAGAGTTTCTGGGAGAAACAATGTCGTTGTTGACACCCAATTTTGACCTATACAATTCGAGTTAACTATTGAGCTTCTTCAATTTCAAACAATTTGAAATAATCGTCTTTGAAATAATCTTAAAATATATATATTGTAAAATTTCTTTCTAATTAGTTTCGGTTAGTTCTTCAGAAATAATTACATAATTATACATATAGACTTATATAATTTTCATCTTTTATATAAATATTAAATAAATAGCTAAAAAGTATTTCTTTCCTTTAAATTAGTGAATTTTATAAGTATTTTAAGTAATGAACTTGGGTCTTAATAATTATTTTGTATTGTTTAAATTAAGAAGCTCAAACAATTAATTGATAAGTATTCATCTTATTTTTTTTTAGACAAATTAATTATTGGACTCAATTTGACTATATCTAAGTTTAATTTGATTAGAACAATAACAAAAGAAACCAAATTTTAAATAAAAAGGGGTCATACCTTAGTTATTTTACCTTCACACATATACATATATTTACAGATACAAACATATATGCATATATCCTATATTCACGCGTACTTCTTCTCTCACGTTTCTTCTTCCAAAACGCAAAGTCAACACAAAGAACCATAATATCTTCATCCAACTATACTATCCATGACCATTGACAATCCCTCCCTCCATACTCAAAGATTGCAGGCATTGGGTTAGATTTGTTGACTTTGAATTAGATAAAAATCTCACCCAAATCTGATGTGAATCGGGGCTATCACATTGAATTCGGATTTTTAGGGGTATGTTCTTGTCCTACTCGTTTTCTCCTCCATTATTTTCAATCAATCTCTCATCTCCCGCTAAAACGACTATTTGAATACAACCCTTTGTTTTTGCTATAAATACATGGTATTGATGCCATTTAGAAAAACACTAGAAAGACGGAAAAGAGAGATATGATTAAGAGAAATTTGGAGAATTGGAAAGGTCTTAAGGGTGGAGAGGGGAGAGAAAAAATAGAGACAGAGAAAAGAAAAAATAGGTATAAAAACATAGCTAGAAAGAGTACAAGAAACAAAGAGTTTTGAGTCTCTTCAATTCGAATTCGAAGTTGTTTTATTTTTTCCAGAGCTCATTGAAATCGGCTCACAATTGTGGTAGTTCTTCGTGGTTAATCTCGTTATCCTAATTCCTGCCTTAAAAAAGGTAATATCTCATTCCCTCTGCTAAGTTCTTCTTCTTTTTTTTTTGAAATTATCAATTTTTGTGTTTATGTTGGCGTTGTTTATTTAATGTTATGGTTTTAACAATTGATTATGGTTAAGTGTTACTCTTCTAGCTGATGAAATTGTTATTGGTATTATCTACTGTTTGTTGATGTAGCAACTCCTCTTATCTTTTTTTTCTTTCAAATTTCGTGATTATACTAGTGTTCAACATGTTGTTTTTCATATCAAGTTTTTGTTTTCTTTGTGTTTGATGTTAGTTGGAAATGTTGGCCATCAACTTGTTGTTCAAATAAAAATGTCTTAATTTAGTAGCAGTTGGTGTTCCAAGCTGAAGTGTCTCTGTTTGCTCACCTGTAGATTGTTTAAGTGTTTTGAATTTTTGTATTTGGAAGGAAGTCTATCCATGTATATGCAGTGTTACAAGTAAGCATGAATATCTTCCCTTGTGATTCTTAATTGAATAAGTATGTATTAGTTTCACCTTAACATATTCTCTTATCTATTGTATGAATTTACTTATTCTTAGGATCTTTCGTATACATTTCGAGTTCAAATCAACTAACTATAGGCAATTTGATGAATAAAATTTAATCTTTGATCCTCAAGGGCAACATATTCATGTCCCACTGTTTTTTTTATTTTATTTTTTAAAATTATTATTATTATCATTTTTGTATGCATTGGCTACTATAAATATGTTTTCCAGCACTATTTATTCTTAAATTAGTAAATGTTTGACTTGTTACTGGAGGATATTTAGCTTTATCTGATGATTCATTTTGTTATGGCTTATTAATTGCTTCTTGTAATGTGCCTCCCATTATAAGCTGTGAATAATTCTAAGTTGTTTGAATTACCATTCTAATTTTTATTGTTTATTTTTTTTGCATGAATCTCTTGTCTGAGTCCAATTTGGAGACTCTCTCCTTCACTCCTTGCATCTCGAGTTTGTTGAAAGCCAACAATCTTCCTTCTTCGAGTCAACTTTACCATTATTTCCAAATTTAGGAAGCTGATACAAAATAAAGGGAAGCCAAGTAATGCTAAAATATAGCTGCTACAGGTTTAGAAGGCATAAAAACGAATCTTTATACATCCAATATACACTGATATACATCAGATGTACACAAAAATGAGAATTGAGCAATGAGGCCCAATTGCAGCAGTTCTTGAGGTTTAATTTCGACTGAAACGCAAGTCATTTACAACAACTAGACTTGGGCCTAAGTCAATTATTTCCTTAGTTATTTGACTTATACGTATTGCTTATTTGTGATTTGTTTGTTTAACTCAAACCCTTTATTTGATTGGTTTAATTTAATTAAATTCCAAAACATGAGCTATATTTTTTATGTTAGTTTATTTTAATACAATTTCATTTTTTTTATTTCTTATACTTTATTTGATAATCTTTAGTCAAAACTTTTATTTATTCATCAATTAATTTAAAATTATTTATCATGATTTAATTGACCAAATTGATTTAAACTATTATTTGTCAAGTGATTCAAATAAATTCCTACATAATATATTTTTAAAAAAAAATTTATTTTTATCTCGTCTTTAAAATGTTAATCTTAAGTTCATTTTTTTAGTGCTAATCATAACCTATTTTTTTTTAGAAGTTTTGATCACTTTCAGATAATTTAATTAGTTTCATTTTCCTAACCCCCCCCCCCCAAAAAAAAAAGTCTTTTTTGTACACTTAATTATTTTTCTCAAAGTTAGTCAAATATTTAACCTAAATCGTAAGATAACCGCAAGTTAGCGGACGCATTAAGTGCTAATACCTTCTTAAAATAGTAATAAGAACATCTTACCTATTTTCTCTAAATTTTAAAAGACTTAATCTGTTGGAGTCTTTTTAAATTAAGTTTTCTTAATTTCTTTTTAAAAAATTAAGTGGCGACTCTTTTTCTAAGTATTTTTCTTTAAATGTTTTTGTACTTAGAACATTTTAAAAAGTGATTTTTTAAAGATAGTAAAATTACGACATAACAAAAATGGTGACTCTGCTGGGGATTTAATATGTTCTAACCATAACAGACTTAGGTTAATTATCAAGGTTTTTAGCATATGCTTACTTGTTTGCTTTATTTTACATGCTTAATGTTTTATTTTCCATTCTTATGTGATCTAAACTGCTTATTTGTTATTGTTTATCTAAAATGTTTATTTGTTACTGCTTTTATATAAATTGTGTGTTTGTTACTGCTTTATAAGTTGTCATTTTGTTCATACTTCCTCCAATTTTGAAAAATTCATGCAATCACACGTACACGCGAGGTGTGCTTTGCGTACCCACAAATTTCTTTCAAAATTCCAAAAATTAGGAGAGTTGTCATATGCGCGGGGTGTCCAGATCTTTTACCGTGTGACTGCGTAGCCTCCTCACTTGAGTTGTCAACTCGAGAACCTTGTGTCTAGTAAGCCAAATCATCGAAGATATAAGATAGAGCTAAACCACCCCTCAATTTAAGTGATGCATGCATATACCATAGGTGGATCGATCCTAGTTATTGATTCCACATTTAAGAAGTCCACCCTTGTTTCGACGGGTTTCACGACTCAACGATCAACGAGCATGTTTTGTGTAACGTGATAATGACAGACAAATTCAAGCCTAATTTTGACATAATGAGTTTGAAAATTATATGTTTATTTTATTTTAATTTGTAGGATGGATTCAGTCCCCCAAGTGCCTAAAATTAGGATGGTCGAAGGTTTCCCACACAAATTGAGGGCATGGTGGGAAACTTGAATCCAAGTGAAAAACTAGGTATTGCAAGAAGGTTTGGGTGCCTCCCTATGCTATTCAAAGTCAACCCGAACAAACACGTAATTAGAACATTAATTCAGTTTTGGGATCCAGATCGTGTTGTGTTCGCATTCAAAGACTTTGAAATTACACCTACATTGGAGGAAATCTGTTATTTCACCAGTTTGAAGTATTGAGGAAGAGGTAAAATTATTCCACACAGTCAATTAGAGAAGAAATTTTTTCGCTACTTAGGACTGAAAAATGAAAAGAAACTTTGATGCTTCAAACATAATTGAGTTTCTTTGGATTACTTATATGAAAGGTATGGACGCTCGAATAGTTACAAAGTGTTCAGGAAAGAATTCTCTTGCACTTATGTTCATTGGCAAGCTAGACGTCCTATCATATTTGTTGTGGCTTTACTAGGGACTTAAGTGTTTCCATGAGAACATGATCATATTATCACCTGCATATGTTCTGTGGCTCGAGTACTTTTTGAAGGTGTTAATGTCAAAGAACCCACTCTGGTTCCATGATTTTAACAAAAATATTTCGAACTCTTGGGAAATGTAAGAGAGGGGAATCAAACTTCTTTGAAGGTTGCAATTTTCTTTTTTAAAATGTGGGCAATGGAACATTTTCACCAGCGTAAAAATATGGATGACATATGCTTTAGTAACGCAAATCATATTGACAGTTTTTATGACAGGATGAGAAGGTTTGTGTCTCCCCTTGGTACTGATGACTAGTATGAATATCTAGCCTCCCGCACCAGTAACCAAATTAAGTGGAAATATCCATTACTCTCACGTTCCCCGGCCTATATAAGTTGCAGGAGGTTTTACTATATTGAGCTTATTGGTTGAAAGGTCTCCAGCCATATGCTCCGGTGCGCGTGCTTCAATAGTTTGGTCAAGCACAAGTAATCCCTCTTCGAGCAAACATGAGGATTTCCAAAATTTCCTTCGGACCAAAATTTGAAGTCCCTAAAGCTAGAGAGATTCTTCATGAATGGAATAATATTCTCACGATAGATATAGAAAATGGACCAGAAAGAGAAATTCCAGAATATCAGGTGTGGCTTCGAGAAGACCGTAATAGCATGAGTCCAGAAGGTGAATAGGGTTTTGAGGATATTGGGACGACGATCTATATAAGACATTCTCATCTTGGAACCAAAGTGGTCACTCCTGAAATATGGACTCAAATGGAAAAAATAATGCAATATTTGCAGAATACGGGAGCAAGGCCTAGCAACGTGGGAGCGTCATCTTCACTTCTTCCACCAGCGTGATTGATAACAACAAACATTTAGGCAAAGCCTTAGTTTTGTTTATTCTCTCTTTGTTGTGCTCTTTTGTTAGTATTTAATGAAACTTGGGGTCTTTATTTTCCAAACTCGAGTTGTCACAAATTAATGGCTTGGATCAATCTATCATAATGTTTGACGTTTAGGCCTACCTCTGGCATAAAAAGGTCACAAATCTAGGGCACTATAGAAACGGTTTGTGTGTTGCTTGATATAATTGCTTTGTGTAGTGATGTGTCAGTTTGTCTAAGGCAGAATTAATCCACTCTTGTTTCTTAGAACACCCTAAGCATATATTAAATCCACAACAACAAAGTCCATCCAAATTACTCCTGATGTGTGGCCCAAGTTTCTCAGAAATATATAAACCCTCTACTCTAAATTTCTATTTGTCCGTCTCATGAAGGTTGACTTGATAAGAGTCAAACTTCATCGTGTCTGAATTCTTTGAAGGGATACATAGGCAGCCTATTTAAGGCTCGGTCCCTAGCTTTTAATTGTTTATTCTCCCTTATTAATGAAGGATTTTGAAGATCTCACTTATAAAAGATATGAGCGGAAGAAGTTAACAAGACTCTATACCAGTTGACTTTCCTGATTCATTCAAATGAACTAACCAAAAAAAATCTTTCCATTTTAGTCCTCCATTTCACCCAAAATACATTCGTGGATTAATATGCTTAAAGCTGAATGACACTTATATGTTTATTCTTGTATCAACTTATTTGTATTTATTATTATAAATAATAACTAACATAGCTACCTTTGAGTTATTTTTCATTTATCAGGTAACTAGAACTAATCTGTGTTGAGAAACTGGCTGAGCATCCGTACTTCACAAGATCTAAAGTCCCTAAAGATTCCTTCCCGGGCCAAAATCTATTGAAAGGAAAAGAAAAGATGACTAGAAATGGTGAGGACATTGGTTTGAATGAGATCACAGTAACAGACCCTATCATTGTTGAGCAGAATGAGTTGATTGCTAAACTGGCACAACAAATTGCTGAAATGAGGGCCGAGATGATAAGACTCGGGAATTGGAAAATATGGCTATCACTTCCAACACTCCTCCTCCAAAAAACGGAAGACCTTCACTCCATTTACATACTCCTAATCTAACACCAGAATATTTCCCACACAATTCACCTACTGTTCCAGTTCAAAAGCCTACCATCGTTGAATTAAACACAACAAACCAATATCATGTTAGCTCTTCCTACCAAATTCCTCATCCTTCTCAAAGCCTAAATTCTAACAACTCTCAAGCATTAACTCCTCCTTAAAACAATTCAAACCCACCTACTACTCAACCCCTACCTCCAAAAGCCACTTTCCATATTCCAATTCTTACAGAACCACAACTTCCATACACTACATATCCGAACCCGATCATTATGAGAAGAAGTAAAAGGAGTGGAGGGTCAAAGGAGATGACTAAGCAGAGCATGAAGGAAAAAACTATGAAAGCTATGAAAGAACTTCATTACACTATAGATGTTATGGGACTGAACTACGAAGACTTGTATATCTACCCAAACTTGGACCTTTCCGAGGGGTTTAAGGTACCAAAGTTTGACACTTTTAGAGGAACTGGAAACCCCTTAGCTCACTTAAGGGTGTATTATGACCATCTCGTAGGAGTTGGGAAAAATGAAGCATTGTTGATGCGTCTCTTTAGCCGAAGTTTGAATGGGGAGGCCTTGGAATGGTTCGCCTCCCAAGACATGAAGCAATGGTTTATTTAGAATGTTTTAGCTAAAGATTATAATGAAAGATTTGCTTATAATATAGAGATTGTTCCAGATCGATACTCTTTGGAAAAGATTAGGCAAAAATCCACCGAAAGCTACCGTGAATATGCATACAGGTGGAGAAAAGAGGCTTCCAGAGTTCAACCTCCCATGTCTGAAAAAGAGATCACTGAAGTATTTGTGTGCATCCAAGAGCCAGAATACTATGATAGAATGATGTTGCTCATTGGAGCAAAATTTGCTGAGATAGTCAAAGTAGGTGAGACTATCGAAGATGGTCTTAATACCGGAAAGATTGCCCGTGTGGCATCCCAAGCTGGATCTTCGGGACTATTGAGGAAGAAAAGAGAGGATGTATCATTTATTTCTCATGTGTCTGATGGAAGGACAACAAGATCGTTCGGGTTTAGCTCGAGAAAATCTTTACCCTCCAAAGTCTATCCCCCAGCTCCACAGAATCCCTACCCAATCTTCTATGTCGAACCAGATTTCCAAACTCCCCCTCCTAATCTCCCAGCTCCATATAACAAAATACCCCTCTAAACCACCAAACTCCACAATCAAATTACCAAACTTAACCATATCCAAAATTCCAAACATCGACACCTCCCCGCCAAAATTCTTTAAATTACCGCCAGGTACCTCCACCTCCACAAAATAACTATGAATTTCCTCGTTCAAACTTTTAAAGGAAACTTCCTAGAATCTTCACTCCTTTCATTGAAAGTCAAACCAAGTTGTTCGAAAGATTGAAAGTTGTTGGCATGATTCATCCTATTGAACCTAAACATGTCAACACAAACTTTAAATTTTTTAGAGTTGATGAGAGATGTATGTACCAATCCAATAGTGAAGGACGTACCACCGAAGATTGCATCAACCTGATGCATAAGATTTAAGACTTAATTGATCACAAGGTGGTCACCTTTCAGACTCTCTCTCCTAATGTGCATAGTAATCCTCTACCAAATCATGAGGGAGATACTATTAATATGATTGGAATAGAAGAGGATTGGGGTGTAGCTAAGACGATAGTTCCATCAAATCTTGACAGTCTTGAGAAGGTTGTAGCCTCGCTAAGCATAAGCAAGAAGCCCGAGTTCGTAATAATAACACCCCATCAAGCTTTTTTTCGGGACCAAAGAAGGGCCTTACTTAAAAATAATTTGTGATAATGGAACCTTACCAAGCTTTTACTTCAGTGCCAAAGGAAGCCTTTACCAAGAAAGAGTTTGTGATCGAGACTGCTACCGCCCATGGTATGACTAGATCTGGTAGATATTACACACCAGAGGAATCGGCTCAAGGAGGCAACAAGAAAACCCACTAGAAAAGGCCAATCAGTGAAGCTGAAGGTGAGGAATTTTGGCAAAGTATGCAACCTAAAGAGTATTCCATTGTGAAACATTTGGAGAAGACGCCTGCTCAAATTTCTGTGTGGGCATTATTGATGAGTTCACAACAACATAGGCATGCTTTGTTAAAAGCTTTGAATGAGACTCACGTACCGGTGGGGACGAACAGTGATAATTTTGCATCCATTGTAAACAAAGCATCCGAATCCATCGTGTTAGTTTTAGCGATGAAAAGTTGCCTTGTGAAGGGGTGATGCATAACAAAGCCTTGCATATGACAATCAAATGCTGGGACAAGATTGTGAATCGTGTTTCGATAGATGACGGGTCTGGCCTTAATATTTGCCCGTTGTCGACTCTCAAGCAACTGAATTTTGATCTTGGGAAGATTCGTCAGAACCAAGTCAATGTGAGAGCTTTAAACGGGGGTCAAAGAGAAATATTGGGCATTGTTAGTTTGGGTATCGAAGTAGGACCTCCAGATTTCACTGTCAAGTTCTAGGTGATGGACATCACCACTAGCTACAATCCTTTACTCGAAAGACCTTGGATCCATATGGCTGGGGCCGTGCCCTCTACCCTCCACCAGTTGATGAATTTTGTGTGGGACGATCACAAAGTAGTCATTCATAATGAAAGAAAACATTTGAATGACTATGCCCCGATAGTCGACAATGTGACTAGAGGTTCTAACTTCTATACAGTAGTGATAATGAATGCTACCAGTGATGATTTGGCTTTACATCCTCCTATGCATTCTGTTTACAAGATGATAGCCACATTGATGTTGAGAAGTGGATTTGAACCTGGTTTTGGGTTGGGAAAATATTGGCAAGGTATCACTCAGCCTATCCAAATATTCACAAAAGGTTCAAGGTTTGTCTTGGGATACATCCCAATAGTAGATGATGAGATGGAAGCTTCGGGTAACAAGGTGGTTGTTCAGAATTAGCAAAACCGGTACCTCACTTGTACCAATGTTGTCCTGTGCGAGAAAATGCCAATAATAATGGCCTCGGGGAGGGAATTGGGAATCTTTTTGAAGAGTCTAATATTGTACTTGAGGAGATGATAGAGACATCTGGCATTCGAGATGCCAAACCAGAAGAGCCAAGTGCCTAATTAGACATCCACACAACTCCTGGTTCCTCGCTCGTCTTGTTAGACAAAGATATATCTATTTTGCTTATTTCTAAAATCGATGGTTTTCTGAATGAGGCTTAAGACCCACCCTTTATGTTGTTTTACCTCTTTAAGCTTCAATTTCCCTCGTGTTGTTTCAAAAGGCAGATTGACCTATGAACATTACCAAAGTTTGTACTTTTTTTTAATCTAAATGAAAGCCTCATATATTGCTTAAATCTATTTATTTACAACTTACTAATTTGTTTTAAAAAAATTTATCTGACATGGCTTATTTATGACTTTAGTAAAAATAACATAAAACATGTCAATATCATGTCATGTCATAAGCTGAGTGAGCAAAATGAGATAGATGAGAATGAGTTCGAGGAATATGATGAAGAGACCATGGTTCCGGAACACCTCGCATGAGAATTGAAACTGTTTGAGAATCAAGAGAAGCCAAACTTAGAAGAGACTAAAACTGTGAACCTAGGAGACGAAGAAAATTTAAAGTTACCAGGATCAGTGTCCATCTCACAGAAACTCAGAAAGAAGATCTCATCAGTTTGCTTAAGCAGTACATCGACGTATTTGCTTGGTCCTATGATGATATGCCCGGATTGAGCAGGGGTATTATTTCTCACAAGTTGCCGATCAATCCAGATTTCAGTCTAATAAAGCAGAAAACTCCGAAGTTCAATCCAGAATTGAGTTTGAGAATAAAAAAAAAAGCTACCAAACAGATTCAAGCCAAAGTTGTGGAGGTTACTAAGTATCCAACTTGGTTAGCCAATATTATTCCAGTGCCTAAGAAAGATAGTAAAATTATAATATGTGTTGATTATAGAGATCTCAATAAAGCCAGTCCAAAAGACAATTTTCCATTGCCAAATATCCACATTCTCATCGACAACTGTGCTAAGCATGAAATGTAATCATTTGTGAATTACTTTGCGGGTTATCATTAGATTTTCATGGATGAAAAAAATACTGAAAAGACAACTTTCATTACACCTTGGGGTGTTTATTATTACCGGGTAATGTCATTTGGTCTTAAGAATGCTGGAGCCACATACATGAGAGCCATGACAACTATCTTTCATGACATGATCCATAAGGAGATTGAAGTGTATGTGGATGACGTAACAATTAAGTCCCGCGAGAGTTTAGATCACTTGACCCATTTGAGAATTTTTTTTGATCAGTTGCGTCAATATAACTTGAAGTTGATTCCTGCTAAATGTGTTTTTGGAGTACCAGCTGGTAAATTATTGGGTTTCATAGTCAGTAGAAGAGACATTGAGCTTGATCCTACCAAAGTCAAGGCGATTCAAGATTTACCCCCTCCGAAGACTAAGAAAGAAGTTATAAGTTTCCTTGGAAGATTGAACTACATCAGTCGATTCATAGCTCAATCCACGGTGGTTTGTGAGCCTATATTTAAGTTGTTGAAAAAAGAATGCACTCAGTGAGGAACGAAGAGTGTTAAAAAGCTTTTGATACTATCAAAGATTATTTTACAAATCCACGAGTATGGGTACCTCCACGAGAAGGAAGTCCATTGTTACTATACTTGTCCGTCTCTGAGAATTCATTCGGGTGTGTATTAGGACAACATGATGAAACACGAAAGAAGGAACGTGCGATCTACTATCTTAGCAAGAAGTTTACTCCATATGAAGCTCGGTACACTCTATTGGAAAGAACATGTTATGCTTTGACTTGGATCGCCCAAAAGTTGAGGCATTATTTGTCTTCATACACTACATATCTTATTTCAAAGATCTATTCATTGAAGTATATTTTCTAGAAAGCTATGTCAACTGGAAAACTGGCGAAATGGCGGATGCTTTTGAGCGAATCTGACATTGTGAATGTTACTCAAAAATCGGTAAAAGGACAAGCATTGGGCGATCATCTTGCAGAAAAAACAATCGATGAAGAATATGAACCGCTCAAAACATATTTCCTTGACGAAGATGTATTGTTTATAGGAGAAAGTATTTATGAGTCATACCCTTGTTGGAGAGTATTCTTTGATAGAGCAGTGAATTATAATGGAGCTAGAATTAGAGCGGTTCTAATATCAGAATCCGGTCAACATTACCCCGTGGTGGCTAAACTTCTCTTTCATTGCACCAATAATATGGCGGAGTACGAGGCTTGCATTCTTGGCATAATGTTAGCTATTGACATGAATGTCCAAGAGTTGCTGGTAATCGGAGATTCAAACTTGTTAATTTACCAGGTTCAAGGGGAATGGGTCGCGAAGAATCCAAAGATTGTACCATATGTACAACTGGTGAAAAGATTGTGCAAAATATTTCGAAAGATAGAGTTTATGCACACTACAAGGTTGAAAATGAATTTGCCGACGCTCTTGCCACTATTTCCTCTATGATCAAGCATCCATATAAGAATTACATTAATCCTTTGGAGATAGATTTAAAGGAACAACATGCTCATTGCTCTCATGTCGAAGCGGAACCAGATGGAAAGTCTCGGTATTATGATATAAAGAAGTACTTGGAGACTGGAATTTATCCAGAAGATGCAACATCCAATCAAAAGAAGGCAATACGTCGATTGCCTAACAATTTCTTTTCGAGTGGGGAAATCCTTTATAGGTTGACTCCAGATTCGGTACTCTTTAGCTGCGCAGATTCCATGGAAGCTACAAGACTTCTTGAGGAAGTACATGCTGGAGTCTGTGGACCTCATATGAAAGGGCTTACCTTGGCAAAGAAGATCCTTCGAGCTGGTTATTTTTGGATGAGTATGGAGCACGATTGTTTTAGATTTGTGCAAAAGTGTCATAAATGTCAAGTTCATGCTGATTTAATTCGTAGATCCTCACGAACTTAATTCTATGGGATCACCTAGGCCACTCGTGTCCTGGGCCATGGATGTCATTGGCCCAAATGAGTCAGCCGCCTCTAGTGAACATAGATTTATTTTGGTTGCCATTGATTACTTCACCAAGTGGGTGGAAGCAAATTCTTATAAATTTGTGACGAAGAAGGTAGTAGTTGATTTTGTTTGTAACAACTTGATATATCGATTTGGACTATCTGATTCCATTATTACGGACAATGGTGCAACCTCAATAGTCATTTGATGAAGGAGATATGTGAGCAATTCAAGATCATTCACCGAAATTCAACTGCTTATCTTCGTCAAATGAATGGAGTCGTAGAAGTTGCCATGAGATGTTACCATATGCTTTGTTGGGATACCGAACAACCATTATAACATCAATCGGAGCAACTCTATACTTGCTAGTATATGGGACAGAAGCAGTGATACCTGTTGAAGTTGAAATACCTTCATTGAGGATCATTCAAGAAGCCGAACCGAGCAATGTTGATTAGGCTTGTAACCGGATTGAACATTTAACCTTAATTGATGAAAAGACAATGAACGCTGGCCAATTATATCAACAGAGAATGATTCGTGCTTTCAACAAAAAAGTGAGATCTCGAACATTTGAAGAAGGACAACTAGTCCTCAAACGTATCTTCCCCGATGAAGATGAGTATGAGGGGAAATTCGCACCAAATTGGCAAGGACCATACATGGTTCGTAAAGTTTTATCTGGAGGTGCCTTGATTCTGTCAAAGATGGATGCCCAGGAGTGGCCAAAACCAATCAACTCAGATGTTGTCAAGAGATACTACGTCTGTAGATCAATTTCTCTTTCATCACTTTCCTTGTAATCGTATCATTTTCTTGTAATTTCTTATGCCAAGTTTTTATATCCTTGTATTGGACTACGTCTGACCTGAATTCTCAAAAAATTCAATACGTAGGCGGCCTATGTTGGCCTCAATCATTTCCTTATTAAAATTTCCTATTTCTTTATTTCCAAAAGGGAAACTATGTTTGACCGGATTCCTGCCTCAACGGGATACGTAGGAGCCATAATGGCTCGGTCATACACCCCATAAAATTTCCATATCCCTTTATAATGGAAACTGGGGCAGAATTTTTTAGAGGAGCTAAAAAATTCTAAAGATCCTTCATCGGCAAGACAAGATTGGGCATGCATTAGGAAAAGGCAACTAGGGCAGAATTTTTGAGAAGATCTCCAAAATTCTGCAAGTCTTCCTACCAAAGATTTGAGAAATGAAAATACATTTCACTGGGGCAGAATTTTTGAGAAGATCTCAAAAATTCCGCAAGTCTTCCTCCCAAAGACTTGAGAAATGCCAGGACATTTCACTAGAGCAGAATTTTTGAGAAGATCTCAAAAATTCTATCAAGTATTGTCAGAAGTTTAAAATGACATATAATCTTCAGCGTGATCAGAAGCTCATGAACCCCAATATCTCAGAAATTCAAAGTCAAACTTCATATTTCCTAACTTAAAAGGACTTTTTAGATATATCAAAACTTGAATTGAAGTGTTCACTTAAGCTTTAATGTGACATGACATTTGGCAGTGACCCTCATCAAATTATTTTTCAAAAATCTATTTTTCTTAAAACTTTACACATATATCAAATATTTTGTATAAAATATAGATCTATATTATGTCTACCAAGAAGCGAGGAGCTAGAAGAAATCAACCAAGGATAGCAAAAGGAAGAGCCAACAATCAGAGAAATCAACACATATTAGTTCATTTAAAACTAATAAATTTTCTGTGGATGCAGGTTTGCAAGGATATCAAGAGAACATCATATTCAAAAAATATGGAAAAGTTCGAATAGCAAAAGCACCCGAGACTGACATTTTCTTTATGAAGGAAAAGACATTAATATCCCAGCAATAAAAAGTAGTTAACTTAGTATTTTGAATAACAAATTCTTGTTCATATTTCTCAACAAAAATACTAGCCACAAAGAATATACAAGTGGTCAAGAAAAGTAGGTGAAAGCATCGAGAGGATAGCACTTTAAAATGTACAAATGACTATAGTAACGTCATATTGCATTTTCCAGTGTCAAAAACGTCTGAAAGGCATACATAAGACACATCAAATACCATAGAGAATTTGAGGTGTAACTTGCCAAAATATCCATTATCACGTTAAAGTCGGAAGAGGCTAACGTTGAAGGATTTTTGTAAGTCACATCGATATTATATTACCAAAGGTGGTAGTACCATTGTCGAGTGGGCCATCAACATTATATTATCAAAGTTGGTAATATCATTGCCGAGAGGGTCATCAACATTATATTATCAAAGGTGGTAATATCATTGCCGAGAGGGTCATCAACATTATATTATCAAAGGTGGTAATATCATTGCCGAGAGGGTCATCAATATTATATTATCAAAGTTAGTAATATCACTGCCGAGAGGGTCATCCATATAATATTATCAAAGGTTAATATATCATTGTCGAGAGGGACATCAACATTATATTATCAAAGTTGGTAATATCATTGTCGAGAGGGTCATCAACATTATATTATAAAAGTTGGTAATATCATTAACGAGAGGGTCATAAACATTTTATTATCAAAGGTGGTAATATCATTGCTGAGAGGGCCATCAACATTATATTATCAAAGTTGGTAATATCATTACCGAGAGGGTCATCCATATAATATTATCAAAGGTGATATATAATTGCCGAGACGGTCATCATCTACAAACGCCGAGAGGGCCATTATATATTCAAAATGCCAAGAGGGCTATTGCATCTTCAAACACTGAGAGGGCCATCATCTACAAATATCAAGAGGGTCATTGCATCTTCAAATGCCAAGAGGGTCATTACATATTCCATTGTCGAGAAGGCCATCATCTACGAACGCCGAGAGGGACATCATCTTGAAGCCACCGAGAGGGCCATTGCATATTCAAACCGCCGAGAAGGCCATAATATCCAAACCGTTGAGAAGGCCATTGCATATTCAAATTACCGAGAGGGACATTGCATCTTCAAAATGCTGAGAGAGACATTATATTCAAACCATCAAGAGAACCATCAACATATCGCATTAGTCTATTATACTACTTCGATATTAAAAAAAGAGTGATGTGAAGAATCATGTCACAAATATGAGCTATAAACTTTATTTGCCTTACGTCAAACTAAAGAAGTTGACGTCAAACATTTAAGGAGAGCAATTAAGTGCTAACAGGGTAAAGTACGATATTTCTCCATTTGGATTACATTTTTACACTAATGAGTTTTATCTCAATCTTTGTCGAGACCATCCAAGGATGAATTCTCAAATCAAACCACAGGTGCGAACGACATCAAAAAGGATACAACACAACGTGAAACTTTTTTCTTAGCAGCAAACTGGGACATAATCCAGGTATCAAACTCTTAGGACACGAGCTGATGAGCAAATTCCACCACAATCAAACCACACCCCTATCAAAAGCAAGTGGGTTTTCTTGGGGTTTATTGGTTTCATTTTCGCATCCGGGAAACTTTTCACTCTCACTGGAGACAACTTTCCAATCTGAGTGACAATACACCAAGAGCTTTGGAAATTATGTCCATATAAGTTCTTAATTATGGGTGTGAAGTGCACTACATTCATGGCTAAGAGATTGCAATCTTCCTTTTCATACTCGACTTACTTGTCACTATTTCAGAACTAAAGGTTATCTAGCATAATAGATTTCCTTTTCAATCGATTGAGTTGAACTACAAACAGCCTGATTCCTAAGGTCTAAGGATATGTAGGGGGGCTCAATGTTGGAAACTCAGTTGTAGTCCAACATCCTCTCTCAAATCTTATTCTCGAGCATTCCAGTCTCTTCATAATTTGATATCGGGATAACTTTTGAATTCTTTCATAATCGTGCGTCAAATCAAGCTTATCGAACTACAAATGGCCTGAATTCTCATATAGCCTTTTTCTCAAAGAGATGAAATGAGTTCGGTCAAAATTGGATTCGTCAATCTTCTTTGCCTAGGTTCTATTTCATCGACCCTACCCAAAGAAGGGGGCAGTTGTTGACACCCAATTTTGACCCTATGCAATTCGAGTTAACTATCGATCTTCTTCGATTTTAAACAATTTGAAATAATCGTCTTTGAAATAATCCTAAAAATATATATATTGTAAAATCTCTTTCTAATTAGTTTCGGTTAGTTCTTCAGAAATAATTACATAATTATACATATTGACTTATATAATTTTCATCTTTTATATAAATATTTAATAAATAGATGATATATAAATGTTTAGTATAAATATGTATTTATTTCCTTTAAATTAGTGAATTTTATAATTTTGTATTTTAAGTAATGAACTTAGGTCTTGATCATTATTTTTTATTGTTTAAATTAAGAAGCTCAAACAATTAATCGATAAGTATTCATCTTATTTTTTTGATCCAAATTAATTATTGGACTCAATTTGGTTATATCTAAGTTTAATTTGATTGGAACAATAACACAGGCGGCCAAATTTAAATAAAAAGGGGTCATACCTTAGTTCTTTTACCTTCACACGTATACATATATTTACATAAACAAACATATATGCATATATCATATATTCACGCGTGCTTCTTCTCTCACTTTTTTTCTTTCAAAATGCAAAGTCAACACAAAGAACCATAATTTCTTCATCCAACTACACTACCCATGACCATTGACAATCCATCCCTCCATATTCAAAGATTGCAAGGCCTTGGGATAGATTTGTTGACTTTGAATTCGATAAAAATCTTGCGCAAAACTGATGAGAATCGGGCTATCACATCGAATCCGGATTTTTAGGGTATGTTCTTGTCCTACTCGTTTTCTCCTCCGTTATTTTCTATCAATCTCTCATCTCCCGCTAAAACGACTATTTGAATTCAAGCCTTTTTTTTTTTGCTATAAATACATGGTATTGATGTCATTTAGAAAAACACTAGAAAGACGGACAAGAGAGATAGGATTAAGAGAAATTTGGAGAATTGGAAAGGTCTTAAGGGTGGAGAGGGGACAGAAAAAATTGAGACAAAGAAGAAAAAATAGGTATAAAAACATAGCTAGAAAGAGGACAAGAAACAGAGAGTTTTGAGTCTCTTTGATTCGAATTCAAAGTTATTTTAATTTTTCCGGAGCTCATCGAAATTAGCTCACAGTAGTGGTACTTCTTCGTGGTTAAGTTCCTTATCCGAGTTCCTGCCCTAGAAAAGGTAATATCCCATTCCCTTTGCTAAGTTCTTTTTTTTTTGGAAATTATCAATTTTTGTGTTTATGTTGGCGTTGTTTATTTTTTGATTTCCTTAATGTTATAGTTTTAACAGTTGAATATGGATAAGTGTTACTCCTCTAGCTGATGAAATAGTTATTGGTATTATCTACTATTTGTTGATGTAGCAACTCCTTTTATTTTAATTTTTCCTCAAAATTTCGTGATTATACTAGTGTTCAACATGTTTGGTATCAAGTTTTTGTTTTCTTTGTGGTTGATGTTAACCGGAAATGTTGGCCATCAACTTTTTGTTCAAATAAAAATGTCTAAATTTAGTAGCAGTTGGTGTTCCAGGCTGAAGTATCTCTGTTTGCTCACCTGTAGTTTGTTTAAGTGTTTTGAATTTTTGTATTTGGAAGGAAGTCGTGAATATCCATGTGTATGCGGTGTTACAAGTAAGCATGAATATCTTCCCTTGTGATTCTTAATTGAATAAGTATGTATTACTCTTCACCTTAGCATGTTCTCTTATCTATTGTATGAATTTACTTATTCTTAGGATCTTTCGTATAGATTTCGAGTTCAAATCAACTAACTATAGGCAATTTGATGAATAAAATTTAATCTTTGATCCTCATAGTCAACACATTCACGTCCCACTGTTTTTTAATCTTATTTTTTAATTATTATTATTATTATTATTATTATTATTATTATTATTATTATTATCATCATCATTTTTGTATGCATTGACTACTATACATATGTTTTCCAGCAACTATTTATTCTTAAATGAGTAAATGTTTAACTTGTTACTGGAGGGTATTTAGCTTTATCTGTTAATTAATTTTGTTATGGCTTATTAATTGATTCTTGTAATGTGTCTCCCATTATTAGAAGTGAATAATTCTAAGTTGTTTGAATTACCATTTTAATTCTTATTGTTTAATATTCTGGCACGAATCTCTTGTTCCGAGTCCAATTTGAAGACTCTCTCCTTCACTCCTTGCATCTCGAGTAAGGTTGAAACCCAACACTCTTCCTTCTTCGAGTCAACTTTGTCATTGTTTTCAAATTTAGGAAGCTGATACAAAATAAACGAAAGCCAAGACATGCTAAAATATAGCTGCTACAAATTTGGAAGGCATAAAAACGAATCTGTATACATCCAATATACACTGGTATACATCAGATGTATACAAAAACGAGAATTGAGCAAAGAGGCCCAATTGCAGCAGTTGTTGAGGTTTAATTTGGGCTGAAATCCTACTCATTTTCAACAACTAGACTTGGGCCTAAGTCAATTATTTCCTTAATTATTTGACTTATACTTATTGCTTATTTGTGATTTGTTTGTTTAACTCTAACCCTTTATTTGATTTGGTTTAATTTAATTAAATTCCCCAAAAGATGAGCTATATTCTTTATGTTAGTTTATTTTAATACAATTTCATTTGTTTTATTTCTTATACTTTATTTGATAATCTTTAGTCAAAACTTTTGTATATTCATTAATTAATTTAAAATAGTTATCATGATTTAATTGACCAAATTGATTTAAACTATTATCTGTAAAGTGATTCGAATAAATCCTACATAATATACTCTTAAAAAAAGTTTTAATGTTTATCTCGTCTTTAAAATGTTAATCTTAAGGTCATTTTTTAGTGTTAATCTTAACCTATTTTTTTAGAAGTTTTGATCACTTTAAAATAATTAAATTAGTTTCATTTTCCTAAAAAAAAAAAAAATCTTCTTTTGTACACCTAATTATTTTTCCTCAAAGTTAGTCAAAGATTTAACCTAAATCGTAGGATAACCGCAAGTTAGCAGACGCTTTAAGTGCTAATACATTCTTAAAGTAGTAGAACCTCTTACCTATTTTCTCTAAGCTTTTAAAGACTTAATCTGTTAGAGTCTTTTTAAATTAAGTTTTCTTAATTTCTTAAAAAAAAATTAAGTGGCGACTCTTTTCAAGGTATTTTTCTTAAAATATTTTTATACTTAGAACATTTCAAAAAGTGATTTTTCTAAAGATAGTAAAATTACGGCATAACAACCGTCAACTGTTATGGCACCACCACCTGCATCTTAGGCTTCAGCATGATCACCACCTGCATATTTAATATTCAAGGCCTCGGCACACCCCGAATCATTTCTTCAACGTGCCCTTTCAATTTCCACATTTCACGGTGAATCTATAAAATTTCCTGAACGAGCTTCTACGTCTTAGTTTTAAGTTTGTTACGTTCATCGGTGACCTCTACCCATACACCAGGAGTAGAATCGACGTTTTCTTTCTCTGGTTTAAACATATCAGAGTTGTAGTGTGTTCTATGATTGAATTTTTTTTGATTTTAGGGTAGAAGATGGCTCCTTTTTATAGCCGGTTAGTCTAAGAGTTGCATTGGTTATTCCAAGAGTTATCTTGGTTAGATAAACAACTTCATAATTGTTAGATAATTCTTGAAGATTTCAATATATTTCTTGGTTATAATAACAGTGTCATATAATGCTGTAAAAATGACATTATCATTATCATATCATATGTTCCGTTCAAAAAAACAAGCCACGTCAACATAAAATATAAGAGTAAACTAGGTTGTAAAAGTAAAGCTAAATAACATAAAATTACACAAACTTTCATACTCCATTATTCCCCAACACCTCCGTCAACATACGCACCACCAGCAACAGCATCTCCATTTAGTTTAGTAGCTAAAACATGAATACGACCTGACAACCTCCAAATTTTATTCTTAAGATATGCAATTTCCTCTTCGAGGCGCACAGATTCTGACTAAGCAATGAAATATCTCAGAGTATTTTTTCCTGTTCTGTAAAACTAAGATTCCCGCTTCTATTAGTTGAGAATGACATGATAGCGAAAATTATTTTATTTTACAAAATATTGATGGATTGAGTGTAGAATAAAGCGACATGCTCAATTTATAACCTACAATATATTTCCTTAGTTCAAGAACCATTTTTTCAGTACCTCCAGACGTTAATAATAATAAAACGGATAATAAAATGGAGTTAAGTGTAATGAAGTATCAGTTATATTTGGCGAGAATTTGGCTACAATATATTTCCTTAGTTCAAGAATCATCCGTTCAGTACCCCCAGACGTTAATAATAATAAAATAAATAAAAAAGTAGAGTTAAGTGTAATGAAGTATCAGTTATATTTGGCGAGAATTTGTCTAGAAAATTTTAAATTCTATAATATCTTTTTTATTCTAAAATAAATCAATTATTTTTCTATTTTTTAGTAAAAGGTATTACAGATAAAAGGATAAAAATGTTTTTAAAAAGTAAAATAACATAAAAAGAATCTCATTCTGGCCAAAAAGATTTTTCCTTAAATAATATAGAGTAATTCAGATCGAAATGATAAATAAAGCAGTATAATTAAAAAAGATAATACATTACTAAAGACATTAATATCATCGCATCAAAAAGAGAGAACTAAACGTTACAAGCACAACCCCCTGAATATTATCGTCCCCGCCACCATCATTATTATCATCGGCACCCCTATGTTTGTTATTTTCCAATGCATTATGAACGTAAGTAGAAAAGTTATGGAAAAAATGATATAATGTCCTCAGTTCACGCTTGAGTGCTTCCATGGCACAATTGAGGTCTCGTACTTCGTCCTTTAGAAGTTCAATCTCCCAAACTGTATGAAATCATCTTCTACGATTATCATGTGCGTTACTGTTGACTGAACGAGGCATGATAGAGATATTAGATAGAAAGTTATGGTAGAAGAGTAAGTTATTGAAATAAAATTATAAATATAGTTGCAACTATTTAAATCCCATCAAGTAGACGAAACGTTTCATTAGTCGGAACGGTCACATTGGTTCAACAAAGTGTATACGAGAAGTCTTCTCTGTTATATATGTCAGAAAACAGAGGCCTAGTCTAATTTGACTGAATATTTCCAAAAGATTCACTCAGTTTAGAGTTTTCCATGCAAACCAAAAATAAACAATGAAATCGTCCATTAAAAATCATATTTCAGTCAATAATATTCACAGTGGACATATCGACGAAATCAGAACATGGTTTTCATCTTCTTCTTTGCTACAAATTACCTGAACTATATCGTCTTCAGTACTATAAATTACAAATATCAAAACATCCCCCACAACCAATCCAACTTCACGAATAAACGACCTCCAACCATCAGAGAACCTCCTCCGATTCCTCGATCCATAGCTTCCTACATATAAATAGTGGTTAGTACAAATGTCCTGTTCACTTGAATAAATGTTAGCAACATATTTGTTAATTCCATAGGAAAGTACTTAGCTACTGATTGCGGAAGTCCCTACATAAAATAAATATAACAAGACATTAATTGAACATATATGAAATAAAACAAACAAAGACCAAATACAACAAAATGTTTTACCATTCCATCGCGCATGACATATGATCTACTTAGTATCACATTGAAATGTGGTAGGGGAGGAGAACTGACTTGGATGTACTTTGACATTTTATCAATGAGAGAAAATATTACTGTATAAGTTAAACGCATATGTTATATATTTATAGGAGTGTTTAAAATTTCATAGTTCCCACCTAAAAAATTTGGATAAATTTCCCACCAAAGGTTGGACTCTTCGTTTACCATCCACTGAACAAACTATGTAATGAATATGCTTTTAATAAGGTATTAACATTAAAAATATAAACTATTTCATCCGAGTAAATGAAGGAACCAAAGTGTGTGAGAGTAATGGAATTATCGAAGTTGTTTATCCTAATCAGTTACCTTAATTAAAAATACTTGAGTAACCTACCATTTGTTGAAGGAGCAGTTTTCTTTGGGAAGTGTTTTTAAACTATCTGTACAAGCTATTGACTTGGGGAAGAAAAACACTCAAGTGTCTACTGCAAGGATCTCGTTTGACGTTCAATAAACGACTAGCATTAATTGTTTAGATTTTATTGATTTTACCATCTCTAAGTAAAATCAACTTATAAAATTGAAATTTATTGTATATTTTGTCAATTAATATTTTTTTACATGTATTATAAGAGTTCTGATATTATAAAACTTTATGAAGAGACATAATTTAAACGTAAATATAAAGACAATAGTAGATTGAAATTAATTAAAAAAAACAAGACGATACATATTAACTTAGTAAATTAAACGGAAATGTAGTCCTAAACATTCTTAGTAAATTCTACCTAATATTACTAGGAGAGCCACTGCCGTTATCTGTACTAGCACCATCATTTGCATCTTTAGTTTCCAAGGCCTTAGCACGACGAATCAAATCTCCAATGGGGCCTTTCAAATTCCATATTTGACAGTAAAGTCCTAAAATTTCCCCAACGAGCTTCAACGAATATGTTTTAAGTCTTAAAAGCTCTTCGAGGTCGTCTAATCTCCGTCCCTCTTCACTGTGGTGGTCGCTTTCTTTCTCTGGTGTAGACATATTAGGGACTAGAGTGTGTGTTTTATGAGATAGAATTGTTATGAATTTTGGGTAGAAGATCACTGCTTTTTATAGAAAAGTTGGTTAGTTAGTAAGAAATGCATTGGTTATTCCAAGAGGTTCCTTGGTTAGACAAATAGCTTCATTTGTATTAGTATAAAATAAAATAAAATTTCAAATCTTCGGTATTTTTTTAAACTAAAGTTACATCAACATAAAATAAAAGATTAAAGGTTTAATATTCTCTCACCGTAATATTTACACTTATTCTTTAGCCCTAATTAAGTTAAGTTAAACAATAGTATAATTTATTTAGCTTTTCTACATTGATCAACTGTAAATTTTCAAGATTAATATTGTCTCGTTTTTACACTAACATTTGACCAACTTAAACAAAATGAAGAATGAATTTAAAACAAGGCAATTACAAAAAATATTTTAATTAATCAACAAATATCAACATTTTTCATCTAAGAATTCCATAAGAAGTATCTCATGGATTTCTTTAGAAACAAATATTTCTACATAGTCCTTTTCACTAAGGCAAATAAAAAAAACTAAAACATCTCCCTCAATCAATTTCGTAGAAACAATAAAATCGTGTCAACCATCTGATAACCTCCGTCGATTGATAAAACAAGAGGCACCTACATGTAAACGGTATAGATCTCCACATTCACTATCAGGTGTATGAAAGTTAACATAGTAAATGTTGGATCTGTCAGAAGATATGGAGTTATTGATTGTGGTAGCCACTACATAAAATAAAAATTCACAACAAATTAATTCATTATTGCACAAAACAAACAAATAAAGAAATAAACCAAAATTAGTGATATGTGAAAAATTACCATTCCATTTAACGAGACAAATGCTGAAGTTAGTTTATTTTGAACAAAGGCAAAGGATGATTACACACTGGAGTAACGTCTCCCGTTGGTTTATTGAGAAGAGATTGAGATTAGAGTATGGTGTAAATTGAGAGCTAGTATTGACTATTTAAAATAATATTAGTTAAATTTGTTGTTTACTCATACAGTGAATTTAATTATCGGAGTACTCTAGGTTCATGAAGGAAAGAGTATTAATTAGTACTAACGTTTAAGAAATTATAACTTTTACAATTTCCACTACAAATATTTACTCCGAAAATATTACGCATATATTTCGAGGAAAAATCATTTTGGCCAGTAAATATGACCAGAATTTGGCCAGAATAACATTTTACTTATATTATTTTGTCTTTTTTAACTTTTTTACCATTTTAACTTTACTATCTTTTAACTAAAAAATGAAAAAAAGATTAGTTTATTTTAAATATTATATTTTGAAGAATATTTTTTTTAGATCTTGAAAATATAAAGAGAGAAGAGTGGGTGACACTTATATTTTCTTTGGAAGATTTTGTGGTTCCATTTTAATGTTTAACAATGAAATCACAAATAATTAATCTCATAATTCTTTTTCAATGCATTGGAAACATGTCTTTTTAACATGATTGATTATAACCTTTCAAATTACAACCTTTACAATTCCCACCATAAATTTTTACTCCGAAAATGTAAGCGTATTCTTTCAAGAATAATTGATTTTGATACATCAAAGTATTTATTTTGAAACATGTTTGTATTACTCGTTAATTATTAACTATAAATTTAATAAAAGAATTAGTAGTAATTTCCTAGATTGACTTAAATATATTAGCAAGACTAATCAACTACTCTAGGTTCATAACGGATAAACGAAACGAGTATTGTATTAATCAACACTAGTTATATTTTCTAGGTCAAAGTATTTATTTCCAAGATTATTAATATTTAGACTTGCTTGATTTATATTTATTATGCTATTACTCGTTAGTGATTAACTATAACGTTTCAAAATATAATTACTAGTAAGTACTCAAAATGCTTCATATAAATGGAGATGTGCAAATACAATAGTAATATTTTAATGATAAATATATATATCAGCTTTGTGTCATTGATTAAATCCACAAGAAGGTACTCATGGATTTCTTTACATACAACGATGTCTACTATTGCCTCATCACTATGACAAATTATAAATTTTAATGCATCTCCCTCAACCAATCCCGCATCAACAATAAAATTGTGTCAACCTTTTGAAACCTTTGCTGCTTGAATAAATCATTGTGACCTACAGTTAAATTGTAGTATTGATCTCCACATGCACTATCAGAATGTACAAAAGTGAACTCCGTATATGTTGGATGTGTGGAAAAATATTGACTTAACACTACATAAAAAATAAAACATAAGATATTATTTACATGATTCATATGCTTAAAACAAACAAATATAAAAAATAAATGACAAACAATGAAAACTGACATATTCCTATTCCTGTTTGCGTCGCATATGATCTAAGTAGTCTGATTCTAAAGCATGGTAGGGAAGGATTAGTCACTGGAGTGAAGTTTGCCATAGGTATGAATAAGAAATAAATTGGTGTATATTGAGAGATGGTATTGGGTATTTATAGAGTTATTCCGACCAAAAATATTCTGTTCAAAATATTTAACTACTAGGATGTAATTGTTAAAAAGTTATCTAATATTGTGACCTAAACCTCGATTCGAACCGGTGACCTATGACTATTTGTTTAAACTTTAACCAATCGCGCTGCAATAGCATTCGTTTGTACTTTCCAAACGAAACGTATTTAGTCTCTTTTTATCTGTTGTTTAATGAATATCCCTAGGTAATTTCCCAAACATGAATATGCAATACTCAATTAAGGTAGGGTGTCAAAAGAAGTTGAAATTTCAAAGCCGTCTTATACATATTTTGCACTTTACATCTAACCTTTTAAGAAGTCGAAGATTAATCTAAAAAATGTACACACTCTGCATTCTAACACTATGAAGAGGATATGTTCTTCATTCGAATCCCTAGATACCAACATATTAGAACAGATCATAGAAAGGGTGGCTTCGATATCGTGCAAATATCTGATAAATTTTAGACTAGGTAAATAGAGTGATTATTCCATTTTCTATTGTTTACTTTGTGTTTACTAACCCATCAATTTTCCAGTTGCAAACTTGTTAAAGAAATAGATTGTCAACGATGGATTTATACGAATTTGTCGCTGTTAGACGTTTCAATTAGCCCACTGCAGCTCCCAAACCATGAAAATTACAGATATTTCGAGTCGTTCATGAACCATTGCATAGAATGTGAAAATAATGAAGCATTGTATAGAAAAATCGTGGTAATATATATATATATATATATATATATATATATATATAATTGACTGGTTAAAGAATTTATTCACGCATTAATTTGTTCTAATTCATTGTTCGGTGTTCATATGTTCAGAAGAACTATTTCAGAAAGAGAAGTACAGATGAAGCAGTGGAAATTCTGAAAAGAGCATCCAAGGGAAGCTATAAAGCTGCAATATATGTGTTTGCCTTAATTTCAATATTTTTAGGCGGTGAATCCAGAGAACATGGGATAGAACCGATTGACCAGATAAAAGTAACGCAACAACAACGAATAGTAACAAAAGAATGTCGACAACGTCTTCGACAAATCTTAGGGACAATTTGTATTTTTAATCATGTATTTGCTATAGAACCTCCACGTTGTTGCACTACACTATTACATCTACTTCATATTCCCCCAACTGGATATGATAGTGATGAATGTGATGAAGTAGAGCTATGTTATGGCTGTAGTAGCGATGATGAAATTATCAAATTCTGCTACTTCTACTGGGCCATGTGTAAATTACTATTATACGATTTGAATTTACTAATGTTATTATTATCATAATGATTCGAGTTACAGTTATTTGAACTTCATTTTTTGTGAAAACAATTCAAATATAAATTTTACAATCTTATGTTCCTAAAACATATAAAATTAAAAATACTTAAATCCTAAATGACTCAAAGAAGTAATAGTTAAAATAAATACATAAAATTGGGACCTAAACATAGATCCCAACTCGTGACCTATACACTAAACGTCTAAGTTTTATCCATACGCGCCGCAGTAGCATTCGTTAATAATTATCAAAGGAAATGTATTCAGTACCGTTCATATAAGTTGTTCAATGTATATAATTGAATTATGTGCCTTATTTGATGTGGTGCTTTTCCGTCTCCAGTAATCATATTTTAGTAAAAAAATAGTTATTATCACTTAATTGTGTTTTATTAGTAATTAAAATAACGTTATGGAATGAAAACACAAAAATAAGATCTTTGTTTTGATCAAATACCAGTGCAATATGAACACCATTTGTTTGGCATCATTACAAGTACAAATAATGTCAATTCAAGCAAGTTAGAAATCAAAGTGAATATACTCCAAGTATTTTTTATCTTTCACTTCTTACATGAAAATAATAGTGGAACTCATAATAGTGTGAGTTCCGTAATAGTTAAGTCTTAATTCTTAAGCAAGTGGTGTAAGAAAAAATTAATGATGACAAATATGTGGATTTGAAAATAAGTTGAAAGTTGTGAAGTAGTGCATTTAATGGATGTGATCCATCTGCCAAATGACAGCTTGAATAAGTACACTTTGTTGAACTCTAAATTTTTTTGTTCTCATTTTTAAGAGATTCCTTTTTTGAATGTGTTATTTTTATTTTCTTTTTTTTTTTGGTGAATAACATTCTAAAGGTTTACATTTGGTATATACATTTCTTTTCGTAAAACGAACGAATGTTATTGCAGCGCGAATGGTTAGAGTTTAACGATTAATTTGTAAGTTGCGAGTTCGAGTCTAGGTAATAGGTTTTACTTTTAAGTTATTTTTAAAAAAATTAGACTTTTTGAAGCTTTTCATATTTATATAGTTTTTACTTTCTTATTTTTGGTGAATAACATTGAAAAGGTTTATATTTGGATTGTTAATGGAGAAATATTATAATTCATTTTCATGTAACTTATTTTAAGTGATTAAAATAACGAATTTCACTTTTAGAGCACTAAGGTAAACTGAAAAGTATATAGAAGGACTTGACAGAAAGGTATATACATTTTCTTTCGTAAAATTGAACGAATGTTATTGTAGTGCGAATGGTTAGAGTTTAACGATCAATCCGTAGGTCGTGATTTCGAGTCTAGGATATAGGTCGTAATTTTAAGTTATTATAAAAAAAATTAGACTCTTTGAAGCTTTTCGTATTTATATAGTTTTTAATTTCTTCTTTTTGGTAAATAACATTGTAAAGGTTTATATTTTGATTATGTTGAAGGGATATCTATCTAATCCGATCGATTGCGTAAAGCCCGCGGTAGGTTAATGGAGAAACATTATAATTCATTTTCATGTAACTTATTTTAAATGGTTAAAATAGCTAATATCTCTTTTAGAACGTTAAGATAAACTGAAAAGTACATAGAAGAACTTGACAGTAAGGTATATACATTTCCTTTCGTAAAATTGAATGAATATTATTGTAGCGCGAATGGTTAGAGTTTAACGATTAGTTTGTAGGTCACGAGTTCGAGTCCAGGTTACGTATTAAATAGTTTTAATTACTTTTAAAGAAAAACCACTCGCTTCAAATTTATCTTGAAAAAATTACTCTTTCTTTCAAGGGATTTGAAATGTTTCATCACAGAATTTAACAAACAATCCACTTAAACACATAAAATAATAACAAAGTTCGTTAGTTAAAAATCAAATATAATTAGTTCATAAATAGAATAAAAAGCTCAAAAACATATACATATAATACATAATTAAAAGGCTAAATTACAATCACATAAATTTATCTTAAAAATACTTAGAAGTACCAATTTATGCACATAATTTAGCCCCAACAAAAGTTGCAAAGAATGAGGATAAATTATAATTCAACGTTAGGCAAAACAGCAAATATATGACCAACCTAAGAATCATGAGTACATCCATAACAGTGTTGATTTTCTAGTTCTTCATCACCGTCAGCAGGTCATCCACTAATCCGAACAGGACTTCCATGTTCAACAGAGCAACAACAGTCTGGTAGTTGCGTCAAAAAAATGGGATTACAAACCCAAACAACTATCCCTCTATTCTTTTATTTGTCTTCTCTGAGGGAGATTTTCTTTAATTTGGCCAATGAACTTGAACGCGTCACGTCTGTCGTTGAAGCCAGCGAAAATGTAAATAATGGCAAGCACATATGTTGCGCCATTTTGTCCTCGTTTTTTTGAAGTCTCAAAACCTTTGCAATGCAAGGGTTGGACAATTATTTTTTAAAAAAACCATCTGTCAAAAGGAGCACAGAAATATTATTTTAAGAATCTTTAAGTTAAACGAAAAAATCCGGTGAAAATAGCAAGCTGAGAAAGATATAAAAAATGAGTACCGTTTCAATTTTGTACATGGCTTCTTTATTTACAGCATCCATGCACCTGGTCATAAACAAAGCCCTTTGTTCTATTTGTTCCCTTGTCCTAACAGACCAAGAGAACATAGGGAAGTCCTGGAATGTCACCTTCTAGAGTACGCTCTCTTCACTACCCAAATTGTTGAATAGAATAGAACTGAAAAAATAACTATTTAAGAAAATATTGATGAAATCAAAACTTAACAAATATCTATATAAAATTTGTTAATAAATACCTCATTCGGAGATTTATTAGGTCTTTGAATGACCTAGAAGCAACTCTTTCAACTATATCTATCAGTATGCCATGTACGATCATTTCTAAGAAAGTACGAATCTTCTTCATAATTTTAGATTTAGGAAATTTTTCGGATTGTGTAGGAGAAGTGTTTCGTAGAGTGATTTTTATAGAATTGTGTGACTTGTAATTTTTAATCTTTAGTAAGGCTAGTCATGGAAGATTCCATATTTGATGACACGTGTAGGCTAAGCTGTGTCATTGTGAGATATATTTACTAATTTTTTTAAAAAAAAATAACATGATGATGTTATATAGATTGTAAGAAATAAACAAGATATCTATTTTTATAAGATACCTAAAAAATAAAATAAATAATTCATTCATGATTATACATTATATAGATTAATAAATGTATGGAATTTACATTAATAAGTGATCGGTCCGGCAAATTTCAATGAACTAAATGATTATCATTAATTGTTGCATATATGTGTGCTATTTATTAAGCATTTAATTATGTGAATTTAGTTAATTTATTAAATGTTACAAATATTCCTATGAACTGTTTGTTTTTCATTAATTGTGTTTTATTTGTGAGCTTTTTGTTTACGCGACGAATATTGCATTTAATTATGTGATCCTAAAAATCATAAACTAATTTAAACAGTTATGAATGAAAAACACATTAAAACGAATCTCTTAAAAAATAGGAATAAAAAATATAGAGTTCAACAAATTGAAAAACAAAGGAAAAAGACTTAATTTCAAAATCAACATATTTGTCATCATTATTTTTTACTTACATCACTTGATTAAGACTTCACTATCAGGGAACTCTCAATATTATGAGTTCCAAGATTATTTTCATGTAATAAGCGAAAGATCAAAAATACTTGTATTATATTCACTTAGATTTGTAACTTGAATAGGCATAATTTGGACATGTAATAATGCCAAACGAATGGTGTTCATATTGCAGTATTAATATGCTGCTAAGTTGCAATGTCTGAAATGTGAGAAAAAATTGATCAATTGTTGCTACAGTAATACTACTACTATTAAGAATGATTAGCTACTCAAACATATTGACAAACAATTGCATGCATTTAGCTAATCTAACACACTACACTCTAAAATAATGAGTTGAAATGAGGGGTATTGAAAATGCTTTGAAAGTTATTACATAAATCAAATCATTTAATTCAGTGAATTGTGCAATTCTCAAGAATGTTCTAAGTATGTGCCTCTCTTTTCATTACTTGATTTTTAAAATTTATAATGGCAAACAATAAGAAGAGTTTCGTAATAAGAATTCTTAATATAAAATGACAAATAAATATTTGGAATAATATAGTTGGAATAACGTAATTAAATTATATTATGTTGTTTATTTATATGTCTGCTAATAAAGAATCCTCTCGCGCTTCAATAACATTCGTTTATTTTATTAGGAAGAAAATTAATTTTACCAATTTGACTTATCACTTTTTAAAAAATGAAATAACAACAAGAAGAAGAAAAGAAGAAAATACAGATGTTGAAATAAAAAAAAGCGACACATGTCACTATTCTAGTATAAAACACACAATTCTCACATCATTCTTCTTTAAATTGTTACTACTTGTTTAGATCACAAAATCTACCTTGATTAAATTAATCAGTTTGAATAAATCAAATATATGAAGATGATATATTCTGTATTTGATTCCATTGATAAGGGTTTGATTGAAGAAATTGTAGAGAGGGTGGTTTCATCATCATTAAAAGATTTAATAAAACTTTGATTGAGGTATGTAAAAAAAATTACTCGCTTCAATTAAAGATTAATTACTTTATTTTTTATTTACACATGCATTTGTAGTTGCGAACTTCTTAATGAGATAGGAAGTCAACAATGGTTGCATGGAAAGGTGTCGTTACAAGACGTTAAAATTAGTCCATTCATACGCTTAAATGATATGATGAACATATCATTCAACACTTTCATGGACAAATGTCTAGAATGTGAAAATAAAGAAGTCATGTATCGCAATGTCATGGTAATAATTTCTTTTAATTATCTTTAGTATGTATTCGAGTTGTTAATTCGTTATAATTAATAAAATCTGTTTATTTGATTTTATATTTTCAGTTTAGTTTTTTTAGAAATATAAATTCAGATGTTGCCCTAGAATTAATTCATAAAGCTTCAGAAGGAGGACACGGAGAGGCAACATATGCATTTGTTTTAATCTCGCTATACTTAGGCCGTGATTATAGAAAACAAGGGGTGAAAACAATTGGCGAAATCAAGAAACACAAAAACAAAGAAAAATAACAAGCCAGTATCGATGTACATTTCAACAAATCTTATATTATATTATTTATATTTGATTTGCCCCCCCTCCCCCCCCCCCCCCCCCCCCCCCCCCCCCCCCCCCCTCTCCCCCCACTCTTTTTGCACTATTAAGCATGTTTCTATTGTTCGTAACATTGGCTTGGATAATTCAACATATGAGAATTGCTATGATTGTCTCAGTGATGAAGAAATTTGATATTTCCGCAATTATTAGCCCTTTACGTAATATATGTATGTGTCTAATGTAAATATATTTTGTATTATGATGATAATGTAAATGTATTTTATGTGAGTTGCCATGGTGTTTTAGTTTCTCCTTTGATCATATTATTATCTTTCTTTTGATTAAATACCAATTATTTGACATCATTACAAGTATACATGGTGTAATGCACCATAAAATTATGTCAACCCAAATAAATTACAATTTTTTTGCTCTTGGCTTCTTAGATGAATTATAGAGTGTTCCGTAATAGTGAAGTGTATTTGGACGTGTAATGATGAGAAATAAATGGGTTAGAAAATTAATTAAAAGTTGTTCCGTGTATTTAATGGATGGGACATATTAGCAGCTTATATAAGTCCTCCGCCAAATATATTTTCAACCAACCATTTCGTTTTGTTCATCTCTACTCTTTGTTTCCATTTCTTAAGTGTTTTAATGCATAATAAATAGCTCATATTATTAATTACAATTCTGTATTAATTAACATGTTTTCAAGGGATCACAAAATGAAATGCGTAATAAATTCGAAAAATTAATGAACATGATTGAATTCGTTAGAATATTTTGGATCAGAAACATTTAAGATATCTCCCTACATTTATTAATGAGTATTGAAACATCATTGACTTCATTTAAAAATGAGTATTGATAGCATATTAATGTAACAAAAACCCTAGATTTATTATACTGCATGAATGTGTTAAATAAACGTGTTCTTTCTTTTTTATTTGAATCTAAGTAACTCAATGTTTACATTACATTAAAAACAAATTAACAATAAATTGAAACTCCATGAATATCCTTCTATAAAACTAATAATTACAACTCACATATATTCTATCTATTCTATTCGAAAAATCTCCAAGAAACCCTTCCATTGCACAACCTAGAAATTTGATAACATTAAATTATGAAGAGATTTTATGCTTCTGTAGAAACGATCGAGAAAAGCATACTCATAGAAATTGTTGAAAGAGTTGCTTCTAGGTCATTCAAAGACCTAATAAATCACTGATTGAGGTTTTATTAACAAATTTAATATAGATATTGTTAAGTTTTGATTTCATCAATATTTTCTAAATAGTTATTTTTTCAGTTCAACTCTATTCAACAATTTGGGTAGTGAAGAGAGTGTTATCCAGAAGGTGACATTTCAGAACTTTCCTATGTTCTCTTGGTCTGTTAGGACAAGGGAACAAACAGAATAAAGGGGTTTGTTTATTACCATATGCATGGATGCTGGAAATAAAGAAGCTCTGTACAAAATTGGAACGGTACTCATTTTTTATATCATTTTCAACTTGCTATTTTCATCGAATTTTTTCGTTTAACTTAAAGATCCTTAAAATAATGTTTCTATGATTCTTTTGACAAATGAATTTTTTTAAGAATAATTGTCCAGTCCTTGCATTGCAAAGGCTTCGGTACTCCAAAAGAAGAGGACACAATGGCGCAACATATGTGTTTGCCATTATTTCCATTTTCGCTGGCTCCAGCGATAGATGTGACTCGATCAAGTTCATTGGCCAAATGAAAGAATCTCTCCCTAAGAGAATCCAACTAAAAGAATGGAGGGACAGTTTAATCAATATTATTGACAATGTTTGGGTTAGTAATCCCGTTTTTTGACGCAACTACCAGATCATTGTTGCTCTAGTGAACATGGAAGTCCTGTTGCCTGTCGACAGTGATGAAGAACTGAAATTTCAAAACCGTTATGGATGTGCTTCTGATAATGAGGTTGATCATGTATTTGATGTTTTGCCTAAGTTTGGATCATAATTTATCTTCTTGGTTTGCAACTTCTTGTTGGAGCTAAATTATGTGCATAAATTGGTACTTCTAAGTATTTTTAAGACCAATTTATGTGATTGTAATTTAGCTTATTAATTATATATTATATATGTATATGTTTTTTATTCTATTTATGAACTAATTATATTTGGCTTTGTTATTACTTTATTTGCTTAAGTGTATTCTTTGTTAAGATATTGTGATGAGAAATTTTGGGTTGTTAAGCAAAACAAGACAATTCAAATCCCCAGACTACAAATATTAGACTCGAACTTGCGACCTACAGACTAATTGTTAAACTCTAATCATTCGCGCTACAATAGCATTCCATAATAATTACCAAAGAAAATATATTTACTCTTAATATGGAACAATTCCAAAATAATTTGTACCAAAATTCTATCGATTATATTATATATTTTTATGGTAAGACTCCCCGAAATATGAAGTCCATTTTTTTAATGTTAAAAATATTACGAATCGCCCATAGTTGTTAGTTTCAAAATAAACTCTCTATATCATAACTTATTTTCATGGTAAAATTCAGACTCCAAAATTTAATTTAATTTTTTCTAAAATAAATAGTATTTAGACGCGTATTTTCTGTCACAATCTTTGTATAAAATGTTTTAAGAAGTCGCAAAGCCCTAGAAATCTACAACCTTTGCATTATAAACTCTTCACCAAATCATCCTTCAATGAAAAATTTCAAGACGAGTTTCTCTTCCTTCGAATCACTAGACAGCGGATTACTTGACAAGAAAGGGTGGCTTCTAAATCATTCAAGGATTTGATTAATTTTAGACTAAGCTAATAGTAATTTTTCTTTTCCAATGTATTGTTTACTTCTTGTTTACTAAATAGTCAATTTTTCAGTTGTAAAATTTTAATGACATAGAACGTCAAAGGTGGGTTTATACGAATTTGTCGTTGTTAGTCGTTCCGATTAATCCATTCAGACTCCCAAACTATGAAAATTACAGAAATTTCGAGACGTTCATGAAGCGGTGCATAGACTGTGGAAACACTGAAGCGTCGTACAGAACAGGCGTGGTAATATTTATTTTCTTAAAAAAAAATGTTAGGTTACAAAATTTTATCAAAGCTTTAATCCGTTTTGATTCATTGTTATGTGTTTTTACTTTTAGAGGAACTATTTCGAAAATAAAAATACAAATGAAGCACTTCAAATGCTGGAGAAAGCATCAAAAGGAGGCCACAAACCTGCAAGATATGTGTTTGCCTTAATATCTATGTTCTTAGGCGGTGAATCCAAAAGAGATGGAATACAGACGATTGGCGAGATTAAAGTAACACAAAAACAAAGACAAATAACAAGCAGTTTAGAGAGTGTCTTCGAGAACTCTTAGGCACACTTTCTATTGTTAATCGTGTATTTGTTGTTCAACTACCCCAACGTTGTTGCACCAGTCTTTTACATGTACTTACTAGAAATAACCCAATTGGATATGATAGTGACGAATATGAGGAACAAGACTTGTGTTATGGCTATAGTAGCGATGAAGAAGTTACCATGTTGGCTTCTACTAGCCAATTTATTAAATGAATTTGATTCTTAACTATATTATGTATGTTTAACACTCTTCACAAACAATTACAAATATTTAAACAATGTAATAGAAAAGTGAATATCATAGCACATTAAATAGATAACACTTGAGTATATGCTATGCAAAGAGTTATGAAGACGGAAATTGAACAGCTACCACAGATAGATTTCAATAAATTACAAGTAAATATAATACATTATAAAAAATCTATAAACACAATACAACATATACTAGTATCAAGATAATAACTAGTAATAAGCAAAGTGCCTGAGTTCTTCATCACTACTACATCCATAGCAATGTTCATCTTCCTCATCATCTTCACTATCCCAGCCACTCTTACGAACATAAGGAACATGCTTAATAAGGCAACATCTCGGAGAATATTATCAAATATAGAATTTAACACAAAGTAATATTTCTTGATTTCTTAAAATCTAGAACGATACTGACTTGTTATCTCTCTTTGTTCTTTGGTAACCTTCATTTCGCCAATTATCTTTACCCCTTGTTCTTTATAAACACTGCTTAAGCATATTGATATTATGCCAAAAAGAATATATTGCATCGCCGTGTCCTCTATTTGAAGCTTTCTGAATTAATTCTAGGTCAGCATCTGGGTTTATATTTTTAAAAATTATTCTGGAATACAAAATATTAAACAATTGTCTATTATTAAGAACTAACTAATTTGTCCAATACATAGAAAAGAATTAAATTAAACTATTACCTGGACTTTTCGATACATGACGTCTATATTTTCACAATCTATGCATTTGTCAATGAAACGTTTCAATGATGCAATCCTCAAATCATTTATGAATCGAAAACGTCTAATCCCTTCCAGCGACACCTTACCATATACCCATTGTTCACTTCCTATATCATTAAGAAGCTTGCAACTACAAAATCTATGAGTTAGTAAAGAAAAAGAAAATAATTAAACTTAAAATTTCGGTAAATACCTTAGTCAAAGATTTATTAAGTCTGTGAAAGAGGATGAAGCCACCCTTTTTACAATCTCTTCAATCAAACCGCTATCAATTAATCAAAATAATTAGGTAAATTTTTCGCTCTCTTCCTTTTTTTCATTGAAATAGATTTTCGGATTCAAAGAAGTTTGAATTCAAAGTGAAAAATTATGTAAATTTTCGATATTCGTCTTCGTAAATGACAGTAATAGGTAATGAATAGTTGCAAGTTTGAAACCCTTTCAAAGTAGTAACATTGTAATGAAGTGAAGAGTTGCCAGAGTTGTGACTTTTCATTTTGTTATACGGAAACGAAAATCCATTTTGCTGTAAATGAATGGTATTGAGAGTGAATTGGAAGTTGTTCCATAAATTAGATCAGATCATTTAATGAAGTAGTTGTCTAGGTATTCGTTCCAAAAAGCTACTCTCTTTTCGTTCCATTACTTCATAATATTTTTTAGTAAATAATTTATCTTCTAAGCTAATTTAATGACAAATATTATGTGTGAAGTTTATTAACATACAGATCAACATATAAGTGTCGCACCCCTATTTCGAACTAGCCAAAACAGTTCACAACATAATATGGCTGACATTTTGATTTTTTAGAAAAATATGTTTTGTTTTTGTTTTAGATCGCCACCTAAATTTTAAGGAAAATATTAGGAAAATTATTTTTATGTAAATGTAAACTCTATTTTGATTTGCGAAACCAGTGAGATTTTGAGTAAGGGTTTTGGTTACTCGAGGGGAAGATGTTAAGCACCACTCGGAGCCTATCTGAAGATAGTCCTTATACTCAATTTAAGAAAATCTAATTAGAAAAACTTGTTTATTTATTCGCTTTAAAATCAATTATGAGTAAATTTTATTAGTTTTAAGAAAAAGAGTAAAACACAAGGTACGACATATATACGTCCCTTATAGAAAATTAATATTAGTACGCTTATCACACTGTAAAATAAATAAATAATAAACGTACTAAAATGTATGATAATTTTATATGTTGAAAAGTATAGAGGTGTCCTATATAAATGTATCCAAAATAAATGTTGAGTTTAAAAGATATGAAAAATTATAGTTTTATTTATATATAGAATTGAGATGTAAAGGAAAATAAAACAAATAAGATAATTGTCGGGTTTGAATATATAGTAAAATAATGTGTATATTAGAGTGTAGAAATTTATAAATTATAAAAATAAAATAAGTATCATTTGTAAAAGTGATAGTAGATATGAGAAAAATAATGTGAAAAAAATAATAAGTTATGTATAGAGAAAACTAATATATACAATTTATACCTTTTTGCGTATGACATATATATGTATGTACCTTGTATTTTGAACCCGTTGACATATTTAAAATCCTTGAAAATAGCATGTTAAGAAATTAAATGTTTTAGTAATATCAAAAAAAAAAAAATAGCAAATATATTTCATAAAAGGGTGATGTCAAGAATATAAAACGGGCCTAACTATTGAGACTTATTCTATAGTTATATTTATTTTTTGTTAGATATATGAGCCTACTTTCTTATTTGTTTTCTTAAAAAAAAATAAGTATTTCTAAAGGGTAATTATCTTAGCCTTTAAACTAGTTTCAAATTTATTTGGGAGTTTTAAATGATAAGCTTTTCTTAACATAAAGATCTAAGTAAGTATTAATAAGTATAACTATTAAATATTCTTTTAAAATAACATTTCTTCTTCCTTTTGAAAGTAGTATTTTCAAGAACTTTTAGACTCGAGCTACTACAACTTTTAAACTCTCAAAATATAGTGGTTAGTTCCAAAAACTTTACTTTTAGATCCTAAAAATGGTGTTCGAGAACTAGGGAAAAGACGACATTCTTAGCCAAAAAAATCTGCCCAGTTGGGCTGTTAAAATCTATACATTTTACCTCTCAAAAACCTGCATTTATTCAAGTTTAAAATATGCACCTTTTTACGTTAAAATCTGCTCGGCAGAGCATGTTAAATTTGCATTTTTACACTAGAAAAATCTGCACTGCTGGGCTATTTAAAGCAGCAGTTTTTACCTCTTAAATCTGCATTTTAAGCTGAAATCTTACACCTTAAAGCGCACAAAAGGGTTGTATATTGGACCAAAAAAGAACCTGCAGTTTTACACTAAAAATCTGCTTAGTAAAGCATGTTTAAAGCAACATTCTCACATTAAAAAAATCTGCAACTTTTACACTTTTAGTATCTACATTCCGGAATCTTATTTTTTGAGTAAAGAAAGCTACAAATGTTGTTAGTAATGGATAGTTAAAAACAAATGATAGTCGTAACATTCTATGGCTTAACCAAATGATCACCACAAGTGCGATATTAAAAGGACAAGGGAGGAAATGACGTATGCTCACCATCATAGCCAAAATGTTCTCTATAAAAACTACCACAATAAACAAGAAAAAACATTAAATGTAAAGCTGCAAATCTATAAATTTGATTAGGAGAAAAACAACATATATATATATTGAGGACATAAATTCTTAAAGAGAAGAAGAGGCTCTAGACACTATTGATACAATGGGGGCTGCTAGACACAAGCGGTAATGTAGACTGTCATTCGCTTCTCTGATTTGGATAGAGATGAAGTTATATCACAACTCCAAACGCGCTCCCAAGTGTACATGTGCAAAAAAATATATATATAAAAAGGAAAATTGCCAGTTCATTTTTACTATGAATTAATACAACAAGCCGTCAATATTATAAATATGAAAAGAATTTATAAAAAAAAACAAAAATTCTAATATTTCGCATGTATGCAGACTCTTGGATAAGCAATCTTAAGCAAATGTGCTTAGATTTTAATAAGTTAAGGCATCTGTTAGATGCAAGAGGGCTGCTACTTCTCACACACACACATATATATATGTATATATATATATATATATATATATATATATTTATTTTTTTCTTCACATATGTATAATAAGATATTTTAGGTGGTGTCAATTCATTATAGTTCATTATCAAGCCTAAACTTCATGATCTAAACTACAAGCAAGTAAAAGGGTTGTCTAAGGTATGTTTTCATATTAACCAAAATGAATCAAGAACACTGTCTTACTACCTGCAATTCAGCACACTAAGGAAAAGTGTTGGCGGGTCCTAAACATGAATGTCCCTTAACAGCAGAGCAACGCAAATTATCTCACGAAAATCGTTGTAAAACTCAAAGGCAGAAATATAGACATGTCCAGCGCCTTTAAGCCGAATCTAACTCGAGTTTATATTGACAACATAAGAATCTGCAAGTTTCCATATTTTATAGACAACTAGCTAAGGCAAAAAAAACTTATGACAAGCAAACAGACCAAAATTAATCTCATGTATTTCACAATAAGATGAGACAACACCAACGTGCAATTTGAAGTCTGACAACTTCCAAAAAATAAGTAGTGCACTTTAGTAAATAGAAAGAGACATTTGTATTCATAGATTTGCTCATGTTCTATTGTACGTCCAGATATCATGAGAAGAGAGACAATAACTAATATCAATTGGAAACACACCAAATAGACAAAGAAGAACTACATCTCTTCGTCCATTTTACACATTTTGTTGAGCAAAACTAAGCCCGTCTTCATACTAACTTTAGAAAAATACCAGTCCTAAACAAAACAAAGTCAGAGAATAGAACAACCGATAACAAAAGTGACATGCTACCATTTTTTAAAACTGAAAACAGGGGAAATATTTACCGTTTCCAAGACTTGGGTGATTCAAGGAGAAAGTTTTTAACGTTCGGATATTTATCAGACCATGCCAAAGTGTTCAACATACAGATATCTGGGCAGCAAACACATTCCAAACTATTTAACTTAGAAGACTTCAGTTAAAGGATGACACAACCAACTTAAGCTAATAACTTGGCGTATTAGGACGACTCTAATGGTCTTAACTGTATGTATTTAGACAATTTAAACGAGGCATGTTCATGTCATAACTATAACGCGATGAAGCTATGATTCACATAATTACTTGACTGGAAGCTTTATACACTTGATCATTCAAAGTGAATACTACATTCGTCCTTATATATTTCAAAGAAATCACATGATAGATCCACGAGGAGATCATTTTGGGACAAAATCTGGAGCTAAAAGATGCAAACTCTTCCTTTTTAACAGACAAGCGATAATAGGTATAACTTTTTATATATTTTTTTATTCATTCATTCACTTTATAACAAAATCATAGCGATTATCAGCGACTCAATGTATGCACACATTCCATGCTTAATATTTTTTATCATGAGAGTAGAAATGAGATAGGAGAGAGGGAGACACACATGATCTGGAAAATAAGGCAGCCTATTCAATACAAACATACATTTGAAACAAGCGACAAGAATATACAAACGATTGCACTTACATTTACAACACTAAACAAAGCGAAAGAAAATGCAAGCACGAGTATTAGCGGATCCCAAACTTAAATAGGGATAATATTAAAAAAATTGTATGAACCAAATACTGACCTTGTATGGGGCAGCAAACTAGAGCTTTGACGTCAAGATTCTAACTTTCAACTCGATGTTAACTCGAAGAAGAACGAAAATAGAGAACAATAACCTTAAAACTTGTTCCACAGATGATTTTTGGATCCTTCACTCCTTTTTTTTTTTTTTTTTTGAATCATCCTCCCCTTTGAATGGAAACAGGGCATGCCCTTTTATAGGCGAAATCAGACTCAAAATTCGGATTTGGAATCCGAAAATTTCAAGGGACGGCGCTGCAATTAGATGTCAAGAAATCAATCATCGCTTTTTTAGATTTGTAATATTTCGATCACAAATTCAAATTATTTGAACAAAACATAACCGAAGTAGAGGTGTAGGGATCTGTTTTTTATATCAAAAGGGCTGATAGAAAAGACATAAAGTTGACAGGAGAAGGGGAGGAGGCGGATGGGGAAGGAGATGATGTTGGAGACCGCCAGATATTGTTGTTTTCCGGCGGTCCATGGTCGTTTCTTTGGCAGCGGATGATGGACGATTGATGAGAGAGGACAAAGGAGCATGGGGACGGTGAGTGCGCAGTGTGCAGACGCCTGGGGAAGGAGGAGAAATGGTGAAGCGTCGTGTAGGTGTGGAGAAGATGGAGTGTTTCTGGGGAAGGAAAAAAAAGTTTGACAGGCGTACTATTTTTTGGAAAAAGAAGAAATCAATTTGGGATCTAATTTGACCGTCTCATCGTTTAATCGGACGGTAAAGATAAATAAAGAATTAAAAATAAATATTTATATATATATATATATATATATATATATATAATAGTAAAAGATGAATTAATTAAGACCATTAGATTAAATCATAGGGTCGAGATTTTGATCTAAAGAAATACAATTCATGTGCTCGCCTATGTGGCATACACAGATTGGTCGGTTTAGAAAGATTTGGATTGCCAAAATTACTCAAATTAAAATTATTTAAATTATAATATCTTCTTTATTAAATAGTCATAATTTAAAACTAAAAATAATTATTTTGCAAGATTAGCTTATTTGATAAAATATGTCACTCTTAAAATTAAATTAATCATTAGTTAAATAAGCTTTCTAATTTTAAAAAAAATATACGAAAAATATCTATTGTGACAAAAGAAATTATATTTGAACAAAAAATAGATTCATTTTTAAAAACGTTATTTATTACAAAAAATAAGAAAGTAAGTAGTAATATATATAATATATTTATTTTTTATAAGAAATGACACTTATGAATAAACTTTTCAAGTAAAATAAATAATTAGAAATCCTTTCGCATTCTTATAAAATCTCATAACATATATATTATTATTATTATTATTATTATATTATTATTATTATTATTATTATTATTATTATTATTATATGAAGAGCCAAAATTGGGTGTCAACAATAAGTAACATTTTAACCATTACTAATTATTTTATAGGATGTGCTATCATTTCAATTCCACAATCCACATGCGTCCAATTTCAATAATGAAACAGAACTCTTAATGAAAATCATTAAGTTACAATATGACTTTTGGAACACTTTAATAAACGCATCATGAATACATACATTTTGCCACATTTAATGAAAGCGTATCATTTACTTTAAAGGTATAATTTGGTTTAATTTTTTAACAAGTAACGGTGCCTTCTTTAATCTTTTGACAGTAACTTCATCTTTAAATAGTCTATCTTTAACAAAAATTAATTAAAATTATCGTCTATCCAAGATTCGAACTCGTGACCTATAGACTAATCGTTTAACCATAAACCATTCGCGCTGCAATGATATTCATTCATATTGACAAAGGGAAATGTATTTAGTCTATTTCATATCAATTGTTTAATGTAAATCACTATGAATATTATTAAATAGACATTATCAATAAATATGGTTAATCAATCATAAAGTCTAAAGATAAATTGATGTAAGGGTGACATGTATCATAAGTAATTGTTATTACCCAATTATAACTTGATCATGCATATTTATGCATTCAATTGACTTGTATTTGTGAGGGACCATAACTCATATGTTACTATATACTTTAGGTTTATTTTCATCATAATTATTCAATTTATAATAATGAAAAATCTGCAATTATTGCGAAGATGATCAAATATACACTTTAAATCTTATGTAAGAAAAAAAATATGAAATTTAAAATTATTTAAATCTTAAAATATTAAAATAGTCTTTTTTTTTAAAATTACTTAAAATTGTGGCCTATCCTAGATTCGAATTTGTGACCTATGGACTAGACGATTAACCCTAAACCATTCGTGCTGCAATAAAATTCATTCATATTGATGAAGGAAAATACGTTTAGTCTCAGTTGTTTAATGTGAATCACTATGGAATATTATAAAATGAGACATTATTAATAAATATGGTTAATCAATCATAAAGTCTAAAGATAAGTAGATGTAAGGGTGACATTTATCATAAGTAATTGTTATTACCCAATTATAACTTGATCATGCATATTTATGCATCCAATTGACTTGTATTTGTTAGGGACCATAACTCATATGTTACTATATACTTTAGGTTTATTTTTATCATAATGATTCGACTTATAATAATGAAATATCTTCAATTATTGTGAAGATGATCAAATATACACTTTACAATCTTATATAAGAAAAAAATTTAATCAAATTCTAAAATATTAAAATAGTCTATATTTTAAAAAATTACTTAAAATTGTGGCCTATCCTAGATTCGAACGCGTGACCTATAGACTAGACGATTAACCCTTAATCCATTCGCGCTGTAATAACATTCGTTCATATTGACGAAGGAAAATAAATTTAGTCTATTTCATATAAGTTGTTTAATGAAAATCACTATGAAATATTATAAAATGAGACATTATCAATAAATATGGTTAATCAATCCTAAAGTGTGAAGATAAAAAGATGTAAAGGTGACATGTACCATAAGTATTTGTTATTACCCAATTATAACTTGATCATGCATATTTATGCATTCAATTGACTGGTATTTGTGAGGGACCATAACTCATATGTTACTATATACTTTACAATTATAAAACATCGTCATGATTCGACTAATACTAATGAAGGATCATCAATTCCTCTAAAAACGATTCAAATAAACACATTTACTATCTTCTTTAAAAAATCAAAAATAAATTAAATGTACTCGAAACCCCAAAATCACAAATTGATTTTAAAATAGATAACTCAAATGGGATACTTATAACCTACCCTCAAACTCCTTAAATATGGACTAACCGATTATGCTTTAACCTTTCACGCTTCAATAACATTCATTGATAATAAGAATCAATATTGTTTATTTTTGTTTAAGTTTTTTAAATTAGTAAATAAAAGTATTTAAGTTTACAGGCCCAATCCACAATATAGAGAAAGGTCGACAATATAGACCCAAACCAAAAGACAATGCAAAAAACAATACAATGCTAAATGAAAATAATATCAGAAAATCATCATAACAAATTAAAGTGTCGTTATTGTTCAAAAACAAATCCCACAAAAAACATTGCTAGCATAAGTATATATTGATGTTTAAATAAAAATTTATTTACATGAACATGCAATTAATAATAAAATGCTTCCACAGTACTTTCATAGCTAAATTTCACTCTTTATTCAAATATTCAAATCTTCAACCATTATTGTATAATCGGTATAAACTATAGCCAAGTCAAATGGTCAAATTTGCACATTGTGCTCACTTGAATATATAGAAGATTTTTGAGATATTTAAATTTTATGAATACACATACTATACAATTATTTGAAAAAAAAAAGAAGAAATATTTCATACCAACCAAAACATTCAAAACAAATATAATTTAATTAATTCACAATTGTTGTTCATTTATAATTCCAAATGGTAATTATCGACGAAGAGGAAACAAAAAATCGAATTTCAAAATGAAGAACATATGGAGACTCAAAATTAGTAGAAATATAAGTGAGCCTTACAAAAAAATAGGAAAGGCTCAAAATAGTCCCTCACCTTTGGTTTAAGGCTCAAAGTGATCCTTGAGTTTTCACATGAAGTACTAATAGCCCCTCATGTTTGCAATATTGGTGCACTTTTGATTCTCTCGTAAAATTTTGCCTATTTTTTAGCATTAATTTTGTCCAAAATTTTATATAAGGAATGTCCAATCGTCTTTCTATATATATAATAGAAATAATAACTCTATCTGAGAGAAGATGATAAGAAAAACACCTTGTTCTGTTCACTAGAAATATTACTGCAGCTAAACTAAAAATATCTTAACATATGACTTTGCAGGAAAAGAAAAAATTGTACTATTGCACGTGAAATTATCATGATAAAATCTCTCGACTTTACCTGCAATATGATTTCTACTAAACAAAACAAAGTATTTTTCTTCTCACATTCTTTCATATGGAGTTGTTATTTCTACTAAATATATAAAATGACGATTGAACATCCCATACATAGGTTATGGATAAAATCAATGCTAAAAAATATGTAAAATTTTGGAGGAGGACCAAAAGTGCACCAATATTGCAAACATGAGGTACTATTCGTGCTCCATGTGAAAACTCAAGGATCACTTTAAGCCTTAACCCAAAGAAAAGAGATTATTTTGATCCTTTCCTCAAAAAAAAACCATGTAAAGCTCAATAGAGTATGAAATTAAATATAAATTTCTTGGGCGATGTAAAATAAAAAATAATGATTACATATTGACTTTTCAAAAGTGGTTTTACTTTTAGAGAAGTGATTTCAAAAAATAAAAAAAGTGATTTTACTTTTGAGGGTAATTTAAGTATAAGAAATTAATGAATTTACCCAATTACTTTCAAATTTTCAGAGAAATTACAAAATTACATGAATTTTGTTGCTTGTTCCATTTTGTGCTAAAATTCTGTCTTGCCAAATATATTTTCCTTGCAATAATTACTAGTTAAATACGAAGTAATTATTATCTTACTACCCAATCATAGTCATTAAATGTTTGTCCCCTCAACCCCTTAGGTTGAAAAGTTACGAACAGCGAAAGGAAAGCAATTCAAAGTTTCTTCAAAATTTGATCCCTTATTCCCTCAACCCCAGTACGCCACTGTGTAATATAATTAATAATATAATGTCCTCTATCCTGGTACAAAATTTGAGAGTTAAGGCTATGGTTATACCTTGACTTTGATTTCCTCGAGTTCTTACGAAATTGTAGCGGTTGCTTTTTGAGTTAAGAGTCAAAACATCAATCCTCATTTATTTTAATTTATTTATTTTACATGAGACCAATAATATTTGGTATTAACTAAACTTTTAAATTGACCTATTAATTATCAATTACATAATTTATTTAATAAATATTTATTAATTGAATAGTTGTAGTTATTGAATAATTCAAAATTTTCTAATCAACTTCACACTGATTGAAGATGTTTCAAAAAATTTTAAAAATAACTTTTTGAGTTATTACATAAATTTAAATTGTTCGTAACAAAATTCATTAAGAGGTAATACTCTTAACAAGTTTTTTTCAGTCAAATAAGATAAAGCGCAAACGTACTCATATATTGACTTTATCCTCTTTTTTTTCCATAAAATATATCCGGTGGATCAATTGACACTCTTAAATACACGTAGTTCACAAGAAATAATAATAAAATAATAACCACTTAAAATGAACATTGTAAATCAAGTTGGCAAATACTGGTGACGTTTTAGTTCAAGTGCCACAAAATGAGTTAGTCCAATTACAGCCACTCGAATTGTGTATATCTGACAAATAAAGCAAAAGCCTTTGATATCCACCCAGAAATGGAAACAAAAAGAAATAAAAAAGGCCATATAATCAGAGCCAGAAAAAGATGACCAAAAATAAAAACTATCATAAATACACGTAGGAAGGAATATGTATCAAAACATCCAAAAGAATAATAATATTATTTTCGAACATAAAAAAACATTCAATTCACCAACTAAAAATAAAAAATAAAAAAATTGGATCATCTCCAAATTCTTGATTTTTTGTCACAACTTCTTTTTTTCCTGTGGAGCAGTACAACTAACATAGTACTGTACTAGCATTTTGTAAATGCATTAACATCAAAACTCCTCTAAATTATTCACATTTTATTAATTTCACAGTAAATTTAATAAATAAATAAAAAATATAACTTTTTTGTGATCTTTACATTAAAGATATGTGTAGTCTTTATAATTTTGTGATATTACACTTCTCATTTAAATATTAAAAATAAAACTTATTTTAAAGAGAAAAAAAATCTAAAATATATCTGAACTTTCATAGAAATTGCTGTAACAATATGAAATTTTAAAATGACATTTTACCCTTTACACTATTTAATATTATATTTTAAAAATATATGTGTGTTTACGTGAATATCATAAATATTACAGCACATTATTATAATAACATATCCACGTAGGCATATATATACCTTGTAAGATATACTATTAAATAGCAGAGTTTGAAAAAATAATGCAAAAGGGTTTTAATTAGAAAACATTAAAATATAAAGGTAAGAATAACACTATATAATTTAAATATGAAACTAATAAAATGTAATATTTTTAGCGAATTTCGTGGTATTATTAAATCTAAATGTAAATATTTTAGACAAATGAGATTTTCCGTCTCTTTTTTTAATTTTATTTAATTGTTTATTTATCAAGATATAAAAGAAAGAAAACTGAAAGAAATAATGTTTAAAGACTAAAAAGGATTGGTGATTGGTGGGATTGCAGGGCGCTGACCATGTTGGATTGCCTCAGCTGATTTCTTAAAGCCTTCAACTGGAAAATGAAGGCCAACTCTGGCCGTACTATCTCTTCTAAATCACTGCACTTATATGTTACACCGGCAACTCCACTCCGGCGAAAGTTTTTAATCAGAAAAAGACTCAATTACCCCCGCTGCTTGGTTCACGAGCATAGCCACGTCAGCTTTTCAGTTCGTTGTTCTCAGACGCCTGCCGACGGCATCGATAACTCCGACGAGCTAATTCCGAAGCAAAACTCCTCCGCTACAAGGCGTAATGTACTCCTCATGCCTCTTCTTACCATCGGAGTTTGTGCTCTCCGTTCCGCAATTGCTAGAGCGGACGACAAACCACCGCCTGAGAGTACGCCGCAACCTCCGGTGACTACAGTGGAGGCTACGACGCCTGATCCGGTGGTTAAGGCGGAGGAAGTGATTAATTCGAGGATTTATGATGCAACGGTAATTGGAGAGCCTTTGGCTTTGGGGAAGGACAAGAAGAAAGTCTGGGAGAAGCTTATGAATGCTCGGGTCGTGTATTTAGGCGAAGCCGAGCAAGTTCCAACTCAAGATGATAAAGAAGTGGAGCTGGAGATTGTAAAGAATTTGAGAAAGAGATGCGCCGAAGCAGAGCGGCCGATTTCGTTGGCTCTAGAAGCATTTCCGTCTAATTTACAAGAACAACTAAATCAATACTTGGCAAAAAGGTTAGAATTCTCTTGAAGTACATCCAAACTTTGGTTATCGTAGTGTGTCTTCAGAATAAAATTTCATGATGCTAGCAAAAAATGGTTCTACAGGTTTACATTTTGAAAAATGCTATTGGAACTGTCAGTTCTACTGTGTTTAGTTTGGGCAGATTTTCCTGAGAAGATTTAATGATGTTCACGATCTTCCATATGCGAAGTCGTGCAATAAATATTGGTTAGCGTTGTATGATCTTGTTATCAAAGAGTTTGTTATTATGCATTCGGAATTATTGTATGAGACATATATCTGATCTGATGTTATGCTCTTGATATTGCAGGATTGATGGAGAGAGTTTGAAATCTTATGTTGCACATTGGCCAACTCAATATTGGCATGAGTATGAGCCCTTATTGACTTATTGTCGCGAAAATGGGGTTCGACTAGTCGCATGTGGTTTGCCTCTTGAGGTACTTATTATCTGTATCTTCATCTGTTAGTTGACCCCTGACCGGCATGGGCTAGAAATATTTATGAATCCAGAGAATAAAGTAGCAAACGGTATTATCTTTGCTCTTTTTTATGCACTATGCTTGCAAGACATTCAGCAGAAAAAAGATTGATTCCTTTTGTTACCACGGAACATCTCTTTATTCTATAAATTCCAATGCTTTTCAAAGTCTTATAGTGCTGTGCATTGATCAAGTTGTTCTAGCTTCATAAGTTAAGGATGAAAGTATTATTTTTTCTGTTTTTTTTTTGGAACAGGTCCTACGAACAGTTCAAGCAGAAGGTATTCGGGGGCTTTCAAAAGCCGATCGTAAGAAATATGCTCCTCCAGCTGGTTCAGGTTTTATCTCAGGCTTTTCGTCTATGTCGCGCAGATCAGCTGCTGATGTAAATATGCTGAACCAGCCTACTCCTTTCGGACCAAGCTCATATCTCTCTGCACAAGCAAGAGTTGTTGAAGAGTACAACATGTCCCAGATAGTTTTAAAAACAGTGACGGATGATGGGGCGGCTGGTATGCTTGTAGTTGTCACAGGTGCTACCCATGTCATGTATGGATCAAGAGGGACTGGGGTGCCTGCTAGAATTTCAAGGAAGATTCAGAAGAAAAATCAAATTGTCATACTACTTGACCCGGAAAGACAATGGCTAAGGAGGGAGGGAGAAGTTCCTGTTGCTGATATCCTGTGGTACTCTACAGCTAGACCTTGTAGCAGAAATTGTTTTGATCGTGCAGAAATTGCCCGTGTAATGAATGCAGCTGGCAGGAGACGAGATGCTTTACCTCAGGTTAGTTGTTTATGCTTCGAGATGAAAGGTTATAACTAACTCACCTCTTAAGCTCCTATTTTGGTTGCAGTCGTACATATATATTGAATCATTAAAACAAAGTCTCCGGCTAACTGAGTTTTTCAGGCTTTAAGTGTATGGATCTTGAAGTCATTAGATGGTTACTAACTAAAACATCAGTTATGTGTTACAAGATCTGCAAGTGCCTCCTGCTGCCTGAGTTCTTCAGAATTAGGTTTTCATCGTAGCTTGTGTTTACTAAATAAAGAGCTTGCTTCTTTACCCCACTAGTTTGTCAGAAGAGAATTGACCAAACCTAAATGAATACAGTACTTCTCAGTCAGATGAAAAAATATTTAATTTGACCAAACCTTTTATAAATATACAAGAGTCTTAGTCCAAGACTTCCATACCACATTTGTAGAGAATACTTCTACTTGAAGATTTGTGAACGAGATAAATAATAAGACAAATGAGAGAACTTTGACAAATCACTCTAGTACAAGAAGTCTGCTGGTAGGTATTCCTCAAGGGTTATTAGGGTTTTTGCTTTTTGAAGAGACTTATATCTAATGAAGGACCTGAGATCAGCAGGCTGTAGGGTCCTTCTCTCAGTTAGTAAGAGATGGGAATCTTTGGTCTACCTTATCTTGATCTTGTTCAGCATAACTTTTCCTTCCTATCTCCGGCAATGACTTATGTGGTATATTCAGTATGTGAAGGATATCCTATAGTCTCAAACAGTGCTACATTCTATATATGAGGCATGTTCATGATTATGACCAGTTAATGAATTGAAAATTCTGCATCAGTTCATTCTGGCCATGTCTAATGCTCTCTCTCGACTACTTTATCAAATTACCTAAGACTCAATCTAGCTTGTCTTGTCTCTGGTCCCATATGCATTTGGATGTTTCTCACTTACCAAAATGAATTCTATTGCAAATGGAGCTTTTAGTTCTGTGGGGAAGTTGTTTTCTGATTGATCGTTACCCTTCCCTAGATATGCAATCACCATGTTTCTACTGATCTACTTCCTCTCAAAGTCTCATGTTCATCACATCTACTGTATTTATTTATTGCTCGGGCCAGCTTGTGCACACCTCAGCTATTCCACCAAGTACCTGCTATTTTCCCACCCACACTGGTAATGGGTGAATCTGACTATCAACAGTTCAAGACTAGGCATAGGAAAAACTAATCTAGTGTTTTCTGTTTCTACTAGGATTTGAACCCGAATCCCATGGTTTGCACTTCTTCATTGACCACTATGCCTCACCATTGGGTGCTTATGTCTACTTCATTTATAGAACCACCTTTCCAAAAGGAATAACTTTCATATTACAACTCACTTTTTGTATAATCAGAGTCCTGCACTGATGGCCTTTATACTATTTACCGCAACATTGACCCCTAAATCGTGTGCTAAAGGTCCTCAGATACAATTTCATTTGTTCTATCTGCTGTAGTGAACTGAATTTGATGTCTCCGTGTGTTTATTAGTAAAGGTACTTTTTTTTCTCTGATAAATTTGTCATACCTTCACATCAATGGTAAATTGGATTCCACAATTTTTTTCGGTGGAAAAGAATTGTTTTGACGTTACCCATCATAAATTTTCTATTCCATTTTGTTGACATGGCTTCCTGAGCACTTTGTGTACTCATAAAATATGAGGTGTTCGTTGAAAGACTTCTTTCTAAAAAATGTATTAAATGAAGTTACCAAGTTCAAAAACATGTATTAAATAATTTCAGAAGTAAAGGGTTACAAGTTGCATAACTCAGTACCAGATGACCACTGTCCTGTATGCTGATTGCTGTTATCGGACCAATAAAGCGCAACACCCTGTTACTATCTTACACTAGGTTCAAGTTCGAGCTTGGATAGTGATGTCTGTTAACATTCTTTTGGGCCCCAAAAGCATCAGGGAAAAGGGGCCTCCCCTTTTAATTATTTATCAGTAAGAATGACACAGGTTGTCTTCCCAGATTTAACATATCACATTTCATATTTATAGAAAGTAATTGAGATAAAATTGAACTAAGCGGCACAAGGAACTGATTTATTGTGTAGAAGACTTCATTCTAAAAACATGTAATTTTCCATCTGTATTTGAATAAAATTGCACCTTTTTATAACCAAAAAAAAAAACCATTTCTATTTTTTTTTCCCACTCAAATACCGGACTTGGTTCATTAGTCTGGATTCAAACTTGTGAGATGCCCTTACCACACATCAATCTCTATATTTCTTTTCCATTGAGCCAAGAGCTATAGCACTTTTTGGCAGGGTTTCAGTGAGATTGTATAGTCATGGATCCTGTAGCTACAATTCTAACATCTATGGGCTACATATTCATCTTCCTGTTTTCCTAGTGTCCCACCTGTTAGGGTTAATTGACATTTCGTAGCAGAAAGTTTGAAGTTATTACTATATTTGTCTTCAAATTTCAACTAATATACACTGGTTGCAATTTGAGAGTATATGATACTGCAGCTGTTGGAAAATGATTATGTACCAGTAATTTTGCGTATTATATTGAGTTGTACTCTGAGGAGCTTGATCTCATTAAACTAACATCTTACCTTTTCCAGGACCTTCAAAATGGACTAGATCTTGGTGTGGTATCCCCCGAAGTGCTACAGAACTTTTTTGATCTAGAGCAATATCCTTTCATTTCAGAGTTAACAGACCGCTTTCAGGTGTGCTATGACAAACATCTATTCTAAAATTACCTGTTCACCCGCAGAAGGAGAAAAGAGAATGAACAAAGAAAGAAGAAATAAATAATAAGGACATTAATTTTTTCTACTTTATCCTTTTGTTTTATGCTTGTACTGGTGTATAAAGAAAATGCCAAGTTGTTTGAAGTTGAAAAGAAGCTTGCTTTGATGCAGGGTTTTAGAGAAAGATTGTTGGCTGATCCTAAATTTCTACATCGATTAGCTATTGAAGAATCTATATCAATTACAACTACTCTGTTGGCACAGTATGAGAAGCGTAAAGAGAATTTTTTTGAGGAGATTGATTATGTTATTACAGACACTGTTAGGGGTATAGTTGTGGATTTTTTCACAGTGTGGCTTCCTGCTCCAACGATTTCTTTCTTGTCAGTTACTGATGATGTTGATGCACCTGAGAGCATCGGAGCATTGAAAGGTCTCCTGGGTTCCATCCCAGATAATGCTTTTCAGAAAAGTCTTGTTGGGAAGGACTGGGATGCGAGTCACAGAGTTGCCTCTGTGCTTGTTGGTGGCCTTAAATTGGCCGGTGTAGGATTTGTTTCTAGCATCGGGGCGGTGGCTTCATCGAATATCTTGTTTGCAATGCGCAAAGTATTAAATCCGACCTTTACTACTGTCCAGAAGAACAAGCGATCGCCAATATTGAAAACGGCGCTTGTGTATTCATCATTTCTTGGTACATCTGCAAATCTGCGTTATCAGGTTACATCAATACTTGACAGCTTAATCTTTCATATCATTTTGCTTTCAAATCCAAGATGCTGATTATCTATTTTCGTTGGATATCTTGGTTAAACATGGACTCTGCCAGTATATTTTTAAAGAATATTTTAAAACCATCTTTAGCTCCTGCCAATTTTAAGGATTTTTCTGGATGATGTTCCTACCATAATCATGGAAAATTGGAGATTGATTTTGCTATCATTTTGTTTAAAAAATGACCCTTCATCATGGGTTTATATCCCTTTCAAGTTTGAGAAAAAGCCCAAAATGGATTAACATAGAACATGTTTTAATGCTTCCTGGAGCTTGTGAAAGTCTGATTGTTAATCAAATTTGGCCCCTTCATCTTTACTATTGTAATATGTTTGACATGAAACTGAAAGTTTATAGTAGCAGTTACTTTAGAAACACCTATATGACAATGATTTCCTTTAACTTTCTATTGAGGTGTTTGAGGTTCAACTGAAAACAATAATTTTCATGAAATGCAGGTTATTGCAGGATTGGTAGAGCACCGGCTTGCAGATCAATTTTCTGACCAAACATTATTTGTAAATATGCTATCTTTTGTTGTTCGAACGATCAACTCCTATTGGGGAACCCAGGTTAGATACGGGCTGAAATTCTTTGAAGTTAATTCTTCTTTTCCTTTTCCTTTTTTACAACTAATCAACCATACACTTCTTTCATGAGTATCCCAGTAAACAGTCATGTAGGTTATTGATAATGGAATCTAAAAGATTAATCTTTGTGAGGGTCTGCTCAGGGTTCAGGGTAGTGCCTTATATTTATTTATTCTGTTCCTGAGGGCTAGCTGGTGCAAGGATCGAAGCTTGGTAGAAAATGTGCCCGCCCCTTTACCATTCTCTGCTTAAAACCTTCTATTTCGATTTCCTATCCTTTAATGCTTTATCTTCCGCTCTTTATATTTTATCCTATCCTTGACCCAATTAGCCTTCTTTCTCTAGCAAAAAATTGACTCTTTAGAAACGTAGTAGGAGATACTGCTTTTCTTTCAAGAGAAGATCCATCTATCCTCATAGCAGCTCTGAAGTAAAGACGCAATGAACGGTATCGTCACCAAGCAAAACCAATTAGATTCAAAACACGGTAATGTACCCTACTAATCCAAGCAAATCCTCCAATAATGAACTGAACAAATAGTCAAATACAAACACTAATTAAGGGACTAGACTGTAGCAACAGAATACACTGAAAAAGAGAAAGGAGAGTGACTGAGAGAATTTCTCAATACCATTACTTTCCTAATTTGCCCCCTTACCCTATTAGTTCCTCAGATGCTCTTACCCTGGGTCTCGCACATTATTTTCTTACAAATCTGCCCTCCACCGTGACCTCTTCTTTTAGGAACCATTCATCCACTTATCATCTAATTGTTGATAAGTAATCTTTCTCATTGCTAATGATTTAGTACTTCTGTATCTCTTCTTCCACAGCAATGGATCGACCTTGCGCGGGTTACAGGATTGCAGGCTCGCAAGAGTGAGCAAGTTTCTGATGTTGTTCCAGATTCTGCAAATCCTACTGCAGTTGGTTGCAATACTCCAGAAGATGCCAATACTGATGAAATCAACAGTCAATAGTAACATTTCCACTTATCTTCTCTACTTCCTAGCATTACTTGTAAGCAGCAGTTTTGATTCTTTTGCTGTATATCATTCAATTTTTAGCCTGTCAATATACACACTTTATAAATTTTGAGTCATGTCAAATAAATCTTTTGTTATTCAGTCACTTGGATCTACTTTGCCGAGAATAAAAGCAGACTGAAACTACATTGGGTTAACTATAACCGAATACAACATTGCACTGGACAGTGGATACTCCTCTTACCCAGTAGTTGTAAACACTCAAGATTGACGTTTGTTGCACCTTTGGATATCTTATTAAGTAAAACTGTAAAAATTGCATTTGAGCTGTAGATAAAAATGAAATGTAGGAACGCATTGCAACAAAAGTGAACGATGGCATAAACTTTGTTCGTCATAAGTGGCTCAATGCAAGGTACTTTACCTTGCAAAACCTGAGAATCCTTAAAATGGTTATAAAGTTACAATCTCTCAAAGTCTATATAGGGTCGGCATTCATAATATGACTGGTCAAAAAAGGAAAACAAAAAAAAGATGCCGTTCACTTTAGAGTGAATTGTCAAAATTAATTAATTTCTCGGCATCATCTTAATGATATGTTGAACAACAAAAAAATCATCTTAATAATAAATGATACAAGCGATTGAGTCCTTTTCATTTTTAGAGCTAATTGTCTAAAACTCTAGATTGACTCCTCGTGATGTGTCTTCTTGGTAAAAGTTGCAAACAAATAATCATCTTACAGAATACAAACAATGAAATATTACAAGACCAAGAAAGTGACTATAAAGTTCCCATTCATTAGTATTCTTCAGCAGTTGTTAGAACTTCGATATGATTGGATCCTGCAGCTCCTTCGATCTCTCTTGAAGTTTCTCTTTAGTTTTCTCCAATGCTACTTCTAAATTTTTCATCTGCACGTCATTCTGTGGTCAGTTTTTCTTTCCCTTAAATTATACCAAGAAATGATGATTCAGTTGCAGAATATGAAAGGAGCATTACTATACCTGTTGCCTGGCAAACCTATTGTGGATGAATAGCCCGCTGAACAGATCAAAACTATCTTTAACTGAGCTCTCCTTCTGCATGTTGTCCAATTTTAGTATAATATCAGAGGTCCTAGAAGTCGAAAACTTACTCTAGAGGCTCATCAATGTGCAGCAGGTCATATGGTTAATCTTCTACAAGTGCAATCTACAAAACTAAATAAATCTCTTAAGGAATCGTCAATGTTGCATAATTACCACTTGAACAAGTTTCTGAAATCCCGTTGTGTCTATTGGCGTGGGTTCAACCTCCATTTCCGACAAGATCCTGAGAAGATCAATAATATAGTAGATTGTATTTAGTTCTTCCGTAACTTGTCCCTAACGTGTAGGTGACACAAATTACCTGCCGATTGTGTGAGTAAGAAATTGACTTTGAGCAGCTAATCTATCATGCTCTTCACAAGTCATTTCCAGCATTTTGCAACCCTGCAATAGAAGATCAGTGCATTTCTCAGACGGGGGATCTCGATCTTTCCAGTCAAATTGGAATCACTATGAGAAAGCAATAAAATTGAGGTAATACATATCTGCAGTACTTCCTTAATTACCTCACTTGAGAAGATGTGGAGAAAGCTAGAACACAGGGGTTGATCTCTAATTCGAACCATGTCGTACATAAAAGTCAAATCTGCCCATCCATCCTTACCACTTTCTGGTCCAAACATTGGGTGTGTACACAGCAAGTCACACTCTTGAGGCATTATCTTTCAAAGTTCAAACACATGGGTGTTGTTAGACAAAAGCTTTGATGAGTTGCAAATTATATGAAACAGTAGAGTGAAAATTGCATACACGCAAAAGGACATCTTTTGGGTGTTCTTTAACAGAGAGCACATCAACGAAAAGTGTAGGCCGCTTTAGACAATTGAATGGTATGGACTCCACAACTTGTGATAGAGACAGGATGGACGTACTAATCATTATAACTTCATTATCCGATTCTAGAAATGCATCCATATCCCTGCAGGCAATAAATAATAACTGGTAAATTTATTCATTCTTTTTCTACTATCAAAAAATTGTCTATATATATATCCATACCTAAAGAACAGGATGCCCAAATCTGTACAAAGCTCTGAATAATCTGATCTGGAAGTTACATGGATTAAATTGCCTTGTTTCATCATAGTTTTGGCCAGAAACTGTGCGAAAGTACCAAATCCAATTATGCCAATTCGTAAAGTTTTTGGTTGAGACGAAGAAGACGACATGGATGCGACAGAAAAAGATAAAGAGCGACAAATGCGAAGGAGAAGATGTAGCTGATGTGTGGTATTGTCAGACCTTACGTGGGACGCGTCCTTTTATATCTAAAAAATAGAAAAACAAAAGAAGAAAGAGTCTCAAGACGACTACACTTCGCTTTTATCTTTAGTCGCTAACAAAACTAGTTTTGGATAATTACAAGTTATAAAACGCTTCTTGCTATAATACATTTGATAATTGAGACTGTCTCAATCATTAGGTTACTAAAGCAATCGCTTGGGCTTCATTTTTTATATATATATATATATATATATATATATGTATTGATAAATTTAAAAAGAAATTTTTTTGTAAGCAATTAGAGAAATTGAATATTATGAAACATACGGCTTCTTAATTGGGATTTACATTCGAGAATTTGAGTTATTTCGTCAACCTTTACGGTGAGTGGAGAAAGTGACAGATCAAAACATCAATTATTGGTAAAAAATATTAGAAAAAATAATAATCAATAATTAAAGTGTTTAAAATATACTAAAAGGTATTAGGAGATTAATAATTGAGGAGTCCTAAAATATATGAATAAGAGGCATTAGGAGAATTAATATTTATATAGTCATAAAGTTAAAGTATATGACAAAAGTTATTATAAGAATCAATAATTAAGAAGTCCTAAAATATATGGTAAGATGAAAATATGATTTAAAAATTAAGGAATTCTAACGTATATTGTAAAACGAGAATATATTGTAAGAGCTATTAGGAGAATTAATAATTAAGTAGCTCTATAATATATGCATGAAGAAAAATAGATTTTTAAAATTAATGAGTTTAATAATATATAGTATGAGAAAGTAAGGATCAGCTTCGTATGACTATATTGTTGACATACTCACTAGTTTGTTAGTTTGTTATCAATTCTTATCAAGTTCTTAGAATAAATTTAGATTAAGTTGTTAAAGTAGTTCCTTAGATTTAGTCAACTTAGTTACATATTAAGTTGTTAGAATCGTTCCTTAGAATTAGTCAAGTTAGTTACATCTTACTTGTATTTAAGTTGATACTACGTTTGAATAAGATTCATTCAAGTTTGCTTTGATTCTCAGTCTCTTTATGGTATCAGAGCCCCTCTAAAACTCTCACGAGTCCAATCCAATTTTCTTTTTTTCCCTTTCTTTGCGTCCAAACATGGTTATTCCTGCTACCACCAGTGACAGTGCTGCTGCAGTTTCGACTACCACTCATGTGGTACAGTTCAATCCAGCTGCCCAATTACCTATCAATCTGCAAGGTAACCTCAACTTTGCCACCTGGAAGGTGCAACTAGTAATGCTACTCAATGGACACAAGCTCCTTGGGCATCTCACTAGTACCAAATCTGCTCTGCTGACCACTATCACTTAAACTGATAGTACCATCTCCAATCCTGAATATGAGTTGTGATTTTGCCAAGACCAACTAAACATGCAATGATGACATCCGTTGACCCCACCATTGCTCGCACTGTTGCAAGTGCCTCTTCGGCAAAAATAGCTTGAGATCTCCTTCATATATCTTATGCCAATAAGAGTCACACTCGACTCTTCAACTTGCAATATTAGTTGCAAAACATGAAAAAGGCTTCCAAGACAGTTGCTACTTACCTACAGGAGATCATATCGATTGCTGATGCTCTCAAAGTAGCAGGTTCTCCAGTGGTTGATGATGAACTAGCAATCAAGATCTTGAGTGGCCTAGGTCATGAGTATCGTGAAATCACTGCCGCTATAAGAGCACGCGAGACAACCCTAAGCTTTGAGGAGCTATTTCAGAAACTCACGGACCATGAACTCTTCCTCAAACATCAAGATATTGACAGGTCATCCTTCATCATCACGATTGCAGTTGCACAAAGGACCACCTTCCAGCCCCTACATCAGAAGAATAATCGTCTCTTCCCAATCAGTCTTCAAGACCACAAGCCCCATGACAGGCGGTCCATAGAAATCAACAGAATGAGAGATAACTCAGGCAAGCGGTAAAATGCCAACTTTGCCAAAAGATCGGTCACATAGTTGATATGCGTCGCTCAAAATCGCACAACCACTTTGAAGCTAAGGTCAACTTTGTGTCAAATCATCACTCAGATGCAACTCCTTGGATCCTTGACTCTAGAGCAACCCATTATGTCACAACCGAGTCAAATAATCTTGAAAACACAGTGGTTTAACTCAAATTAAGGCTTCTAACTCCAATTTCATGTTCTCTAACACTCTTTTTGCTTCATCTATAAAAAAGAACCTTATTTCTGTTGCTAAGTTTTGCACTGACAATCTAACCCCAATCAAATTATTTCCACACTTTTTTCTTGTGAAGGATCTCAAAACTCGGAGACTGCTGGTACAAAGCCGGAATAAACATGAACTCTATGAGTGGCCCCAGAGGGATCATGTGTCACCTTCCGCCAACTTCACCTCCACCAAAGTTTTTCGTCAACTGTGGCATCGTCGCTTGGTCACCCTCATCTGAAAATCCTAGACTTAGTACTGAATAAATTTTCAGTTCCCTTTTCCACCAAAGAAAAGTTTCATTTTAATAATTCGTGCTCATTAAATAAAGCTTAACGTTTGCCATTTCAATGACTCACTTTAAATAGTAATGCACCACTTCAAACTTTGATCTCCCACCCTACACGCCCCAACGAGTTGCAATCGCTGAACGACGACATCGTCACATTGTCGAAACAACTCGAACTCTTCTCAATAAAGCCTCACTACCATCTGAATTATGGTCATTTGCCTGTCACCATGTTGTATTTCTTATAAATAGAGTCCCTACACCTGGCCTGAATAATGATTCTCCATATAAGAAATTATTTGGCAAACCACCAAAATACTCTTCGTTGAAAATTTTTGGTTGTCTTTGTTATCCATGCCTTAAGACATATACACAAAAATTTTAGCCTAGATCCACATCGTGTGTCTACTTAGGAGTTTCTATTGTTCATCATGCACACCTCTGCTTTGATCCAGTGCACTCAAATGTTCTCACACTTGCAAAATAAGTTTTCCACGTAACAATGGGAAATCATAGAGTACCAAGTCTGTAAGGATACTCATCCGACAGTCCAATTAAATTTGGACTCCAATCTCATTCTAACTCTTCTGCCTCCTATTCTTATCACCCTAACAGTTCCCTCTCATTCAAACACTCCAGAGTCCATAATTGAAAGGCAACTACCAGCAGTCTCCACTTCATCAGATATGATTCCTATCTACTCTCAACCTCCTTCACTACTTAATGAAGCAACCCACAACTCTCACCCATTACCCTATTCCCGTCGTCCACCACACAACCAGCAGCCATCGAATCCTCCAACAATTATGCCACCAGCCGCTGCCCTTCCACCATCCGGTGTGGTCACAAGGTCCAAAAATAATGAAAAATTCAGCTTTGTGGCTCACCTTTCCCCACTCCAAATACCTTTAAGCAAGCCGTTAAGAATATTGAATGGAAGAATGCAATGGATATGAAATATGAAGCCTTAATGAGAAATCAAACTTGGGAACTAGTACCTAGGGACCCGATAAACAATGTTGTTGATTGTAAGTGGTTATTTCGCATTAAAAAGAAAGTTAATGGTTCACTACACCATTTTAGGTCTACGGCAACACTAAATCTGGACAACGCTTATAAAGTGTTGCCTAAAATACTATTGGGAACACTTTTAAAGTGTAGCCAAAGATTTTGACTTTTAGCTACATTAATTTTAGCAACACTTCTAAAGTGTACTCTTTAATGGGATAACCTACACTTTATAAGTGTTGTTATAGTTGGCAACAAATATTTACATAAATGGCCACACTTTTAAAGTGTGTTATTTTTATAATTGTAAATACAACACATTAAAAATGTGGCCTTAGTGTTTTCACCAAAATTTTATATTCCCTCCAACATTTTAACATTAAAATTTTATCTCCCTCCCATTTTTATTTGGCCAAAATAATAAAACATTAAATAAATATTAAAAAGAATAAAACATTAAAGAAATTAAAAAAAGGCAACATGTCCTAAAACTTCAGCTGAAGCTTCCATTTTCAGCTGAAGAACACCATTTGCAAGAAATGAAGAAGAGGATCGAAGAACGGAAGAAATCGATTTGTACTACGACTTTCGTCACATTTCTGTTAAACTTCAACTGAAGAACACCATTTTCAGCTGAAAAGTCGAAGAGCACTGCGATTTCTCTGAAGATGAACTGAAGAAGACGATTTTCCTCTTTGAGCTTCGTTGTTCAAGATTGGAGAGCTGAAGAAGACGATTTTCTTCAAAGATATCTGGGTAAACTGCTGTTCCATCAGATTTCCTTTTGAAAATTGAAAGAACATGCTTCACAAATCAACTTGCCTCATGTCTTAAAGCTTTAGGGTTGTTGGAATAGAGTTTATCAGATAAGAGATTTTACCTTCAAAAGTCTAAATTATAGCTTTAAGATTTTGATATTCTTGTGTGTCAGTCAAAAATGTAAGTTAGGGTTTTTATGTTCTTGTGTTGTTGATACGAATTTTGTTGATTTTGGGAGTTTAGTTTGTAGTTGTATTACGTATAAATGGGCAGATTATCTTTGACTCACTAGTTTTTTCTCTTGAATGTTGAATGTAGAAGCTGAAGCTAAGTCGCCTTTATATGAAGAACTGAGTTGTAGCTAAGTCGTCTTTCTTCGAAGAACTAAATTGTTGAAGCTGGCGATACCTACGATATTTTGTCCCTAATATAGATTTTGTCAAGTGTAAGTAGTTACTCTACATGAATTTCAAAAGGTTTTAATGTCTGTTTTAATGTCACTATTTTTTTAGTCTTCCTGAGTTCATAGTTGTGCTCACCTTAAGCTTGGTTTGTTCCTTTGTTAACCACATTGCTTATGTCTTGTAGCTATTTGCTTGTAAATTTTTTCTTTTTTCGACTGAATGCCTTGAAGTGTCTAGAAGTCATTTTGTTGTTTCTCTAGTGCATTTTCAAGTATACATCAGAAACTTTAGTTCAATATTTCTTAGTTGTTTTGGGATCACCTCGTAGTATGAATTTGCTAAACTTGCTTTGTAGTTTGAGTTGCATTATATAGAAAACGAATCATATGCCTTAGAGATAGACGATATAGGATATATTTTTCAAGTCTAGAAGGGGTAGAGAGGGAACAGTAACTTGTGAGAGTGTTTTGCAAGATCTGGACATTACAGTTATGACAAATAGGAAATTTCTTCCTATAAAGGGATCTATTAGCAAAATAATAGTAATAGACTTTAACTTTTGTGACCGGACAGTACATAATTTCTTATTTTTTACAATAACAAGTAACTGTGTATGATAAGTTTGATTGGTGCACATTTTATTACCTTCTATAACTGGTAAAACTACAGTGATAGCGTAACATGCTTTAATTGTTAATGTATATAACTTAAATCCTTAGTAAAGCAATTGTTTCTACGTCTTTAATTGTTTTGTTTCTTTTTGTACTTTCAACTTGAGGATTATGCTTCCTTTCTTTTCTGCTAACTGTTACTAGCAATAACAGAATAGAAGTAGAAGATTTGTTTTGTAGTATGGACAACCTATTGAGTTTTGGATATTGTTGAAAGTGAGGCTTGCTTCATCTAAGTTTTAGAAGAATTAGGAGAAGTCAGTGAAAATAAAATGGAGAGAAAGTTTTGTATGATGCTAAAGTCTGTCCTATTTGATAAGCTAGATGCAACGGATGAGAAATAGCTTGTAACTTTCTAATTTCATTACATGTCAAGTTCTTGCATATAGAATAGAAGTAAATAGAACTGTAAAGATAGTATATGGTCAAGTGCTATAAGACTGTCTATGATGATGCTAAAGTCTGTTTCTACGTCTGTCCTCTTGATGAAGTTAACAACTTCATTATCAACCTTTTCCTCACTGACTTTATGTTTCTCCTTCCTATCGACTTCAATGGTTCTGTCATGCTCCACAAAGTGGGCTTTCTTTTGAGCTTCAGGGGGGAGACCTATGGTGGTATCCACCAACACTTTTTCTCTGTGACTTCAGTTGATCGGATGCCTTTCCCTTTAGTCTATGTCAAACTATAGATATTCCAGTTAGTAGTGAACACGAATAAGCCTACTGAAGACCTTAAAATACATTTATTCTTTTGTAATTTTTGAAGAATAAACATGTTGTAATTTGTATGCTTCTAAGTTTAAAACTTGTGACCATATCTGTAAGACTAGAGTCTATTCATCTTAGTGATGAAACTAAATAAAAAAGCAGTTTTAACATATAAGAATCAACATCAGGAAACAATGTTGTTCTCTTTTTTACATTTCTAATCATAGAGTACCTCCTCACTTCTTTACAATGTATTATTTCTTTTTTACATTTACTAAAAAACTAACTCATATAAAATGAGACAGGAGAAATAGTCAATTTTCTTGTAAACTTGAAAAATGAAAAATAATTTAAAAGGGAGAAAAATGAAGTAATTTCCAGTATGATTGGGGTAGTAGGGAAAGTGCAGACGAAAGGTGGGGGTGGTGAGGCAAGGGGTTAATAGTATTGGGTGTTGAGTTGAGAGTTGAGACAGGTCGCCTCGTGATCGGAGAAGGCAGATCCATGGAAGACTGTTCCCCTTGTCACGTGGGTTCTCTTTTGACTAACAATAATGAGTTATGACCCATTCATTTCTTAGCCATAGATATGAAATTACAAAAAGTTGTAACGTAACACATGAGAACTAGCAGTATAACTCAGGTATTACTATATATACTGACCACTTGGCATTTGCTTAGCTTATCAATACTAAACAGTCTCTCATGTAACACATGATCATATGGTCCCTACCCCTCTCTGCATTTTTTTCTGCAAACAAAGAATAAAAAAAAACGTTTGACGACCAACGTGGACTACCCTGTACCTGCTGACTGGTATTTCAAAATTTTATCAACTTATATAAATCTGCTAACAGACAATACGAGCTGACTGGAATGCCTTGGTCTATATCCTTGAACTATGATGCATTATTTCACTGAAAGTTATTTGTTGCTACTCTTATGCTTGACCTTTTGAATATCCTTGGACTATGATGCATAATGTTTTTATTGATTGGGTTGGGCGCATTGCAGTTCTTTAGTTTACATTCATTCCTGCTGAAATCTTAATAACATGATAACAGTTGTAACAAATACTACACTCAAAGAACATTCACCACAAAAGGTAAGGATAAAAAAAAACTTTCTTCATGTATCACTGATACAACAATTCAAAATATAAAAACCTGTTGTGTCACTAATACAGTGAAATTTGGAAACTGTTGTATTACTAAGACAACAAATATAAAAAATATTGTATTACTAATACAAAGCCAGATTCATAAGTTGTTGATCGAATATCTATTATAGGATCATAAGAATGTTTGCTTGAATGTTTAAACATGGCATTATATATTTGATACTTCTCTGATTGGGTGTGCACAAGAATGAGATTTTAAAGCTTTAACTCTAAAAGCTCATAAAACTCTAAAAGCACTAAATCTCTAAATTCAATTACAAAAGTTTAACTTTTAATCATTTGAATTCTATTTATTTATTTTCTTTCTTAATTATGTATATCTTATTAATTGTACTTATTTTTTCCTTTATAGTATCATCAACATTCAAAAACATTTGTGGAGGATTCAAGGTTTGATTTGGCATAGCGAAAGTGTCATGACTAGGTAAGAAACTTTTATCATCTCATAACACATGATTATGATAGATTACTCGTGACTTTTAAAACTTATTTGTGAACTAGTTAATGATTGTTGCTGAAAGATTAAATATTGATATCTTCTTCTAGGAGTTCACATATCCCATCCAAGGATTGGATGAATTTAGCAAGGTATAGTAAAAAGTATATTGATGGCATTGAATCATTTCTAGATTTTGCTTACTCTTATGGAGATCCTCATGGAGAGAAAATTCAGTGTCCATGTGCGAAATGTTGTAATATTCTTTGGAATCGAAGGAATGTAGTTTATGATCATCTAATATGCTATGGATTCATTAAAGGCTATACTAGATGGATCAATCACGGGGACTGGGATATCAAGTTGAATGTTGATGATGATATGGATTACTCGCGTGATGATATTGATGGGTTGTTGAATGATCAATTTAGAGATGTTGCACAGGCTGGAGGAGTTTATTATGGTCCAAATGAAGATGCCAAGAAATTCTATAGCTTACTTGAAGAGGCAAACCAAGAATTATATCCTGGTTGTATAGGTTTCTTTAAATTATCATTCACACTTCGCTTATATTTGTTGAAGTGTTTACATGGATGGAGCAATGAATCATTCACTTCTCTTTTAGAGTTATTAAAAGAGGCGATGCCCGAGTTGAACATTCCTCAGTCTTACAATAAAACCAAGTCTATGGTTAAGAATCTTGGTCTGGATTATGAGAAAATTGATGCATGTCCAAATGATTGCATGTTGTTCAGGAATGGTCATAAGGATGACGAATTTTGTCATACTTGTGGAGTTTCACGATATATTCAATCTCCTAAAGTTGATAGTGAGCTTGAGCCTTCAAAAAAACAACATCGAGTTTCAGCAAAGACTTTGAGACACTTTCCATTAATTCCTAGACTCAAAAGGCTATTTATGTGCTCAAAGACGACAGATTCTTTGAGGTGGCATGAAGAGGAACGTTCTAAAGATGGAAAGTTAAGGCATCCCGCTGATGGTCTAGCATGGAAAGACTTTGATAGGGTGCATCCAGATTTCGCACTAGATTGTCGCAATGTGAGACTTGGCTTGTCAAGTGATGGATACTATTTCTTGTGTACCATATCCTTCATGTTCTCCATTTTGGAAATGTATATACTATTTAACATTCAAATGGAGAGATTCAACCATATGATTGAAAATATCAATGAATGGAGGCATCCTTGAAGTTAAAACATGTATAGAAAGGAGCTAATTTACAAAGAGATAATTAAGATGTGTTCTCAAGATAATTAAGGGAAGATTATAGTAATGAAATAAACATAAGCTGTGTGCCTAGATCTAACAGCAAACAAAAGAATTTTTTCTACAATAGCAGACTAATATATGTTCAATTATGCAGGACAAAATGTAGTTGCATTTGGTTTTACTAGTATGTTAAAATCCCAGAATTTCCCTTTAGAAGAAACCAAATTAGTGTCACATAAGAATTCCCAAGAAAACCACTTCTCAATAATTCTATCAACATCATGTACCAATACATGAGTCCCATTCTTCTTGGTGATTACGGTTTATCGCCTTCTGGTCCATCAACAATCACCAAATCCCACTTCACTTCATATACTTCCTTGGGAACATTTGTAACAAGTGACATAAATTTGCACTTTCTTGATGTAGCAGTCCTTCTGGTTTTGTCTAGCATGTTTTAAAATCTTGTATGCATCTCTAGCAATTGTTTGATACTTGACTCTGTGAATTCGAGTACTATCAGCATTACTTGTGGAGTTATAAAGTTTGATCTTCGTGGGGTTGTCCTCAAGAAAGACAGTGAATCCACCCCTATGATTGTTGAAATTTGAGAAGAGTACTGTGTTTCAATCCCGAAAACAAGAATATTGCAGGGGGATTTTCGCGATACAAGATCATAAAGAAAGTTGATTTCTTTCTCCGCGAGGAGGTTGTGGCTATGTTCAACTAGAGACAAGGCAGAGAAAATTGGAGAGGAAAATTGGCAGGGGATTTTCTTGCAGCCTGTGTCCTCTATTTTTTGTTCACTGTTTGTTAAATCTTTACCTTGTTCAAGATTTTGTTTATGTCTTTTTATAGCATTCCTTCTCTTCTTACTAAACCTTTCTCCTGATTTGTTATTGAACCTAGCTTTCTGTTGACCTGTATCAAAGACCTCTTGTTGCCCTATATTTTTTGAACTTGAAATAAGAGTAACATGGGCTTTAGTATACTGAAAAGGGATATCCATAACCTCCTGCAAAACAAGAGTCATTTCATCCCTCCCTGTAGATTTCTTTTCCTGCAAATTAGTAGTGTCCTGCACTTTCCAGCGATATCAGCAACTTCCTTAACAACAATATTATCTAGGGGCTTAGGGAATGGAGTACCTGCATCAACTAAACCTTTAGAATATTTTGGCTCTTCCATGTATGCACTGGAGATGCAGTCTGATGATGCACCTTGCCCTATGCTGCATGTCTTTGAAAATATCATGTTCCTGTTGTTATGTATTGATTTTTCTGGTCATTCTAAACTATGTTATGAACCTTGTTTCCAATGTTCATGTCTGGTTTTGTTTGAACTATTTGTGTGTTCCTGTGAGTGTTCTCAGGCCCAATATGTTGTTAGCGCTGGACTTATTATTAATTTGTGTCTCCATTGTATTCTTATTTATTGATTGTTTTGTTCATCCTGCATAGAAAGATCAATGAAATTATCAGAAGTATCAACTGCAGAATTAGTAGTCTTACCTGTGTGATGAGTCTGTCTTATTTGGTGATTAAGACAAGTACAGAGAATTATCCTACAACATTCAAGACTTGTTAGTGCAGAATTATTAGAAGTAAGACATGTACCATTCAAGACTTGTTAGTGCAGAATTATTAGAAGTAGCAAGTGCAGAATTACTAAGTAGTTCTGTTGCTTCTTAAGTTACTACAATCCATTCAAGACTTACTATCTGTGAAGTCTGAAAGAGTAAGTAGAGGATTAGAAAAAATCATTCTTGATATTATATACTTCTTTCTATATGCAATTAAAGAATTCATATCTCAACAATTATCTCACTTGTCCTATGACAAACATCTAATCTTTGTTTAAATTTTTGAAGTTTAATTTTGGAGAGCCAACAACAGAAGACTGCACAAATGTTGTAGTCCTTATAATGTGTAATTTTAACATTGAAATTGTATTTAGATTTGGATTGGTTGTCTTACAGTGAATACTCTCCGATTATGCACTTCCACAATTATTTCACAAACTTATAATTTTGTTTTGAATGTGGAGGAAAATGCCGGTAATTGAATTTGAATTTGGCCAGAAGTAAACTCGATCTATTGTGGTGAAAGATGAAGAATTTTTGTACTATTGTCATATACTTTTGAATGACACTTTTGGTTTGTTGGGATTTGTTGATATTAGAGATCTTTAAGCAATTACTTTCTAAGTTTTGGTTGTACATGAAATATTTCTAGAAGTTTATTTGAAATATATAGCTTCGATTTAATGATTAGTTAATTTTGTGTTTTAGGTCACTTGTATGTATGTATAATATATATATATATATATATATATATATATATATATATATATATTTGTGCTACATGTAGGCTTATAAATGTTAAAGTTACACTTTGTAAGTGTTGCTCTAGGTAGATATAAAGTTACACTTTATAAATGTTGCTCTAGGTAGATATAAAGTTACACTTTGCAAGTGTTGCTCTAGGTAGATATAAAGTTACACTTTGTAAGTGTTGCTCTAGATGAGATATAAAATTACACTTTATAAGTGTTGCTACAGATGAGATATAAAGTAACACTATATAAGTGTTGCTATAGATGAGATATAAAGTAACACTTTATAAGTGTTGCTATAGATGAGATATAAAGTTACACTTTATAAGTGTTGCTCTAGATGACCAATAAAAGGCAACACTTTTTAAGTGTGACCAATATATCTGAAAAGGCAACGCTTTTAAGTGTAGTCTAATAAAAAATAGGTGTTGCTAATGCACGTCTTCAAAGCGTGCCCTTATACCTATTTGGATACGCTTTATAAGTGTAGCCAAAGATGGCAACATTTAAAAAGTGTTGCCTAATGTCAAAGGTTACGCTTCTTTTGGGCAGCCCCTAAAAAGTGTTGCTGAAAGTCCAAAAGTGTAGCCTTTTATCAAAGGCCACACTTTTTGCTAGTTTAGGCTACACTTACGTGGTGTTGCCGTAGGCCAAAAATGGTGTAGTGGTTCTATTGACAGGTACAAGACGCGAGTAGTCGCAAAAGGTTTCACACAATGTCCAAGATTGGACTTTCATGAAACTTTCAGTCTGGTTGTCAAACCAGCCACCATAATAATTGTACTTTCTATTGCAATTCAAAATAATTGGAAAGTTCAGCAGCTTGACGTAAATAATGCATTTTTGCAAGGTAACCTACATGAGCAAGTATTCATGTCGCATCCAAAAGGCTATGTCAACCCTGATTTTCCCAATCACGTCTGCCGTCTGAAAAAGTCCATTTATGGCCTAAAACAAGCTACTCGTGCCTGGTATGAAGCTCTCAAATCTCACTTGACTATAATTGGATTTGTTAAGTCTGAATCAGTTGCTTCTCTGTTTATATTCATATCTGAAGCTGTCACGATGTATATTATAGTATATGTTGATGATATCCTCATTACTGGGAATTACCCAACCTTGGTCACACATGTAATCAACTCTTTGGCTTACACGTTCTTCCTAAAGAACCTTGGTGAACTCAACTATTTTGTGGGGATCGAAATCAAACATATTCCAAATGGGATTGTCTTCTCACAATCCAGATACATACTTGAGATTCTCTCAGATGTGGATATGGCTGACTGTAAAGGAGTTACAACACCCATGTGCTCAAGTTCACCACCCAAAGCAGGCCATGGTTCACCTCCTGCCCATGCAACCTTGTATAGACACACTATTGGTAAATTACAATACTTATCATTCACGCGTCCTGATATTGCCTTTGAAGTTAACAAACTATCACAGTTTATGCAATCCCCAAGTCTGGAGCATTGGAAAGCAATAAAAAGGGTGCTTGGATACCTCAAGGAATCATCAAAGTCGTGCCTGCAAATCTCTAGCCACTTTGATAGTAATCTGTATATGTACGCCGATGTTGATTGGGCAAGTGATCCCCGTGACAGCATCTCCACATCTGGTTACATACTCTTCTTGGGACCGAATCCGATCTGTTGGTCCTATAAGAAGCAACAATCAATTGCTCAGTCCTCTATTGAAGCAGAATACAAATCTGTAGCCAATACATTCTCTGAATTTACTTGGGTACACAACTTGTTGACTCAATTACGATATGAAATCTTGCAAATGCCAAGTATTTTTTGTGATAATATTGGTGTTTCATATCTCATTAAAACCCCAGTATTCCACACTAAGATGAATCACATTGTAGTAGACTTTCACTATCTCCGCAACAGTGTGAACTCAGGTAGAGTGGTAGTCAAATATCTTCCTGTCGGGGATCAAATTGCAGACACTCTCACAAAGCCTCTGCCCAAGCCTTCCTTCCTTCAGTGTTTATCCAAGTTAGGTATTGTTGCACCACACCTAACTTGAGGGGGTGTGTTGACATACTCACTAGTTTGTTATCAATTCTTATCAAGTTGTTAGAGTAGATTTAGATTAAGTTGTTAAAATAGTTCCTTAGATTTAGTCAACTTAGTTACATAATAAGTTGTTAGAATAGTTCCTTAGAATTAGTCAAGTTAGTTATATCTTACTTGTATTTAAGTTAATGCTACGTTTGAATAAGATTCATTCAAGTTTGCTTTGATTCTTAATCTCTTTATATATTTGTTAGAATATCTAGAGTTAGGTGACCCATAATCTATCAAATTAAAAGTGTAGGAAGTCTTCTTTCCAACACCGTTATGTTTTCATAAATAGGAATTCAGAGCAACATATTATGACCATTTCTCAGAGACACTACAAGCAGTCACTGTGAGATGATATTTACAAATATTTTATAAGGGTGGATTGTGATCCAATACATTTTAACTCAATCCATCTAAATTCGATTTAACCCACCCATTTTTTACCCCTAGCTTTCATGCAGTTCGGGGTCTTGTCCTGATAAATTATCTCATCCAATTTAGAAGCTTTCAAACATTAGTGTTCAATTGTAATAGATTTATTTTTAAAATCTAATGAACATATGATTTTTATATACAACTTCCGCTTCAATTTTCATATGATTTTCTTAGATATGTTATATCAAAGATTATCTTGAAATCACTTGTGGTTTCAAGTATTGTGTCTTAATTAGAGTGTAAATTAGAATCGTGACAATAAGTTTCACAACCCGACATGAACGATGATAAATAAGGACTTTGGTTAGCACTCCGAGGATGTCTATTCTAATAGTATGCATTAGATTGATTAGTTGCAAAAGATCCAGTCGTTTTCCCCCATTATGTGTGTTATTCTAACTAGCCACACATTGGGCCTTCTTATTCTCCCTTCTTTCCCTACCTTGTTTATTGTAATTGTTTTGATGGTGAAAACCTACCAATCATGTAATTGTACAAGTTTCACACATTAAACAAAAATAGATACTACTTTAACATGTGGCCCTAAGCCTCAGAGACCTCATCAATTTCTGCTTATAAGTATCAGTGTTATAAAAGGCGGGGTGTTTTATTTAGCATAGGGTAACATAGGGCATAAGCTTGTGAATTAGGTCTTAGACCTAACTCACACCCCAAAAGCTGGCTCAAAGGGAGGATGATTGCTCAAGCCTTATAAGGAGTCCACCCATCTCATTAACCACTGATGTAGGACTTTGTCATTTTTTAACACCCCACCTCTTGCCCAATGCTTAGCATCTGGTGCGTGAACAATTTTGATTTTGGGGGCCCACAACATCGGATGAGACGAGCCTTGCTCTGATACCATGTGAAATTAGGTCTTAGGCCTAACTATCGGTGGATTTTTTATTTTTTTATTTTACACTTAACAAAAAATTATAAAAATACATTAATAGAAATAATTACAACATGATTAAAGAAAGTCACATAAAATAAAATTTCTAACATGATTATATAAAGTATAAATAATCTAATATCTGAACTTTCTAATAATAAAGGAAACATTATTTCTAAAAATATATTATTATCTTACTATACAATTTAACCCCCCCCCCCAGAAATAATAAATGAAGCTTACTAATATTATAGTAAGAAGTATCACTATCATTAATAAAAATAAAATTACTTTCAAATAGATAAATAAAATATGATAATTTTGAGACATATGACAAAAACATAAAGACCAATGATAAGTGAAAAAGTAAAATTTTGCTACGCATTTTTAAAAGAAATGTTACGTAACATATAATCACCCTCACAGTGTACCAAATAGAATAGATATGATACTACAAATCGTTATTTGAGTTACTCTCAATCTTCTTATTTCTATAGATTAAAAAACTATTAAGTGTCATTGAGTTATTTTAGAATTATGAGGGTTAGCAATGTTAATTAAAGAATTTAGCATATAGTTTGTGCTATGGCAGCTTTTAGTGTTGGATTAGGCATGCTTAAGACGTATAGTCAGGTGCTTAGAGCGTATAGTCAAACGCTTAGGGCGTAAGTCTTACAGAACTAAGCTCTACACTTGAGTCTCGAAACGTTTTGCTAGAGCCCCGCCTCAGAGCGAGTCCCAACAAAATCTCTTAAAATACTGACAGGGATAATATACATGGAATATCTTTATCAACCGTGTAAACTGCAAACCATACTCACAAACTTTCATAGAGCATTGATCGTATATAGCATCCAAAGAGAATCACTCCTTTGGCTTGAAGATCTTATCTATGCAACCCAATCTAGAATCAATTACTTATATCAGTATTGCATTCTAGGAACAAAGTCCAATACCGCTTTTCTTCTATTTGTTTTTTTTTAAAAAAAAAATCATGATGAATCAGGAAACTAGACACTAATGTAGTACCCCCATGCAGGTCGATTAAAAATGGTGTAATATGTATCATATGAAAATATAATGAGGAAGTTACATAAATTGCACTAGTGTAGCAATTAATTATTTAGATACACTCTAGTTTGTAATATTACCTATCTTACGAGATTTGTGTTCCTTCAGATACGTTAGATATGTATTTCGGATACATGGGGTCAAATTTAGGTGTAATTTGTTCCAAATACATTGTACCAAGTGGATTCACATGTATGTGAGATACATAGCAAATCTAATTCGCCTCCCTCCCATCTCACTCGTCATTTTCCTATACATCTAGTATCACATGTACATGCAAATCACTCTAGATACATACACATACATGTATCTAGTGTATATCTAGGTTATTCGTGTGTATATGAGATACATATGAATCTCGCTCACTTCCCTCCCCAATCTATCTCGCCTCTTTCTATTTTTGTGTATCCATATGTAGAAATACTTGTATCTAAGTGTAAGAGAAAGTAGGAAATTCTTAATTAGTAGTAAGATACGAAATATTTTGAAAGTATAAGTAATAATAGTATATACGATAGTAAAGTATGTCAAATTATGTTATTTTTCTAAAAATAATTGTATCATAATTTCAATCTTTATGTTGTAAACAAAATTAATGAATGTCCATTGTACCCCTTTTATGCCTATAAAAGCCATTGTAACCTACATGGAAAATATACCAAAAATAAGAAAGATAAAAGTTTCCTATTTTATCTCTTTACTTCATTCTTCTCTTCTTGGTTGTTATTAGTTTAATTTTAGTACTTAGTCTTTATTTTATACTCCCTCCGTTTCACAAAGAATGACCTAGTTTGACTTGACACGGAGTTTAAGAGTATAAAGAAAACTTTGAATCTTGTGGTCCTAAATTAAAGTTAGGTCAAATGTACAAAATTGCCCTTTGATCTTGTGGCCTTAAACATGCCACGTGAAAAGTTGTTACCAAAAAAGAAAGAGGTCATTCTTTTTGAAACATACTAAAAAGGAAAGGAGGTCATTCTTTTTAAAACGGAGGGAGTAACACGTTATCAACACGAGTCTCTGTCATTTCAAAGTTTGAAGACTAAAATTGAAGGCTAAGGTATTATTACTTTTCTTCTTTATTATGGCTAAACTTACTAAACTTGAGTTCGTTGTCCTTCATAGTTCGGGCAAGAATTACCTTTCATGGGTACTGGATGCTGAAATCCATTTAGATGCTATGAGTCTTAGAGACACCGCTAAAATTGAAAATAAAGCATCAAAACAAGACTGTGCTAAAGCAATGATATTCTTACGTCATCATATTGACAAATTTTGGAAATTGAGTACTCATAGTCAAAGATCCACTCGTTTTGTGGAATAATCTAAAAGAAAGATATGACCATTTAAAGATGTTCATTCATCCAAAGGCACGATATGCTTTGATGCATTTCAGGCTACAAGACTTTAAGTCTATTCATGAGTACAATTCTGCCATGTTCAGAATTACTTCTCAATTTAAATTATGTGGAGATATAGTTAGTGATGTTGATACGATGGAAAAAACGTTCTCCATATTTCATGCCACGAATGTGCTTTTACAGCAACAATATTGAGAAAAGGATTTCAAGAAGTATTCTAAACTGATTTCCCATCTTCTCGTGGTTGAACACAATAGTGATTTGTTGATGAAAAATCACAAAACCATTTCCTGAAGTGAATGATATGTACGCCCACTACGCTAGGTGTGGAAGAGGTCATGGTCGTAATTACGATTAAGATCAAAGTCCTTTTTCCGGTGTTAATCATTCACCAAAGAAAAATCACAATCAAAGGGGAAAAGGAAAATATGAGAAACGTGAAGAAATTAAAATAAATTGTTTCCGATGTGGTGGAAGGGTCACTAGGTACGTGATTGTCGTACTCCTAAACACTTGGTTGAGCTTTATCAAGCATCACTAAGAAAGAAGGTAAAAAATCCTGAAGCTAATTTTATCATTTCCACTTCTGCTTTGAATTTCAAAAACATGCTTTCAGCTTCATCTTTAGACTTAAGAAGATATACCTTTGTGTATCTAGAAAAGTCATCAACAAAAGTAATGTAATACTTTTTTTCACCTTTGCTAACAGTGTTCTTGAAATCTGCTAAATCTGAATGTATTAGTTCAAGTAATTCAGTCTTTCTACTAATAACAGATTTGAAAGGTTTCTTGGCATGCTTTGCTTCTACACACAGAGGACATTTAGAAAAATCATCATTTTTTATCTTAGCAATTAATTCCATTTTCCTAAGTCTTTTAATAAAAGCAATATTGACATGACCTAGTCTACCATGCCACAAATCTATAGACTCAACAATATAAGCAGAATTTGAAATACTTCCATTATTGACAATCTCTTGAACAGTGTTCAATACAAATAGTCCTCCACTAAGATATCCCTTCCCAACAAAGTCTCCTCCACAAGAAATAATTATTTTATCAGCTTTAAAAACAAGTTTAAGGCCTACTTTGTTGATAAGTGCTCCGAAAACTAAGTTTCTACGGAGGGAGGGAATATACAAAACATTGTTCAAGGATAATGTCTTTTCAGAAGTTAATTTAAGTAAAACTTTTCCTTTACCCATTACTACAGCAGTAGTGGAGTTACCAATATATACACACTCTCCATCAGTGGACTCCTCAAAATCATGGAATAACTCTTTATTGGAACAGAAATGCTTTGAAGCGCATATGTCTACTACCAAGTCAGTCTTGTTAGTCACCAGATTTGCCTCAACGACTACAACATCAATCACTTCATTATCCTCAGCAAGATTAGCTTGGACATCACTTTGTCCTTCCTTTTTTGAGTCTTGCCCTTTTCTTTGATAGCACCTGGCACCTCTGTGACCAACTTTTCCACAAACAAAACAAGAGCCATTAAATTTTTGAGTTTAACTCTCCGGCTTGTTGAATTGATTTTTCTTCTTCATAAGTTCGAGACATTCTTTTGTTTGCCTTTGAACCTGTCTTTCACAACAGTACCAGAAGATTCAACCAGATTAGCTTTAGAAAAATTAAGAGAAAGTTCTTCCATGTTATCTTTGAGACGGTTCGCCTCTTCAGTCCTCATATGACTAATAAGTTCTCAAAGGGTTAATTATTTTTCTTATGTTTAAATTGGTTTCAATAATCACTTCAAGATGGTGGAAATTTTTCAAGCATAACATTAGCCTGAAATATCTCACACATCTTCATGTCTTCATTGAGAATATCAACAGTCAAGTTCTCATATTCGTGAACTTGTTTCATTATTGACTTATTATCAACCATTTGAAATTTAATCCACTGACCGACAACATATTTTTTCTTTTCTGCATCATCAACACCATATTTCTTTTCCAAACTATCCCATATCTCTTTGGCAGATTTATAGGTTAAAAATAAATCAAATAAAGGATTAGTCATATGATTTAGCAAATGTCCTCTAACAATTTTGTTATTCTTTTCAAACTTCTTTATAACAACATCATCAACAGTTATAACATTGCTAGAATCAGTAGTAGTGTTAGAACCATTCATAGAAGGTTCCTTAAATAAAACATAGTCAACTTCTAATTTTTCAAAGAAAATTAAAAGTTTTTGTGACCATCGTTTAAATTTATTTCCATTCAAAGGCTCAAGTTTTGACAAATCATTAAAAGTTTTGTTCAAAGAAATAGCCATTTATCAATATCGTATGTTAGGAAATCTCTTTCAAATTGTTGGGAATAAATACTACATATTGATATTAGATAGGAATTATAAAGTAATAAATAACTTATCACAAACACCGTGTCATGGCAAGCCACTGCTTTGAAAGCGATTTCGGCACGACTCCGGTGCAAATCGTTGTAGCGGGTCGCTCCCCAAGGTTCCACAGTTACTCTCAAACACGTGCACTCGTGGCTGAAAGTTTGGAGGTAGCCCAAAACCAATTGCCCAAAAGATATTCTATGAATAAGATAAGGAGAAAAGAGGGAAATGTTTTTCTCTTCTTTTTGTTTGTGTTGGTAGTGGTGTATTATGTTCCCCCAAAGGCTCTTCTTATATAGGATTGCAAGAGAGGGAGTTGAAAAAAAGGAGAGTTTAATTTTCAGAAACGTATTGTCAAGGTTAATGGCATTAAAGGCCATTACATCACTTTGGTTTTTAGAACGGATGTATCATTCATCCCTTTTGTAACATAGTGCATTTTTGGTGGATCCAATTTGGGTGGAACAATATTTTTGGGGAGTTTAGGGAAGCCAAATAGATATCACCTTTTTTGCTCCCTTTGTAACTCGAACCCCATAACTTCAAGATTAGAGGTGAAACAGCTCCCTCTTATCCTCATTTACATGTTTAAATTACCTCTGAAGATAACCTTTTTTCGGATCATTTACTTTTGATATTGAAATAAATGTGCAAATTATGCTTTTAGATTACATTTTTTGTTTCAAAGAAAGAGAAATTCCATTTACAAGGATGATAATAATTGGAAGATTAATTATTTGTTTAGATACCTTTAAAACATCAAAATATCCAACAGTTAACTACACTACTACTGTCATATACACTCTCAGTTCTATTGTATTTGACATTACTTTCTTATTTCTTCGTTTTAAGAAAAATAACATGTGAGGATTAGCATTGGCATATCTACCAACATGTCCGTCACACATTGTGATCATGATACTGTGGTCTTTGATCATGATACATCATCCAACACAGTGAGACATTGCATTTGCCTCCTCTGTCGTGATTCTTTCACATCCATTTCTTGATATTCTGTAATGAGTTAGTTACTTGAACACCTTCAGAATACTAAAAAAGTTTCTTAATAACTCCATTTTCTTCCAACAAACTATCCTGTTACTATGAGATTTTGAATTAATAATAAAAAATTATATAAAGCAGCTTAATCAGTAGTCTTGTTAAACAATTTTACAAACCAAATGTATACTAACAATCTAGTTTTACATACTAGAGTCAAAAGATGGTAAAAATTACTTTATCATAACAGGTTTAAACTAAACACCGATGGTTGTTGTAAAGGAAATCCAGGGGAAGCTTGCTGTTAGAGGTTGTATAATAAGTAAATTGAGACTTATTTTGGTATCTGTACCAACAACAGGGATGACTGTGGAAAGGGTTTCGATGGTGTGTTCAAAAGCATATATTGGATAATAGTGGTATCTTTCTTTTCGTTATTATTGCTTTCGTTAGTCGTTGTCTCATAACAGATTCCAGATTTGGACTCATTAATGGTGTGTTTTCACCTTTTCCTTTTCTATGCAATAATAATGCAGAGCTCATAATTGAAGACTCAAATTATTGACAGACTCCATCTATTAAGTTGAAAGAACGATTTCAAGAAAAATGAGGAGAAGTGAAAATAGACAATAGTTGTGATCATACTATATAATCTTTCAAATAAACAAACAGACTTACATATATATTATTATAGTACATTAGTTACCTACTATCTGTTGCGATAATCTTGGAACCTCATTCTGGAACAAGAATTAATCTTCTCCTCAGTGCAAGAATTGTGCTATTTTGTGAGTGTTATACTAAAAATGTCATCATCAATTGGCCCTCTTCATCTATAAGAAGCCCTGCTTTTTCATTGCTCTTGTTGAAATTTCCATCTAGTTTAGTTTCAGGAAATATGAGCTAAAAAGTTTAGGCAAAAATAACTCAACATTAATTATATGAAATTTCAGGTAATGCATGTCTGAAATTATTCCAAAATGTATAAACTTGTAAATTTTACGCACTACATGTATGACTTAAATGATGATCCCAAAATCAGATATTTGTTCATTTCGAGCGCTATTGTTAACCATTTGAAATACACACATTTCGTTGTTTGCCGACTGCAAAAGTGATTAAAAATGTAGTCAGAAAATAGAGTTTGGATGACCTCCCGGCTATTTTTGAGTAGTCGACATATTGAACACCAGAAGATATTTGCTGACTATACTAGTTGGACTTTGCCGATTATGGTAGTTAGAATATATAAACTAGACCTAACCATTTAAATACTAAAATGAACACAACTACTGTAGTCAAAACACTATTTAAATAATAGCAATTTATTAAGTTTATCTTGATACTCTCTAATAAGTAATTTCCCTTTTTAATAAGTGATTTCCTTTTTTTAATAATAATTTCCTTAAACATTACGATTTACGAAGGATCGATTACATGTTGATAACTAAACAAAGAAATTAAACAACTCCTAACGTTCAAAAAGTCCATACCATCCTACACTTTGTTGACTCCAACAACAAGCATTGTTCCTTCAACGTCATCTATACCAACTCTACTTGATATATCGTTTGAAGGAAGAACTTGTTCAAGTTCATTACAAGATCAAAGTCCAACCTCAATGTATAAGAAAAGGTATCATATTTCTATTGGGTATACAGGAAGAGTTAATGGGAAATGGAGGAAAGATGAAAAGAGGAATTGGAAAACATTATCTTATGCTTTAGGAAAAGACATTTTTCCTTCATTGGTGGAAAGAAAAATAAAAGTGTTTGAATAGATAACGCTTCTATTAGTTATTGAAAGGGTTGGAAAGAGGTACCTCTCGCGCTGTCGTTGTCGCATTCTCGGCTTCGGCTTCAGAAAAAGATCGATCGAGATATTAAAATATTTTCCCATTTTATTTAAGTTCCTCTTTGCTATAAATACCCGTAATTCTTTAGAATTTTTACTTACAAAAATTTCTGATTTCTTCTTCTTCTGTACAAAATTTCTCTAGAGATTAAAATACTTTCCCATTTTATTAAGTTCCTCTTTGCTATAAATACCCGTAATTCTTCAGATTTTTACTTACGAAAATTTCTGATTTCTTCTTCTTCTTTTGCATAATTTTTTTTCGTGTACTTTACTGCCGTTGAGTAGCTCGCTGACACCAGCGTTTTGGGTATCAATACGCTGGTGATTGAGATCATTCTATCCTTGGAGGACATATTCCAAATCAAACCTTAGATACTAGAGGAGAAGAATTTCCTTAAGGGGGCAATGATTATTCAGTGGGCTTGATCTTCTTTCCATTTTGTTTTTCTAGATTCTGGTACGTTTTTACAGATTTTAGTTTTATAAATTAATTTCTGTTTTTCACTGGTCTATTAACCTTTGATGACTTTGTGTTTCTGCAAAGTTTACTCTAATCAGTAGTATTGTTTTAAACACAAATTGCATAACAATTTCTTATACGTATAAATTGATTTTGGAGTTCGATAAACTCTCTGATAAATGGAATCCAAAAATAGAAATTGTTCAAGTAATTCATCAGGTCATTGTCGGCAAGACACAACATTCCATTACAATAACCCACAATACTTAGGGAACCGTCATTATACTGAAACGGAAAATTTAAGTGGGTATCTTGATCTAAATTCTCATTATTGCAGATTAAAGCATAAATATATATTTTGGTGTTTTCCGAGTAATTTCAAATTAATATGTTACCATCATGTTTTAAATTGAGATGCGTAGAGATAATATTAGGGCTAGTAAGAAGAGAATGCCATAATTTGTTACCAACCCAAAATATTTTTTCTCTTCTTACCAGTTCTAATTTTATTTCTATGCATCTCAATCAAAAAGAAGACACTGACATCCTAATTCGAAACTACTTTGGAAACACTGAAACATATATTTATGCTTTGTTCCGTAACAATGAGAATTTGGATCAAGATAACCACTTAGATTTTTCATTTCAGTACGGTAGCGGTTTTGTTAATATTGGTGGCAATTGCAATGGAATTTTATGCCTTGTCGCCACAGGCCTGTTGAATTACTAACCATTTATATTTTTGAAATCCATCTATCAGAAAGTCTATAAAATTCCCAGATGCAATTTATCAATGTGAAAAATGTAATACATGTGCTTATTCGTTGAAGTTTGGATATGATTTTGGCAAACCCTATAGTGGACTTGCAAATAAATTCAAATAAAGTTGTCCCTTGAAATGACCACGTGGCTAAGTTGGTGTAGTCGTGTTAAAGGAAAGAAATAGCTTATTATTGGAGTCAAAAGTGAGTTTTGGTCATTTTCAAACAACCATGTCTTCCAACTCAGGAGGAGTTTGGATGCTTTCTTTATATGGTTGAAAAGCCCTTGGGAAGATATTTCCAACTCCGCCGAGTTTGCGCAAATCCGATGTTGTATGAAGGAGATACGCCTTTTGGAAGTAGGGTTGTTGGACTGAGGAAAGTCCAATCCGGATTTTAGTAAGGGTAAAGTTGTCTTTTCACCGTAGTATTTCCTAATTCAATTTAAGGGTTTATTAGGGGTAAAAACAAAGTCCCAAATAAGTTTTAGAAGAATTAAGAACGCTTAGTGCTTGGGAGAAAAGAGAAAAAAAGAGGAAGATCGCCAAGATCATTGCGTGGATTTTGTCGGGGGTGAGCCCTATCGAGTTATGTGAGATCTTTCGGTGTTGGATTCTTCCACCTACACCCAATTTGATTCAATTCAGAAAGCTTAGTGTAGATTGATTTATGAACATGGAAGTTCTTGATGAACAAATGGTTGAATCATTGTTAATTGACTTGTAGCATACCTTTAGTTGTTTGATTCATGTTTTCGGGGTGTTTTACGAGTCTAAACTATTGGTTATTGAGTATATTAATGATTATAAGTGTCTAGGGGAAGATCCATGGAAGTTTGGGAGGGTTAGAGTTGAAGATCAGAGAAGAAAAGTTGAAAAACCCGTCTGATAGGCCTTGGGGTGCCGCACCTACCAGAGCCCCTCATGACAGAATCTGTCCGTCAGTCTTTGGCACGCCGCGCCAGCCAGAGCGCCTAAGGACAGCCTCTGTCCGTCAGGCTCTTGCACTCCGCGCCTCTCAGATCACCAAGACCCCCTTGAGACCCCGTTCTTTCCCTATCTTTTCGTACTAGTTCCTAAGTGATGTACCTATCATTCCTAGTTGATTCCAACACTCTAAAGTACATCTAAACATCAGGAAATCATCCATAAACATGAGATCATGATCCTTGAGTCCATAATCCAATTCAAGGGAAGTTAAGATCAAAGTCAAACAAGCTTAGAGTCAAGTTGAAAAGTTAAGAAGCAAGTCAAAGTAAGTTCTTAAAGTTTTAAAAGAGTCTTAAACAAATATTTTAACTTTGTTTTAAGGCTTAAGTTACAAGTTGAGCAAAGAGTAAAGAGTTGAGTTAAATTCTCAGAAGCTATAAAGGAACTAAGTATTCCCTAAAGAGTTAAGTTTCAAGTTAATCAAAGAGTAAGAGTTGAGTTCATTTCTGAAAAGCAATAAGGGAACTAAGTATTCCCTAAAGTTTTATAAATATTTCACATTTAAGTTAAAAGGGAACTGAGAGTTCCAAAAGAGTTTTGAAAAAAGAGGGGAACATTGATTCCAAAAAGAGGTTTTTTAAAAGCTAAAGGATTCAGTAAATTATTTCAACCCAAAGGAAAAAAGTTTTGTTAAAAGTATTAGAAAAAGTATATTTTGGGATTAGTATTGAGCACCGATGTGGAGATGAGAGTTTATATTAACTCAAGGCTCCATGTAAACCATGAAGCCATAACGAGTCATACTTTTAAGTAAAATTGAATTTGTTATTGCATTTCTTAACGAACTAAGTTGTTTTTATTGTTTTATAAGCTTTGTATATATTGCATGTGTTTTAAATTTCTTTGTATACATACTTTGATTAAGCATATTCTTGAGTTGAGCAGAGCCAAGGTAAGTTCATCTTAATCCCCTCAAGCTTAAGTCGTTGTTTAGCATTCCAAGTCGCATACTCGTACATTTAATGTACTGATGCCAGTTTGCCTACACCATTTTATGATGTAGACACAGGTAGTTAGGATCCGCACGCAGCTCACCGTTGATCTAGTCGAACACTCCGCAGTCACTTGGTTAGCCTCCTTGCATTCCAGAGGACATCCCTTTTATTGCTTTTCTAGCTCAGTTCGTTAGGATGTTGTGGGGTCTGTCCCAACATCCATCTAAGTCAATTTAGAGGCTTCATAGACAATTAGTAGTTCAGTGTTGGAGTCTTATTTACTTTGAAATTTCATAAGTTCAAGTGTTAGAGACTTAAGTGCCATTTTGGCCAGACTATCATAATAAGTATTTCTTTTAATTATGTTCTATTTCTTGATTAAGTTGAGTTGAGTATTCTCCTGAGTTAAGTACGCTAGGCCAAGGGTTCATTCAAGGCCATCAATGGTCGTTGGGTGCCGGCCACGTCCATGGTGTAGGCTCCGGGCGTGACAAACCTGGTATCAGAACATAGAGTTTAAGAGTCCTAGAGAGTCTATGAAGCCGTGTCCGTAGAGTCTTAGTCATCGGTGTATGGCGCCACATCTATGATTAGGAGGCTGTGACATTTAGGAATTTCTTCACTCCTTTCATATTCTTTTTCATGCGTTAGAGTTTATCTCTAAAAGTATCTCTCTAATTCGTGCTTACGCGTGTTTAAGATAGCAATGCCTCCAAGAAGAGCAGCTAGAGGTCGTCCAGCTAGGAGAATTGTAAAGGCTCAGGAACATGAGTTACCCAATGCTCTGGATGTGCAACCCAAAGGAAAGGTTACTAACACCGAATACCAGGAAGCTATCCGGATGTTAAGTCAAGTAGTAACCAACCAACTCGGGCAACAGAGAGAAGCTCGACAATAAGGTCTGACACCTCAAAGGTTTGTGAGTTTCTAAGAATGAATCCTCATAGCTTCACCGGATCAAGCACTACTGAGGATCCGGAGAACTTTGTGGAAGAGTTGAAGAAGGTGTTTGAGGTAATGCATGTGGTTGATGTCGAGAGGGTTGAGTTAGTTGTATATCAACTGAAGAATGTATCTAGAACTTGGTTTGACCTATGGAAGGAGGGCAGGCTTGAAGAAGCATCGCCTCCAAGTTGGGTTTGTTTCGAAGAAGCCTTCTTGGGAGGTTCTTCCCTCGAGAAATAGAGGAAGAAAAGGTACGAGAGTTCCTCACTTTGAAACAGGACTCCTTGAGTGTGTACGAGTATGGGTTGAAGTTCACCAAACTATCTCGCTATGATCCGGAGATGGTGAAGGATATGAGGAGCAGAATGAGCTTGTTTCTTGTAGGTTTGGATTATGCTTCAAGTAAAGAAGGTAGGGATGCAATATTGATAGGAGATGTGCAACAAGTTGAAGAGGAGAAGCTGAGGGACAGAGAGGAGTACAGGAACAAGAAAGCCAAGACTGGGAGTGAGTCTGGGCAGCAGAAAGGTGGTTCGAGTCGACCACAATTTCAGAAGCAGAAAGGGCATGCACCATCATCTGATAGTGCACCTGCGCCCAGAAACACATGTGAATATAATGGGCAGAATTCGCAGAACTTCAAGGCTAAACCAGCCCAGTCCCAAGGTAGTGTGGCACAAGGAAGTAGTTGGGATCCTGCATGTGGTAGGTGTGGTAGAAGCCACCCCGATAAATGTCGTGATGGCCAAACAGGCTGCTTCAAGTGTGGTCAAAAGGTTCACTTCATGAGAGAGTGTCCTAAGAATAAGCAAGGTGGTGGAAATCCGGGCAGTAGAGCTCAATCTTCACCAGTTGCTCCACCAAACAGGGCTGCACCTAGAGGATCCACTTCTAGTACTGGCGGAGGGGCAAACCATTTCTATGCAATCACTAGCCGCCAAGAGCAACAAAACTCTCCAGATGTTGTCACAGATATGATAAAAGTCTTTACTTTTGATGTTTATGCTTTGTTAGACCCAGGAATAAGTTTATATTTTGTAACCCCTTATGTTGCAAATCAGTTTGAGATTCTTCCTGAAAAACTTTGTGAGCCCTTCTGTATTTCTACACCTGTTGGGGAGTCTATTCTAGCGTCTATCGTGATTGTCCTATTTCCATAAATCACAAGAGTACCATGGCTGATTTAATAGAGTTAGACATGGTAGATTTCGATGTCATTCTAGGTATAGACTGGCTCCATGCTTGTTATGCATCAATAGATTGCAGAACTCGAGTTGCCAAATTTTGATGTCATTCTAGGTATGGACTGGCTCCATGCCTGTTATGCATCAATAGACTGCAGAACTCGAGTTTTCAATTTTCAAGTTCCTAATGAGCCAGTTATAGAGTGGACTAGTAGTTCAGCAGTGCCTAAGGGCAGTTTCTTTTCATACCTTAAGGTGAGGAAGTTAGTTTCAAAGGGGTATCTATCATTTAGTCCAAGTTAATGACTCAAGTGTTGAGGTACCTTCCCTTCAGTCAGTTTCTATAGTTAGTGAGTTTTCAGAAGTCTTTCCTGATGATCTATCCGGAGTCCCTTCCGAAAGAGAGATAGACTTTGGCATAGACATCATTCCAGATACCCGTTCTATCTCTATTCCACCGAATGGCACCAACAGAGTTAAAAGAGTTAAAAGAACAATTGAAAGATTTGTTAGATAAAGGCTTCATTTGACCAAGTGTCTCACCTTGGGGGGCTCCGTCTTGTTTGTAAGGAAGAAGGATGGTTCCCTTAGGATGTCTATAGATTATCGTTAGTTGAATAAGATGACCATGAAGAATATGTATCCTCTCCCAAGGGTAGATAATCTTTTTGACCAGCTTCAAGGTGCTTCCTGCTTCTCGAAAATTGATCTCAGATCAGGCTACCATCAGTTGAAAGTTAGGGAATTTGATATTCCAAAGACAACTTTTAGAACCAGATATGTGCATTATGAGTTTTTGGTTAGGTCCTTTGGGTTGAAAAATGTGCCTGCAATATTCATAGATCTTATGAATAGAGTCTTCAAACCTTATTTAGATCTGTTTGTCATTATCTTCATGGATGACATACTTATCTATTCAAGGAATGAAAAAGATCATGCTAGTCACCTCAGGATTGTTCTGCAGACTTTGAGAGATAAAGAGCTATATGCCAAGTTCTCCAAATATGAGTTTTAGATTAAATCTGTGGCATTCTTGGGCCACATTGTTTCTGGTGAAGGGATTAGAGTTGACACTCAGAAAATAGAAATAGTTCAGAGTTGGCCTAGACCCACATCTCCAATAGATATTAGGAGTTTCTTGGGCTTGGATGGCTACTATAGGAGATTTGTTGAAGGATTCTCATCTATCTCATCTCTTTTGTCCAAGCTAACTCAGTAGTCACAAGTTTCAATGGTCTGAAGCTTGTGAGAAAAGCTTTCAGTAGTTGAAAAAGAGGTTGACTACTGCTTCGGTTTTGACATTACCAGAGGGTACTCAAGGCTTTGTGGTATATTCTGATGCGTCAAGAGTTGGTTTGGGTTGCGTGTTGATGCATAATGGCAAGGTTAGAGCTTATGTCTCCAGACATTTGAAGGTTCATGAGAAAAATTATCCAACACTTCACTTGGAATTGGCTTCTGTAGTTTTTGCTTTGAAGATATGACATCACTACTTGTATGGTGTTCATGTGTATATTCACTGATCACAAGAGCCTCCAATATGTATTCACTCAGAAGGAGCTAAATCTCAGAAAGAGGAGGTGGTTAGAATTACTCAAGGATTATGACATGAGTATCCTTTACCACCCAGGTAAGGCTAATGTGGTTGCTGATGCCTTAAGTAGGTTATACATGGGGATTACTTCCCATGTTGAAGAAGAGAAGAGAGCAAAAAATGAGCACAAACTTGCACGTTTGGGAGTCAGAATTATGGACTCCACAGAAGGAGGGATAGTGGTGACTAATGGGGCTGAATCATCACCTTTGTCTGAGGTGAAAGAAAAGCAAGACTAAGACCCCATTTTTCTTGATTTGAAGGCCAATGTTCATAAGCAGAGAGTATTGGATTTTGAACAAGGGGGAGATGGTGTACTTAAGTACCAAGGTAGATTATGTATATATAAGGTGGATGGACTCCAAGAGAGGATCCTGGAGGAGGCTCATAGCTCCAAATATTCCATTCATCTGGATTCCACTAAGATGTTATGCGACTTGAGAGAGGTATATTGATGGGACGGCATGAAGAAAGATATTGCTGAGTTTGTTGCCAAATGCCCGAATTGTCAGCAAGTGAAGGTAGAACACCAAAGGCCTGAAGGTTTAGCTCAGACTATAGAACTTCCGGAATGGAAGTGGGAGATGATTAACATGGGCTTTATCAAAGGTTTGCCAAGATCTCGCACGCGACATGATTCTATTTGGGTGATTGTTGACAGAATGACAAAGTCAACCCATTTCTTGCCGGTAAAACTACCTATTCGGCCGAGGATTATGCTAAGTTGTACCTTCAAGAATTAGTAAGACTTTATGGAGTTTCGGTCTCCATTATTTCATATAGATGTGCACAATTTACTGCATAATTCTGGAAATCTTTCCAGAAAGGTTTGGGTTCAAAGGTAAACTTAAGCACTGATTTTCATCCTTAGAAAGATGGACAAGCAGAGCGTACTATCCAGACCTTAGTAGATATGTTGAGAGCTTGTGTGATCGACTTCAAAGGGAGTTGGGATGATTAAATGCCTCTTATTGAGTTCTCTTACAACAACAATTACCATTCGAGCATCCAAATGGCTCCCTATGAGGCTTTTTATGGGAGAAGATGCAAATCTCCTATTGCGTGGTTCGAAGTTGGTGAAGCATGGTTGATAGGACCAGATCTAGTTCACCAAGCTATGGAGAAGGTGAAAGTGATTCAAGAAAGATTGAAGACGACACAGAGTCGCCAAAAGTCCTACACAGATGTTAGGAGAAGGCCATTAGAGTTTGAGGTGGATGATTGGGTATATCTGAAGGTTTTACCTATGAAAGGTTTTATGAAGTTCGGTAAGGAGGGGAAACTTAGTCCGCGGTATATTGGACCTTATAGAATCTCCAAGAGAGTGGGCAGTGTGGCTTATGAGTTGGAGCTACCCCAAGAGTTAGCAGTGGTTCATCCGGTATTCCACATTTCTATGTCGAAGAAGTGCTTGGGTGATCCTTTATTGATTGTACCAACTGAGAATGTTGGGATTAAGGATAAATTATCCTATGAAAAAGTTCTGGTCCTGATTTTAGATCATCAAGTTCGCAAGTTGAGGACCAAAGAAGTTGCATCAATCAAAGTCTTTTGGATGAACCAATTCATTGAGGAAGCGACTTGGGAAGATGAGGAAGATATGAAGAACATATATCCACATCCCTTCAAATCCGGAGAGAATGCAAATCAAGGTATTAAATTCTCCTCTTAGCACCTTATAAGACTATGTGTAAGTATATTATTACTTGCTTTTGTTGTTGAAGTGCTGAAATGATGTTACTAACCTTAGCTTAGTAAAAGAATTCTCATTCGAGGATGAATGTTCCCAAGGGGGAGATATTGTAACATCTCGTAACTTGAAATAACTAAGAATAAGCTAAGGAACCAAGAATAATCAGTTTGGAAATAAATAGGGAAATCTTGTCTTTTCGCCCTAGTATTTGCTAATTCGTTTTAAGGGTTTATAGGGGTAAAACCAAGTCCCAAATCAGTTTTAGAATAATTAAGAATGCTTAGGGCTTTGGAATAAAAGAAAGAATAAAGGGAAGATTAAGAAATTGTCCAAGAACGCCAAGATCATTGCGTGGATTTCATCGGGGGTGATCCCTACCGAGGTATGTGAGATCTTCCGGTGTTAGGTTCTTCCACCCACACCTAATTTGATTCAATTCAGAAAGCTTAGTGTAGATTGATTTATGAACATGGAAATTCTTGATGAACAAATGGTTGAATCCTTGTTGGTTGAATCATAGCATACCTTTAGTTGTTTGATTCATGTTTCCCGGCTATTTTATGAGTCTTAACTATTGGGTATTGAGTATATTAATGATTCTAAGTGTCGGGGGAAGATCCATGGATGTTTGGGAGGTTTAGAGTTGAAGATCGGAGAAGAAAAGTCAAAAACCCGTATGATAAGCCTTGGGGCTCCGCGGCTACCAGAGCCCCTCAAGATAGACTCTGTCCGTCAGGCTCTGGCTCTCCGCGCCTCTCAGAGCGCCAAGACCCCCTGGAGACCCCGTTTTTTCCCTATCTTTTCGTACTAGTTCCTAAGTGATGTACCTATCATTCTTAGTTGATTCAACACTCTAAAGTATGTATAAACATCAGGAAATCATCCATAAACATGAGATCATGATCCTTGAGTCCATAATTCAATTCAAGGGAAGTTAAGATCAAAGTCAAACAAGCTTACAGTCAAGTTGAAAAGTTAAGAAGCAAGTCAAAGTAAGTTCTTAAAGTTTTCAAAGAGTCTTAAACAAATATTTTAACTTTGTTTTAAGGCTCAAGTTACAAGTTGAGCAAAGAGTAAAGAGTTGAGTTAAATTCTCAGAAGCTATAAAGGAACTAAGTATTCCCTAAAGAATTAAGTTTCAAGTTAAGCAAAGATTAAGAGTTGAGTTCATTTCTGAAAAGCAATAAGGGAACTAAGTATTCCCTATAGTTTTATAAATATTTTCACATTTAAGTTAAAAGGGAACTGCGAGTTCCAAAAGAGTTTTGAACAAAGAGGGGAACATTGATTCCATAAGGAATTTTTTTAAAGCTAATAGGTTCAATAAATTATCTCAACCTAAAGGAAGAAAGTTTTGTTAAAAGCATGAGCTAAAGTATATTTTGGGAGTAGTATTGAGCACCGATGTGGGATGAGAGTTCATGTTAACTCAAGTCTCCATATAAACCATGAAGCCATCATGGGTGTTAACGGGTCATATTTTTTAGATGATCACGTAAGTTAAGCTATTGGATTCACTAAGTTAAGTAAGGTTCTATACCGATGGCAAGGTATAGGATGGTCCTTGGGTAACGTGAGGTAAAACGTTGTATCATCACTTCGGCTCAAAGTGATGGTTGTTGGTTGGAGAATCTCCCACAAAAGTTATATTACTTTCATACATAAGTAAAGTTGAGTTTGTTATTGCATTTCTTTAACGAACTTAGTTGTTTTATTGTTTTATAAGATTTGTATATATCACATGTGTTTTAAATTGCTTTATATACATACTTTGAGTTAAACATATTCTTGAGTTGAGCAGTGCCAAGGTAAGTTCATCTTAATCCCCTCAAGCTTAAGTCATTGTTTAGCATTCCTACTCACATACTCGCACATTCAATGTACTGATGTCACTTGGCCTGCATCGTTTTATGATGCAGACTCAGGTATACAGGATCAGCACGCAGCTCACCGTTGATCCAGTCGAGCACTACACAGTCACTTGGTGAGCCTCCTTGCATTCCAGAGGATATCACTTTTATTGATTTTCTAGCTTAGTTCGTTAGGATATTGTGGGGTCTATCTCAACATCTATCTCTGTCAGTTTATAGGCTTCATAGATAGTTAGTAGTTCAGTATTGGAGTCTGATTTACTTTGAAATTTCATATATTCAAGTGTTGAGACTTAATTGCTATTTTGGCCAGACTATCATAATAAGTATTTCTTTTAATTATGTTCTATTTCTTGATTGAGTTGAGTTGAGTATTCCGCTGAGTTAAGTAAGTCAGACCAAGGGCTTGCTCAAGGCCAGTAATGGTCGTTGGGTGCCGGCCACGTCCAGAGTGTAGGCTCCGGGCGTGACACAAGCGTCAACCCTAATTCAAAAATATCCTACGCAACAACTCTAAAACCACCACAAATGATCCAAAAACTGTCAAATATACTAAAACAAATTGAGTTTATTCATAGGAACCTACTGTGAAATTTACTATATAGGAAAAAGAGCAGTTTCCTAGGGAAGAAGACTTGCATGTCACGACCCAATTTAGAGTCGTGACCGTCGCTAAGGAAAAGAATCCCAAAGCAAGTCTTAACCAGAAATCTACAGAAAATAGGACATAATTTTCTCTGTTTTTGGGCTTATCCTGAAATTACTTGTATCAGAAATCAATAACGCAACCAACCAATATCATCACTAATCCATCTTAATCATCAATATACTGTTCGAAGAGTAAAAATAATAATTCCAACTCCAAAACATAAGTAGTCTCATACTAGACACAATTTTACAATACGAAAGAATACTCATAACTTCTAATAAAAGGAATGATCATGGAGCGACTCTAAGAATTTCAAGAAATGTCTATAACAACTAATAAGTTTGTTGTCCACGCAAACAAGTGTGGGGCTCTCCAGAAATTATCAACTCCTAAGTTCTGGACAAGGAAGTCCTTACCAATGTCACATGCCTTCTCTGTAAAAAAATTAGCGAGGAGTGAGACGCTAGCTCAGTGAGTAATAACACTTGATCACAACCTTTTTAACGAGGGATAAGTCAAAAAACCTGCTATTATAATAGTCAAAATGATAAAATCATTGTCTTTTCAAAAAACGGTAACAATATTCAATTTATGTGCCGCATAGAAGCAAAACCAATGTAAATACTTAATAGTAAACTCAGAAAAACATTTTTATATCAAATCATACAGTTGTAAACTCAGAAAACTCTTTCATATCAAATTTTATAGTTGTAAACTTAGATAACACTTTTATATCAAATCTTATAGTTGCAAACTCAGAAAACACTTTCATATTAAATCTTATAGCTGGGAGGTTTCCAATATGAATCATATAATCACAGTGGCCTTCTCTTTATGAAGTAACCAATAACAGTGAACTCCTCGTAAAGGAGTTAAATATTCATATTAGTAGATCCCTACTCGAGGGATATTAGGAAAATTATACTAGTTCTACTTTTCCACTAGCAAGGGCTTTGTCAGAAATAAGTAACCTCAAAGTGCACCAAGTCTAATGAACCCGCCGTTAGTTACGGGATTCATCAAGGTCTACTCCAATTTATATTTTTCTTGTAATAAGTAGAAGTATTTCAAAATCTAACAGAACATTTAAATCTTATCAAATCATATCATTTCAAAGTTTAACAATCACCTTTCAAAACATCCCTCTCCAGTGTTGTATCAATGTATATAGTCTTAATCTACATTTCTATAAAAGATTTTTTCCACCGCTCGAACCTGTGACCTCTTCGTCACGTGGTAGCAACGTTACCAATTATGCCAAGTCTTTTGTTACGTTACAAGAACATGTATTTAGATTATTTACACATAATAAAAATATTATTTTTCCTTTATTGTGCCATAGTACCTTAGTGATGACAAAGAATCAATATTTAGAAAGTAAAAAAGGCAATATATATGAAGGTTAGTGAATTTAAAACATATTTAAGTTAACAATTATGAGTATTTATCATGACAACGGCTAATCAATGTTAGTGAAACTTTCTATCAGTGTAGATATTCACTACCACTTTGATGTTCCATATATATATATATATATATATATATATATACACCCCCCCCCCACTAGACATCTATCTAGTGGCCTTTTATTAACATAAAAGATCCTCAATTTGGATAAGTACAAGCCCGGTGGCTAGACTTTACTTTTCCAATCCTGATATGGTTATGAAGCTCTACTAATTAAAAATCATGAAGAAAATAAGAAAAAGAGAGAGCTAGGTATTCTATGACCATCATCGAGTTTGTATACACTCTATGATGATATTAAAAATGAGGGTACTTAAATAATGTAAAAATATAAAAGCCAAGAAGAAAATTGAGTTATCAACCTCAATCTTTCTTTTACAAATGTATGAATTAAAAATAATAGAATGTCCCTCTAAATTAACCTGAAGTGTATAGTTCATCATTTATTCTTGAGTTTATTGGATGTTGTTAAATCTATTGACACTGGCATATAATTTTGTTTTGCCAGTCATATCGGTATTTGACTTGGAACAAACTCCCTAGTCATTTACCATCCACAACTGTGTTGCGTATCATGTGCCTTTTTTTCTTATTTTTCTTTTGTTGCTTCTACTTCTTTGATGCCGAGGTCAAATATCCCCATCCCTAGCCACCTTATCAAAGCATATGTCCAACATATTATGCTCCTGTTCCTCATCAAAAAAATAATCGCCCATATCAATAGCTTAAGTATTAGTGGCACTAAATCCTTATGCTAAGGCCTCTTATTCATTCTTCTTTGCAATCACACTTTTAGACACAAATTCTAGAGCATTTGGACTTAACTTGCCTTCAAAAGAGGAGTTGAAACCTGCACTTCTTCATCAACCAAATCAGCCCACCAAGGAGCACTCAGCTCCCCCTGTTTTTCCTTCAAAATAGTCAAATTATTTGTGAGATTAGCTTGAGAAAGTGATGACATAACTTTCACCAAATCTTTGTCATTCCATTTGGACAAAAGGAGCTGCCCCAGATTCACCTTGATTTCTCGGATCCAAACCATTCTCAATGGTCTAAACAGAATTGTTCTTTCAACAAAATTGAGGCTTCAGGGGTTATATGATGGTCTGCAACCTTTTTTACTGCCTCCTCGCCAATCCGAGTGGATTTAGGAGTTGAATCTACTAATATATCAGTCCCAAACTCGCTAGGACATGTACCATGCAAATTTGAGACTCCGTTAACTACATCAGTTTTATCCGCAACAATAGCCAAAGAACTATGATTCCCAACCAATTGTTGCCCCACATTACGATCGCCAACTGATTTTTCGACATCTTTTCTCACAACTCTCTTAGAGTTAAAAAACATCATGTGCATCTCCTTTGATCTTTCCATACTGTTAGCCTCAAAATCAGGTTGTATAAGTGCAACATCTCACCCAACTTCGTCGGCTAAACGATCACCTTGAGACAATATCTTCCCTACTAACAAATGACATTTATTTTCCTCATGTCCTTGGTGTTTACAATGAGTACAATACAGTGGAAGATAGTCATAGACAATTCTTTGATAATGTTCAATAATTTTACCCGATTCTTTCTTTAAAAATTGTAGTGAACATGATTTGGATGCTTGTCTAGTAGGTCAAGAATTATCTTAACCCTTGTCATACTAGGCCTGGTGCGATCCTGCGTTGTTTTATCAACTGCCATAGGTTTTCTTGCAGCTGTTGCATCGATAATAAAGACCTCCTTGCAAAGAGATCTGTAGGTAACTCTTGCAATGAAATCCATACCCAAGATTTAGGTGTTTCGTCCTTGGGGTTGAAAAATGGCGTCCATAAATAAATTCTAAACAAATACTATTCGCCGTCAAACTTAAAATATCCATAAGAACTTGATAGAACATGTACGTAGTCCTCATAAAATTAAACCTAATCAACAGGTGACGAAGATGAAGTTGTCCGATATCAGTTTCCTTTAACATCAAATTTCTTTGGTAAATTCTTTCGTAACTTTAATAACACTTGTTTTCCATATGAAAATTTGATAATCACTGTTTGATGAAAGTCTCTTCCACAGGATGCAACCATGGCTGCTATCACGTCTCCATTGAACATTTGAGAGAGAGGGCAGGAAATAGGGTACCGGGCTAATGATTTGGAGATTCCATATTATCCTTTATTTTAAGAGTTGAATAATTTTATTTTTATAATCTAAGTATCGGACTTTGTCTATCAAGATATATAATAGAGTATTAATCCAAATTACTTTATACATCTATATAAGCATCTTAATAAGTATCAAACTTTTTCTATCCATTGAACAATAAGGATATTTTGCAACAAATGATGAAATGACAATTATCACTTTTTGTAACATATTTTTGCTAGATATCCTATATATAAAACTCAAACGAGAATCAGAAATCCAAAACATTCTGCAATAAAGTAGAGTTAAATGAAACACATCTTTCAAAAAAAAATTACTAGTTAAATTAAATACTCTACATTTACAAATTTTCCTTAAATATTTCTCATAAAATTTGAGAGAGAAAAAAAAATTAATCCCAATGCTAATCATCATTCCAAAAGGATTATGCCTTTGCCATGAAAGAAAAAAACAAGTGCAGAATCACATAGACATTAAAAATGGGGAAAAACAAAGAAATAGTAACATAAAATGAGTAGAATTTTACCATGTGTGAATGATGAATGCCATTTGGTTCCATTGGAGCTCCAAGGCGGCACAAATAAACACATAAAAGAAGGTCTGAAATTTTTTCTCAGCACACAACACACAACTTGTATGTTTTGCTACTTTTTTTCTCCGTCAACTTTTATGACTATTTACTACACCATATTCCAATTAATTAATATTTACTATCCCTCTATTTCATAGTAATTGAATTTTTGAGGATTTTTTCATTTGGTCAAAGTTCAAAAGAGATGTTTTAATTTTTTTTTTCCATATTTGCAATTTACAAACTTCAAGATGGATGTTTGAATTTTTCTCCCATATTTTCCCTTTCCTTTAATGATGTTTTATACTTTTTAGGAGATAAATTGCACTATTTACAAAGTTATATATTTTTTATTTTACAAAGGACAATAGGGGAAAATTATCACGCCCCGAGCCTACACCATGGATGTGGTAGACACTTAAAGATCATTGATGGCCTCAAGCGGACCCTTGACCTAGCTTATTTAACTCAGCGGAAGACTTAAATCAATAAAACAGTCTCATGTAATAACTGAAAATGTAATAAGATGGCCAAAATGACACTGAAGTCTCATAACAAAATATCTGCAATACAAAGATAAAAGACTCAAAACTGACTATCTGATTAACTATGAAGCCTTTATAATACTAAGATGGATGTTGGAATAGACCCCACAACATCCTATAAAAGAAAGACTAAAATCAATTAAAAGTGTCCTCCGGAATGCAAGGAGGCTCACGACTGACTCCGAGTGCTCAACTGGATCAACGAGAATCTGGATGATGACGATCTTGGTTACCTGCGTTTGCATCATAAGACGATGCAGGCCAACTGGCATCAGTACATTCAATGTACGAGTATGCGAGTTGGAATGCTAACAACAACTTAAACTTGAAAAAGAGTAAGAAGGAACACTTACCTTGGCTCTGCTCAACTCATGAATAACTTGACTTAATATAAAGCAATAAGACACATGCAATATATAAAAGCTTGTAAAACAATGAAAACACTTAGTTCGTTAAAGAAAATGCAATAACAAACTTAACTTTACTTATATATGAAGTAATATAGTTTCTGTGGAAGATTCTTTAACCGACAACCATCACTATGAGCCTATATGATGGTACAACATCTTACCTCACGTTGCAAGGGAGGAAAGTCCTATACCTTGTTGTTAGTATAGAACCTTAACTACTATGTGGATCCACTAGTCTATGCTAAAAAGCACTAAGTAAAAGAGGGAGTATTAGGTTTTGGAAAATAATTGGGAGAATAAGTAATTAATGATTATTTTTTGTTTCTTAGCTTGTCCTTAGCTATTTCAAGTTGCGATATGTTACAAAAATATGATTTAAATTATGTCATGGAATGTTTTTTTTCTTAATTAGTGTGCATTGCCTCACAAATTCACTTAATAAGAAAAAGAGGGAATATTACGTTTTGGAAAATAATTGGGAGAATAAGTAATTAATGCTAAAATTAAGGCACAGAAAAATATATGTGTATGATGACCATAAATTTTGGGAGAAATATTTAACTTTTAAAAAAAATTAATTTGTACCCATAAGTTTTAAAAACTATTTAAAATACCCATAATTTTCTATTATCGTTTTATAATGAACATGTTCCTTGAAAAGACATGATAACGAACACAATTAAAATGAATATGAATAAAGAAGAATAAAACAAAAGAAAAATATCATTGATTTGTACACGAAAACTACTATTACTATCTATAATTGAAAGTGAATTCGGAGACCAAACTAGTATAAATTTTTTATAGTATATATATATATATATATATAGTACAATAAAGTATGACTGAAATTCAGTCTAAACTATAAATGATGGGTAGATTTTATAAAATTAGGAAGTTGGGTATACTTTTTAATTTTAAAAAAATTTCCAACTAATAGAATTCAGCCCAAATATTAGTTTTTTCTAGTATTTGGGAATATGCCATATTTTTAAAAGTATTTATCAAATAATGACAAATTTTATGGTCAAACACTATTTCCCAAGTTTTTCCAGATATTTTTGAAAATATTTGTGGCCAAACGGTACCAATACCTCAGTAAGTCTCAAAAAAAAGTTGATTCATATTTTGACGTTTTTAGCTCTAAATGTGAAGAGTTTATGTATTCTATATGTTAGTGTAAAATTATTGTTGCTTCATATGATTAAAAAGTCTACGTCGAAACTTCATTATGAGGAATAAGTTAGGGTGTCATGGTATTAAGGAAAATATACTCCATGAATAATATTTATTAAAAATTTCATACATGTAATTGAAATGGAGGAAGTATTTGTTTTATCCATAACGACCGTTGAAGCGATCAATACATCTGCATTTATCTTTCTTTTCTCCATGGAAAAAGGGCGACATTCTTTTTGGAATGATTAGAGTGGGTTAAGCGCGTGTCTTTTCTAATTTTTATTTAATTTAATCTTTTCCCCCCTCTTATAAGCAAAAAATAAAGTCAAAATTGTCAATAAGCTATATAACTCATGAAAGGTGACTGAGATGGTGTGGTAATATCCCATAAGAAAGATTTGTTTCATTTTACTTAAAAAGATATATAAAGTAATTTAGATTAATACTCTATTGAATATATTTCTTAAGGATGGACAAAATTGTCCAAGCTCGTTCAGACATCATGATTATAAAATTAATAAAGGAGTGTTCAACTCCTTAAAGTACATAAAGTAGTGTTTATATTATTAAGAGAAAAATCTTGACAATTTACTCAAAATATTGTCTTTCTCCTTCATGAACAATGTGGTACTAAAGTTATGGTTTTGATCGTCAAACAATGTATCAGCTGTATATATATATATATATATATATATATATATATATCACAACTATTAGCAACTTTTATTTTATCTCCATCAGGCAATAGTAATCAATATATTTTTATTTGTTTGGGTACCTTTTTCCTAATTACTTTAAATATAGTTCAATAGTCCACGTCCTAATTTAATTTTTACTCTATGCTTCCCTCATTATTTGGATATTGTGTTGCTATTTCGCTACATAGGTTGCTAATACCGTGTTCTAGTATTAATTAATACATAGGGATTAAAATTTGTTAGTTTTTAGTACATTTTAATCCAAAATCAATTTACTGATTTGTTAAAATTTTAGGTTTAAAATAGTTTAACAACATCAATGCATACTGCACTATAAGTTTTTCTTTTTCAGTTTTCTGCAAAGATAATAATTTTATTATATAGTGCATTTTTGGCTGGACAAATAGGCTAGAGAGATTGATTTGGTGCATCCAAGTTTTTGGTCTATAACAGGTTGTCTTAGTTGTTTTGAAAATTCTCTTTCCTGTCCAAAAGAAGATGTTATATCAGCTATAGTGTGTCTATTGATATAACATTGAAGTATAAAACAACAAACTTAAATAGAATACTTTGTATGCCCTGGTGGATATGCTTCTGCTATGTAAGTAGAATTTATTATGAAAGATAAGAATGTTAGTTTTAAAGTAGACGAGAACTTGAGTTTGCTGATTATGATTTAGCTTTCTGTATATGATGATTTTTTTTCTCAACATATTTCTTTTTTTAATGAAATGGTGAGGCTTGCAGGCCTCTTTTATTAAAACTAAACTAAAATAAAGTGAATATGTACAAGCCCTATCGAACAACAGACAAAACTAAGATAAATCAAAACTAAAAAGGCAATTAAAGTGGGAACTGGAAAGACACCAACTTCTCCAAGCATCTCGAATCCTTCGCCATGGATGAACTTCGATCAGTCACCCGCCGCACCGGTAAGACACATCTCTCCTTGCAGCTTATTTTCAGCTTCCAAGTACGTTGAGTTAAGCCTCGATTGCGGCATGATGTCGGTATTTTATTGAATCAAATTTTCTCTTTGTGAGGTGCCGAAAATAAAAGCCATGGAAGAGGAAGTCTTCCTTCCTTTATCCAAATATCAATTAAATCCAAGTGATAGATTTATAGGGATATCAATATTTAAAGCTGTGTTATCTTGTATAACTTCCACACTCTTTCAATGACTGAAGCTCATCAGCTCAGGTGTTTCTAGATTGGTTCAACATGTATTTCGTCTAAATTTCTACTAGCTGCAGATCTGAATCAAGATGCCTTTCTATTCTCTTTATGTGCTGCTGTAGCATTGAGGTTTGCTATCATCACCGTCCTGTTGTTAGTCCTTTCACTTTCTTAGTTCTAAATTCCGATAGATTGAACCCCAATTGGGGTTAATACAACCATCAACATCTTAATCTTTAAAAATTTATGAACTATTATTGTTGAAGGTGATTCCACTAATTGGTTTTGCTCAAGAATGTTTCATCTACTGTAACTTTCATCAGATTAGCGTCATAGGTACCCTGTTAACTTCTATCCCATGAATCTTTACCTATACAGAATCTTTGAACAAGATGATATATTGTTATACTTGAAATTCTATAGTCTGTATGTGATATTTAATCACTAAGCACTAAGAGTAACACCTCAAGCTCTCACCAGGTGCATGATATATTTAACCAACAGAACTTAGTTCAGACAACATTATGTTCTTGGGATCAGTATCATCAAAAAAAGAACTTTAGAATTTCAAGAAAACCTAATTTTGAACCTTTAATACCATGCTTATATTGTCGTGCATTTTCTTATCCTCATTTGTGGTGTGCTCATTTTGTCCAAATTAATAATCCTCTTGGCTGTGTTTGGCATTTCCTGGAAAGTTTTGAATTCAAAATTAATAAACCTCATTTTGTTCATATGATAATCTTAATTTTGTGCAACAAACAGAAGCTGAATGGGGCACTTTGATAGCATCTAGATCCTTGTTCATTGTCAAAACTAGAGAGAAATATGAGCTTCACTTAAGTTGAATATTCAGGAGTCGGTCAACATCTAAATTTCTTGTATTTTCTATATGAACTTGCAAAAAAAGATTTGTGAAATTTATAGTGATACATGTTTTGAAAAGACAATTATGACTTGTTATTAGTGTAACAATGTTGACGTGCGTCGGTATATTCTCTCTCCATTTCTCTCTCTCTTTTTAGCATGAAAGGTGGACAATCAGCTAGGAAAGCTGAAAGTCATGAATCTCTGATCCATACTTTCTCCCTCACTTACGTTCTTTGTAAACCACTAACATTGTCCCAATACCAAACCCCTTCTTTTTTCGTTGACTTGACATTTCTAAGAGAGAAGTTGATCTTTTTACCTCTGGAAGGAAATTACTAGTTAGATTATCAACTTTGCTTTCTTTTTTTGGAATCTTTTTTTCATGTTGTGCGATTAATTCTCATAAATACTGCATGTATGTCTTCTTCATGTGTTAAAAAAATTCTGATTTTCCCTTGCAAAGAAACCTTACCCTGGTACAAGAACCAAGTTCTTGTACTTTGGTAGCAACACAATAAGACAGAGATTTTATCGGGAAATCTTCCTAACTCAAGGAAGGGAAAAACCACACCAAATTTTTATATTAATTCAAGATTTACAACTCAGTTAATCAATGAATCTAACTCAAAACTTCTACCCTTTTCGATTAACTATAATCGAAAACTCTCCACTAACCAAGAAGTCAAACTCTCTTTTTGTTTACAAAAACTCTCAAATTTTCTCAACTCTAACCACCCAAGAAGTCAAACCCACTTCTTGTTTACAATTCTCACAACCTCTCTCTTAACTTTACCCAAGAAGTCAAACCCACTTCTTGTTACAATTCTCTCAAAGACTCTACCCACAAGAAGTCAAACTCACTTCTTGTTACACAATCTAGGAATTACTACAACTCAATAATAAATCTAGAACAAATCAACAAAGACTAATAACCCTAGACTTTTATTGATCAGACTTCAATATTCAATAGTTCAGAGTGGAACAGAACTCTTGAACCTGGTCCTTATGTTGTTGTGACGAAGCTCTGCATTTTTTTCTCCAATAACTACTGCTCTCACGATGATAAATTTCATGAATATGCAATCGCTACTGTTCTGGCTTTGCTGGAAAAATTATCTCGATTTGTGTTATTGCAAAGACACTTTTTTCCATTAACTTATTGAACCTTTTATAGAGTTTGATTTTCCTTCATCAACTTCAACAAGGAAAGGACAAATTCTTTTCCTTCTTGAACATGTCTATATTTACTTCTTTCCTTATTTGACTTGAATTGTAACTTCTTTATTTCTTTCCTTATTTTACTTGAATTGCGACTTCTTTATTTCTTTCCTTCTTTATTTCTTTAATTTCCATATTTGTTTCCTTCTTTTCCTTCTTTATTTCTACATTTTTTCTTCTTTACCGCAATCCCTCATAATTGTACAGGTCGTGTGCAGTCACGTCTCAGAATCTGGTTTACCTGATATAGTACACATACGACAACAAGTAGTACTTTATCAATCATCAAAACTACTTTATATGTTCTCCTACTTCTCAACATTTCTCCCCTTTTTGATGATGATAAACAATGTTTTGTAACACATCAAGAACTACAAACCATTAAGACTCTTTGAGAATCATCAAAACTACAAACTTCATGTTGTCTCATTCCCCAGCAATTTCCCTATTTTTGATGATGACAAACTATGCATAATATGTCCCTAACCCATATCATACAACTTCCCCCTTTTGGCATCATTGAAAACCAATAACCAAAGGACTCGAATAGCATTCAATAAGTGCAACTTCATTTTTAACTCATGGCCACTTGGAAACACCTTCAAGTACACTTTTGCTAACAATATAGTAAGTTAATCTGAGGATATTACACATCATACCTCATACACAATCAAATCTTCAATGAGAAACAAAATAAACAAATATGTACATGTTTCAGCCTTAAATCAAAAGCATATGATATCATGAGTATGAGACATACATAAACACATCAAAGAGTCCAAAAAAATGAGGATAAGGATTGGGACGAAGATTACTAAAGTGAGGAGGAAAGTGATATTTATTTCCATTAATAATTTTTTTCAATATGTCCATTTTGCACTAGCTCCTTCATTCTGATTAGTTTTCTTAGAATATGAAACTTCATCAAGAGCAACATAAGGTCCATCATCAATTAACCATAACCTGATTCAAGAAGACCAGGTAAGTATTCTCAAGCAGTAGGACCAATAACAAATTAGTTACAGAGTTTTTTTTTAGAAAAAACTTTTCATTTTTCTAAAATTCTATTCCATGACATTTTCATTCCTCCATGACCTTTTTTTATAGCCTTTTTCTTGATAACATTTCGAAGGAGTATCAACTATAAGTAAGAGATTCACCACATTTTTGTGCAATAGAGATGTGTTTATCAATAATGAAGGCAAGCACTGATAAGAGTTGATTCCTATGAGAATCGTTCCCCCTGAGAGATAGACTGGTTATACACTTGGAATGGATGGAATAACAATTTGGAGCTTGTGAACCTGGTTCATATGTAAGAGTTAAATCAAGGTTTCCCCTTAATTAAAGCTTGAGTGGCTTCAAGACTAAGTTCTTTTTTATCATTAGAGCAGTTTGAACGATATTTATGGTCAAAGAGGGTTCTTGGTGACTTTGCATTTTGATGATCGACCAGGTCCACTAGTGCTTAAGTTTGACCCAAACCTAGAGAAACCAGGTTCCCCTTATTTTTTGTTCCTCCATGATTTACTTAATGGTGTTAGCAAAATGTCACGCCCCAAGCCTACACCCTGGACGGGACCGACACTTGAAGACCATTGTTGGCCCTCAAGCGAACCCCTGGATTGACTTACTTAACTAAGCGGAAGATTAAACTCAACTTAAACAAGATTAAGACATGTTTAAAGGTAAATACTTCATATCATAAATCTGGCAAAAATGGCACTTAAGTCTCAAAAACTGAAAACAACTCCAAATTGAAATACTATTGTCTATGAAGCCTCTAAACTGTCTTAAGAGAGATGTTGGGACAGACCCCACAACATCCTAAAACTAAACTACTGAAAGTAAATGAAATGGATGTTCTCCGGAAAGCAAAGAGGCTCACCACTGACTCTGGAGCTCAATCTGGATCAACGAAATTCCGCGTGCTAATCTTGGTTACCTGTGTCTGCATTATAAAATGATGCGGGCCAACTGGCATCAATACATTAAATGTACGAGTATGCGAGTTGGAAAAGTAACAACACTTAGGATTGAAAGAGAGTAAGAATGAATACTTACCTTGGCTCTGTTCAACTCATGATCTACTAACTCTTATTAGATATACGCAGTTAAAATAAATGCAATATCAAGAAATGTTGACTGAAAACATGCTTAAATCTCTGAGTATATGTACATACAAGTATACAATAATGTCTGAGATGTATATAAAATACAATTTTGATGTATACGAGAATATAATACTGATGTGTATGAAAATACAATGACTGATGTATAGGAAAATACATTACTCTGTGGGAGATTCTCTAACCGACAACCATCACTTAAGAGTCGTAGTGACGATACAACGTTACTCGACCCACGCTGCCCGGCCATCCTAATCTTGCCAGAGTATAGGACCTGAACTGCCTAATGGATCTACTAGTAAACTGTGAAAATGAATCATCTAAAAAGTATGACCTTTTCTACCCATGATGGCTACATGGTTTATGGGGGCTGTGAGTTATCTAAGCTCTCCCTTATATCGGTGCTCGATACTACTCCCAAAAATATATTGGCTCTTATGTTTAAAAACATATTGATTCTGTGGTTTGAGATTAGTGCTCAAAACTTAGCTTTAAAAGCTCTCTTGGAGATCATAGTTTTCCTGCTTGCTTTATTTTATAAAGCTATTACTTCTGCCTGAAAACTAGCCATCGGCTCTGTGGAAGTCTAGCTTCCCTTCCTTCTCAAAAGTTTGAAAACATTTTGTTTAAACTCTTAGGGACTACTTAGTTCCTTTATAACTCTTGAGAAGTGAACTCAACTTGATATTCTTTGCTCACTTGAAACTTAACTCTTAGGAAATACTTAGTTCCCTTATAGATTATGAGAAATGAATTCAACTCTTTACTCTTTCTTGACTTGACTTTTAAGTCTTTTAAAACAAAGTGTAAACGTTTGTAAAAGACTTTAGAAAACTTTTTAACTTTACTTTGACCTGCTTCTTAACTTCTAGACTTGGATCTTAAATTCCTTGACTTTCATCTTAACTTTCCTTGACTTGAAGTATGGATTCAAGGATCATGATCTCATGTTTATGGATGATTTCATGATGTTTAGATGTACTCTAGAGTGTTGAAATCAACTAGGAATGAAGGGTACATCACTTAGGAACTAGTACGAAAAGATAGGAAAGAACGGAGTCTCCAGGGGGTCGGGATGCTCTGAGAGGCACGGAGAACCAGAGCCAGACGGACAGAGGCTGTCCTCAGGCGCTCTGGTAGGCGCGGCACGCCAGAGCCTGACGAACAGACTCTGTCCTGAGGGGCTTTGGAGGCGCGGCGCCCCAGTGCTTATCAGACGGGTTTTCCGACTTTCTTCTTTGTTTTTCATCTCTAAACCTCCCCAAACTCCCATGGATTCCACCACAAACACTTAGAATCACTAATTAGCTCATTACCCAATAGTTCAGACCCAAAAACAGTCCGGAAGCAGGAACCCAAACTACTAGAGATCAACTACAAATCAATCAACAAGATTTCACAATGTTTTATCAAGAATTCCATGTACATCATTCACTAATTCAAACTTTACTGAACTGAAACAATTTGGGTTTGGGTTAAAGGGCCCATCACCGAACGATCTCATATACCTGATAGGGATCACCCCCGACGAAATCCACGAACGAATTCTTGGCGTTCTTGCGTCTTCTTCTCCCTTTTCCTCTTTTATCCTTTCTCTCAAAGCCCTAGCTTATTTTCTTAATGTGAAAACTGATTGGGATCAGCTTAGACCCCAAGTTATTACCCTTAAAATGGAAATAATAATTAATTTAGGAAAAGACCAAAACACCCTTAACAAATCCGGATTTGGAACTTTCCCTGCTCAACAATCCAACTTCCAAAAAGTCATATCTCCCTGATACGACCTCGGAAATTCGCAAACTGGACGTCGTTGAAAAGATCTTCTGAAGATATTTTCATCCATATAAAAAACTCACCCAAACGCATCCTGCGCTGGGAGTTATGGCCTTTGAAAATGACCAAAACTTACTTTTGAAATCTGGAAATTTTCCAGATTTCCTTACTTATTTCCAAATTTGATTCTTCTTGTTTTTCTTAGCTTAACAATATCTCCCCCTTGGGAACATTCGTCCTCGAATGAGAATTCTTTCACTAAGTTAAAGATAGTAACATCATTTCAACACTCAACAACAAAAGCAAGTTACAACATGTTCATACATAGCCTTATAAAGTTCTAAGAAGTTAATTTAGTACCTTGATCTGCGTTCTATTTGGATTCGAAGAGATGTGTATATCTCTTCTTCATATCCTCCTCTGCTTCCCAAGTCGCTTCTTCAATAAATTGGTTCCTCGAAAGGACCTTGACCGAAGCAACTTCCTTTGTCCTCAACTTGCGAACATGAAGATCTAAAATCTGCACCGAAACTTCTTCATAGGACAAGTTATTCTTAATCCCAACATTCTCTGTTGGTACTATCAATTAAGGATCACCCATACACTTTTTCAACATAGAAATATGGAATACTGGATGAACCGCTGCTAACTCTTGGGGTAGCTCCAACTCATAAGCCACATTTTCCACTCTCTTGGATATTCTATAAGGTCCAATATACCATGGACTAAGTTTCACCTTCTTACCAAACCTCATAACTCCGTTCATAGGTGAAACCTTAAGATACACCCAATCATCTGCCTCAAACTCTAATGACCTTCTCCTAAAGTCTGTGTAGGACTTTTGCCGACTTTATGTTGTCTTCAATCTTTCTTGAATCACTTTCACCTTCTCCATAGCTTGGTGAACTAAATTTGGTCCTATCAACCCTGCTTCGCCAATTTCGAACCAACCAATAGGAGCTATGCACCTTCACCCATAAGGAGCTTCATATGGAGCCATTTGAATGCTCGAATGATAGCTATTGTTGTACGCGAACTCAATCAGAGGTAGGTGATCATCCCAGTTTCCCTTGAAGTCGATCACACAATCTCTCAACATATCTTCTAAGGTCTGGATAGTACGCTTTGCTTGTCTATCTGTTTGAGGATGAAATGTCGCACTCAAATTTACCTTAGAACCCAAACCTTTCTGGAAAAGATTTCCAGAATTATGCAGTAAATTGTGCACCTCTATCTAAAATAATGGAGATCGGAACTGCATAAAGTCTTACCACCTCTTGAAGTTACAACTTTGCATAATCTTCGGCCGAATAAGTAGTCTTTACCGGAAAGAAATGGGCTGACTTTGTCATTCTGTCGACAATCACCCAAATAGAATCATGTTGCCTTCGCGATCTTGGCAAGCTTGTGATGAAGTCCATATTAATCATCTCCCACTTCCATTCCGGAATTTCTATATTCTGAGCTAAACCTCTAGGCCTTTGGTGTTCCACTTTCACTTGCTGACAATTTGAACACTTGGCAATAAAATCAGCAATATATTTTTTCATGCCTTCCCACCAATATACCTCTCTCAAATCACGGTACATTTTGGTGGCACCTGGATGAATGGAATATCTGGAGCTATGAGCCTCCTCCAAGATTCTCTCTTGGAGTTCATCCCCCTTAGGTACACATAATCTGCCTTGGCATTTCAGCACACCATCTCCCCCTTGTTCGAAAGTCAATACTCTTTGGCTATGGACATTTGCCTTCAAACCAAGCAAAATAGGGTCTTGGTCTTACTTCTCTTTCACCTGTGACACCAAGGATAATTTCAGCCCCATTGGTCACCACTATGCCTCCTTCTGTGGAATCCATAAGTCTGACTCCCAAATGTGCAAGTTTGTGCACGTATTTTGCCAACTCCCTCTTTTCTTCTTCGACATGGGAAGTACTCCCCACGTACAACCTGCTTAAGGCATCAACAACCACATTAGCCTTACCTGGGTGGTAAAGAATACTCATATCATAATCCTTGAGTAATTCCAACCACCTTCTCTGTCTGAGGTTGAGCTCCTTCTGAGTGAACACATATTGGAGGCCCTTATGGTCAGTTAATATATCCACATGAACACCATACAAATAGTGATGCCATATCTTCAAAGCAAACACTACTGCAACTAATTCTAAGTCATGAGTTGGATAATTCTTTTCATGAACTTTCAATTGTCTAGAAGCATAAGTTATGACCTTGCCATTATGCATTAACACACATCCCAAACCAACTCTTGATGCATCACAATACACCACGAAGCCTTGAGTACCCTCTAGTAGGGTTAAAACCGGAGCGGTAGTCAATCTCTTTTTCAACTCCTGAAAGCTTTTCTCACAAGCTTCAGACCATTGAAACTTGACTATTTTCTCAGTTAACTTGGTCAAAGGAGAAGAGATAGATGAAAACCCTTCAATAAATATCCTATAATAGCCAGCCAAGCCCAAGAAACTCCTTAATCAGTTGGATATGTGGGTCTAGGCCAACTCTGAACAGCCTCAATCTTCTGCGTATCAACTCTAATACCTTCACCAGAAACAATGTGGCCTAAGAATCAGACTTAAGACAAAACTCACACCTGGAGAACTCTGCATACAACTCTTTATCTCTCAACGTCTGAAGAACAACCCTTAGGTGACTAGCATGATCTTCTTCATTTGTTGAATAAATCAGTATGTCATCAATGAAGACGATGACAAATAAATCTAAATAAAGTTTGAAGACTCTGTTCATAAGATCCATGAACGTTGCAGCTGCATTTGTCAAACTAAAGGACATAACTAAAAATTCATAATGTCCATACCTTGTTCTAAAAGCTGTCTTGGGAATATCACATTCCCTTACTTTCAACTGATGATAGTCTGATCTGAGGTCAATCTTGGAGAAACAAGAAGCACCCTGAAGTTGATCGAAAAGATCATCTATCCTTGGAAGAGGATATTTATTGTGAGGGACTTATCCTTATTCAACTGACGGTAGTCTATACATATCTTGAGGGACCCATCCTTCTTGCTAACAAACAAGACCGGAGTGCCCCAAGGTGAGATGCTTGGTCGGATGAAGACTTTATCTAACAAGTCTTTCAACTGCTCTTTTATCTCTTTTAAATTTGTTGGTGCCATTCTGTATGGTGGAATAGAGATAGGATGAGTATCTGGGATGATGTCTATGCCGAAGTCTATCTCTATTTCGGGAGGGACTCCGGGTAGGTCATCAGGAAAGACTTCTGGAAACTCATTGACAATAGGAACTGACTGAATGGAAGGTACCTCAACACTTGAGTCATTAACTCTGACTAAGTGATAGATACATCCCTTAGAAACTAACTTTCTCGCCTTAAGGTACGAAATGAAACAACCCTTAGGCACTACTGAACTACTAGCCCACTCTGACTGGCTCATTTGGAATTTGGAACTTGACAACTCGAGTTCTGCAATCTATTGATGCATAAGAGGCATGGATCCAGTCCATACCTAGGATGACATCAAAATCTACCATGTCTAACTCTATTAAATCAGCCATGGTACTCTTGTAAGTGATGAAAATAGGACAATCACGATAGACTCTTTCTGCTAGAATGGATTCACCAACATGTGTGGACACCCTGAATGGTTCATTAAGTTGCTCAGGAGAAATTTCAATGTTCATAGCAACATACGGGGTTAAAAAAGATAAACTAGCTCCTGGGTCTAATAATGCATAAGTCGTAAGGTCAAAGACTCAAATCATACCAGTGACAACATCTGTTGAATTCTCTTATTCATGGCGATTATTAAGAGCATACAAGGGGTTTGTTCCTCCGCCTGTACCAGAAGCAGCTCCCCTAGGTGCAGCTTTGTCTGGTGGACCAACTGATGAAGACTGAGCTCTATTGCCCCCATTACCACCGCTCTGATTACTCTTGGGACATTCTCTCATAAAATACCCGGTTTGACCGCACTTGAAACAGCCAGCGGAGCATTCGCGATAGATGCCATAGTGATTCCTACCACACTTGGCGCATGCTGGAGGCTTAGTACCTCTTTGCTCCACACTACCTTGAGACTGAGCCGGTCTAACCTTGAAGTTCTACGAGTTATGACCACTATACTCCCCTCTATTTCTGGGCGCAGGTGCACTAGCAGATGATGGTGCATGCCCCTTGGATTTCTGAAATTGTGGTCGACTTGAACCACCTTTCTGTTGGCCAGACTCATTCCCGGTCTTTGCCTTCTTATTCCAGTACTCTTCTATGTCCTTCACCTTCTCTTCTTCGACTTATTGCACATATACCATCAACCTGGATATGTCCATGTCACCTATCAACATGGCAGCCCTACCTTCGTTACTTTAAGCACGACCCAACCCGGCAACAAATGTCCTTCACCATCTCTAGAGCATAGCGAGACAGTTGGGTGAACTTTAACCCATATTCATTAACACTCATGGAGTCCTGTTTCAGAGTAAGGAACTCTCTCACCTTGGCTTTCTTCAGTTCTTGAGGAAAGAACCTCCCCAAGAAGGCTTCTTCAAAGCAAGTCCAACTTGGATGTGGTGCATCCTCAGCTCTACCATCCTTCCATTGATCAAACCAGGTTCTGGCCACACCCTTCAATTGATATGCAGCCAATTCAACCCTCTCAGCATCTACCACATGCATTACCTCAAACACCTTTTTCAATTCTTCCACAAAGTTTTTCGGATCTTCAGAAGTGCTTGATACGGTGAAACTAGGAGTATTCATCCTAAGGAACTCGCGAACTCTCGAGGTATCAGTCCCTTCTTGTCGAGATCCTCTCTGTTGCCCGAATTGGTTAGTCACAACTTGACTTAACATCCGGATAGCTTCCCGGAGTTTAGCATTGGTAACCTCTCCTTGAGGTTGTACCTCAGGTGCATTTGGAACCTCTTGTTCCTCAACATTTATTCGTGGTCGACCTCTAAATGCTCTTCTTGGAGGCATGATGATCTGAAAGAATACGAGTAAGCATGAATTAGAGAGAGACTTTAGAGATAAACTCTTCGCACGAAAGAAAATGAAAGAAGTGAAACATTCCTAAATGTTGTAGCCTCCTAATCATAGATGTGGCGCGCTTCACACTGATGACTAAGACTCTACAGACATGGCTTCATAGACTCCCTAGGACTCTCGAACTCAATGCTCTGATACTATGTTTTTCACGCCCCGAGCCTACTGATACGCTCAAATTTACTTCTCAAATAAGAAGTAAAGCGGTCGTATCAAGTAAAGAACCCAACTAATGAGGTTGAGATCGATCCCACAAGGAAAATAGTTCAGACTTAACTTTATTCTATTATTACTATTATTTAGCCAACTATTTTCCGAGAAATAAAGAGACAAAAAGGGGGATTTTATTTCTAAATTAATGAAAATGATTAACTAAATAAAAAGGGACAACTAACAGATTCAGCTTTCGAAGTTTAATCAAATTATAAAAGTAACTAGGGCTTTAGTGTTCCCCACAGGTTCCTAACTTGGTAAATCTAACTATAACAATTCTATCCTGATATCTTGCATGTAAAGTGATAAGTTACGTATCTCTAAATCCTTGGTCCGGCATCTAGAGAATTTCACTCCGCACCTTGGTCCGGCTACGTGTGTTGCTATACTAACCCTTATCTTTACCTCATATTAAACATCGTATTCGGTATTTGACTAAGTTATTAACTCGTACCAACCAATACTAGCCTATTAGATAGTCTACACTAAATCTATGTTGATAATTCTTTTCCTATTATCTACCTCCTTGGTCCGGCAAGTAGCATTAAGGCGAGTTCTAACGTTGGCCATCCGTTAAAAAGACTTCTACACGAAAGAATTATCAATACATGCAAGACACCAATCTAGAATTGTTATTTAAGTTAGATTTTTACCTTGTTATTCACCCATGGTTCCCACAACCCTAGCTATGAGGTTTAGTTACCCATGTTCATAATTACACAATTCATATTGTTAATGGAAGAATTCATGCACTTACTTTTATGAAAACGAATAATTTCCCAGAATTTAACTTGATTAATCAACAAAATCACCAACAATCAATCACCGAGAAAGTATCTTAATTCCCAAAATCGAGAATTCAATAATATAATAGAAGAACTAAAAACTAAAAATTATCCAGAAAGTCTAACCCCAAAAACGAGGTTTTTTCACTATTTATAATAAAAACAAAGTCTAATCAAATAAGGATTCTATTTACTAAAAATCTGTCCAAACGCGTCTGGATCGACGGACCACGTGACGGACCGTCATGGACACGACGGACCGTCATAGCCTCCGTCGTCCCATACTTCACAAATTCTTCTATTGCTTTCTTCATTCCCCTCGACGGACAGGTATGACGGACCGTTTCAAGCACGACGGTCCGTCGAGGGCCTTCGTTCCAAAATACTTCAATTCTTGGAATTTGGGTACTGGGACTACTCTCTGATCATTACGACGAACCAGCAGGACGGACCGTCGTAGCTGTGACGGTCCGTCATGGACTTCCGTAATCCCACACTTGGTCAGACTTCCCCAAATTTCCTTCAGCAACTTCTCCCTTCACTACGATGCCACCTACGGACCGTCACAGCCGCGACGGACCGTCATAGGTTCCGTAGGTGGTCTCTTCTACAATTCTTTCTCAAAAACTCCCGCGTTCATCCTTGGACAGATTTTCTGCAAACAAAGAGAAACTTATATCAAAATCAACACAAAAAGGCTCTCGACACACACTAAACTTAAGGAAAAAGCATTAGAAAATACCGTGAAACCACGGTACATCAACACCCTCAACTTAAATTCGTTGTTTGTCCTCAAGCGACTGACTATGACTCACTACAAGATCTTTGTACAAAAGTATCCATATTTTAACTTCCGCAATCATTTGGCTATCAATCCCGATTATTCTTATTATGTTCATGCATGGTATCACTATTAGGCATTGACTTGTGTAGAATCAAACCATGACCCAGACTCACTATGCAATGATGCCTGTCCTCTTCAATTTCTCACTGAGATGCTAATATTTCTGGTATTACAACTCCTGTCCTCACTTCAAATAACATCCTCATTTTTCACAAAAATGATTTTAGTTTGAGTATAAGGATCACTTTTTGACACTCACTCTCAAAACAAATTCACCACTCATTTATACATATTGCCATAGGTTTGCCCTTATTTTCACTACTTCAAGTTCATCATGCGCACTTAGGATCACAATAGGACTTTTTTTTTTAGCTTGTAACATAGGCTCAGGGTCAGGTAGGGTGTATTTAGGTATACTCTAGTGACTTGTTTCCCTCCTTGACATATCGGCTAAGCGAACCACCCTTTTATCATCTTATTTCGCCCTATTACTCAATTTTCTTTTCACTTTGCTGTTTTCCCTTTCTTATCCTTATGTGTAAGTGACTTTTCTCTTTTCTTGTGTTTATTTTGCTTTTTATTCATATATTTTTTTTTATTTTTTTTAGTCACTTCTGTTTTATTCTTTCTTTCTCTTCATTCTTTCAACCCCACTTTCCGGGTTTTCCTTGTAGCAGCCACCCTCAACTCATGATTTTGCCATGAGTCAAGGTTCACAATACCCATGGTTGGGTCAGGGACAAAACAAGGTTGCTTTCTGCATTAGCCACCCTCAACTTATGCTTTTGGCATAAACTGAGGTGCACATGTCTAAGGAGGGACCAGGGCCAACACATTGTTCCCGGAGAAGATCATTTGGGGTGAAAAAGAAAGATCTATTTTAGGCTCAATTCATTTGGATCAAAAAGGGATTAACTTCATTTAGTTTTCTGTTATTTTTAGGCTCAAGATTGACTCTTTCGAACAAGGGCCTATGATCCTTTCCTAAGTGATTGTTTTGACTCACTTTTAGCAGGACTAACCAGGGAAGTTCTAGCTCAGTATTAATGGTGGACATTCGATTTAACCTCACACTCTCTTGACATTCCTTGCATTCCCAGATTATTCGACACCTAGTTCAAATCTTAGATTCAGGATCATGCAGTAGTTTATCTTTATTTCATGTTTCAAACCACACAATTTTCACTTACTATGCCTAGTCATGCATAATTTTGATTATCGAGATATTATATTTATTTTAGCCATCATGCTTCAGATTTATGCTATGTACATAAGATATAACATGCCGGTTCAACAATAAAAGTAATCAGTCTTTTGGGGAAAAAGAACACAGGCAAGAAAACCCCAAAAGAGGATCGTGAACTTGGGCTACTCAGACTTCACCCAAGTATTCACTTTCCATTTACCCCACCCCCAACAAAAGATATGCAATTGTCCCCAATGCATAAAAAAAACTAAACTACGCAAAAGGGAAGTGAAGCAAACCTGAGGCGCTAAGCGCCGGCGATCAGCAAGCTGGTGGGTCCGGTTCACCGGAACCCACTCCCTGCGTAGTCTGGACATCCTCAGTAATGTCCTCAGCATCCACAGCACCATCAGTAGTGCCTCCCACAGAATCTACAATTTTGGAGCTAGACGCCCCGGCAGCTACTTCTACAGCCCTCAACTTTTGGGCCTCCTCATCAGCAATCGAGGCTCTCCTCGCAGCCTCCATCTCACGGCGCTCCTTCTTCCTCGCCCTAGCCTCATCCTCCTCTCGACCCCTGCGTCTCTTTACATGCTCACGTGGGGGAGGTGGTGGAACATCAGAAGTGGCGAAAAGAGCATCCATCACGGTGTCATCAGCAGGCTCTGCAGAAGGGGCCTCAGACTCAGGCACCCTTGCCTCTAAGATCGTATCAAGATCAGCCCGCAGACTCTCAACCGCAGCCTGAAGGGTCGACATGTCCACCGGAGGTGCTGGTCGGGCTAGCACTCGCAACTCAAAAGCGTCTAAACGCTGATGAACCTCTGCAATCTTCCTCTCTGTGTGCTGTACCTCAGCAATAGTCTTCTGCATCCAAGGCTGGATGTGATGCAGAAGTGTAGCCATCTGTGCCTCGAGTTTCTGGACCCTAGCAAGTGGGACCAGAGTGGCGGAAGGAGCCGAGCGAGAGGAGCTCGGGGCAGTGCTACTACCCGGGATAGACTCGACCGGAGTAGTGTCAGTGTGTGCAGCAGCAGTCTGGGAAGCAGCATGGGCATGTTCTATGGTATCGGCCAGGTTCTCACCAAGTGGAACCACCTTAGGGTGGGGCCCTCTGCGTGGGGCCAACTCATTGGCCTCATCCCTGATGAGGCCGATATCAACATTTCCTTGTGGGGTCCTGAGCTGGTCAATGTGCCAAAGGGCACACCTGCTGATCTGCACAAAGAAAAAATCATGCAAGGAAAAGGGTAAGTCGTGGTGACCTTGAAGGCCCTCTCGTGCATGACCGCTTGGAGAAGCCAAGCAAAATCGACCTCGAACCCTGCCATCATTGTGGCCATCAGCACTGCACGATCCCAGGTGACTATATTATCAGCAGCAGTGGGGGAGAGACAATGGCGAACGATCAACCAAAGAAACTTGGCCGTAAAGGTCAAGTTGGCCTTCCTGATGGCTCCCTTCGGCTCTATCACCCAATCTGTAACCTCTACATCAATAGACAGGTGCTGTGCCATCCACCTCTTAATGGTCTCTCTCAGTGAAGGCTCGCGTAAGAATCGGCCCTCTTTAATAATTTGCCACCGGTAATCAAACTCGGCGGTGAGAGGTGTGCTGGTGGAGTCAAAATCCGTGCCGTACAGATATCGGCGGATGGCTGGTAGTGAGATGTCGACCTGGATGCCGCGTACTCGGACGTGCTCAAGTGGGGCCTGTTTGGCGGGGGAAGACCGCCTATCGATCTGTGAGCGAAGAGTGGCCACATAAGAGGCATAGAACTCGCGAACTAACTCCTCACTGTAGCGGCCCAAAGAATGAGCCGTCCACTCCAGCCGGTGTCTGGTGAAAAGGGTGTGAATGTCTGGCATGGTGGGGAGACTTCCCGTGAGGACCCGCCTCTCCACTGTGAGGGTCCGTGTCATGACGCCTTTGTCATTGAGCACCTTGGCGTCTAAGTATACTTTGTATTGCCCGTCGACACACCACCGGTTGGGCTGATCGGCAACCGGGGCAGGGACTCTAGTTGGTGAACCAGGGGTGGAGTCAGTGCTGTCAGCCTCATCACACTGTGTAGCTGTGGCGGGGGCAGAGGCTTCTGCGGACCCGGAGGCTTCCTCTGATCACGAAACTCCTAAGGAGCTAGATGCTCCTTCGTCTTGGGCAGCTGACCCAGAAGGTATGCCGGTCAGTGTGCGCTCCTCATCAGACTGGGAGGCAGTGACTACGCCGGGCGCCACCTTCTTGGGCGTGACTCTTGGTACACGTGGAGCTCGTGTTGTAGTAGCAGTGCCTGAGGGCACGTACTCTGGATCATGCTCATCATCAGAGCCTATCACCAATCGGGCAGACGAAGCGACAGATTTAGAATGCCCACGTGCATAAATGCGGTCTCGTTTAGGTGCCATGAGAGGTAGTACCTGTAACGAATCATCATTAGTACTTGAAAGATAAAACATGACAAAAAAATGAGACAATAATACACAGAAACTCAAACCAGTGATAACAGCTCTGAAGTAGCAGTAAGGCACGACGGACCTGATGACGGCCCGTCGTACGTATGACGGACCGTCCTGCGGTCCGTCATGTAATACTCCGCAGTATAGAGTATCAGAAGGAAGGTCTCAGACTGATACAATGGTTGTTCAGGATGGGCCGTCGTGGGTATGACGGTCCGTCACATGTGTCCGTCAGTGGACACTTAGTAAAAGTGTGGAGACCCTTAGGACAGGGGTCTCTGACCGATACGACGGTTATGCAGGACGGACCGTCATGGGTATGACGGTCCGTCACATGTGTCCGTCAGTGAACACTTAGTAAAAGTGATGAGACCCTTAGGACAGGGGTCTCTGACCGTCACGACGGTTATGCAGGATGGACCGTCATGGGTATGACGGTCCGTCACATATGTCCGTCAGTGGACACTTAGTAAAAGTGATGAGACCCTTAGGACATGGGTCTCTGACCGTCACGACGGTTATGCAGGACGGACCGTCGTGGGTATGACGGTCCGTCACATGTGTCCGTCAGTGGACACTTGGTTAAAGTGATGAGACCCTTAGGACAGGGGTCTCTGACCGTTACGATGGTTGTGCAGGATGGACCATCGTGGGTATGACGGTCCGTCACATGTGTTTGTCAGTGGACACTTAGTAAAAGTGATGAGACCCTTAGGACAGGGGTCTCTAACCGTCACGACGGTTATGCAGGACGGACCGTCGTGGGTATGACGGTCCGTCACATGTGTCCGTCAGTGGACACTTGGTTAAAGTGATGAGACCCTTAGGACAGGGGTCTCTGACCGTTACGACGGTTGTGCAGGACGGACCGTCGTGGGTATGACGGTCCGTCGCATGTGTCCGTCAGTGTACACTTGGAAAAAGTGTTGAGACCCTTAGGACAGGGGTCTCTGACCGTCACGACGGTTGTGCAGGATGGACCATCGTGGGTACGACGGTCCGTCATCGGGGTATCGTGCTGACATTCAGAGACAGAAGTGGGGGATGCCACATTCACCCCATGTGAGTCAAAACAACGACCCAACAATTTTTTAAAACTGTTTAACCTAAAAACCTATCAAATTGACAAGTTTAAAGCCCTAATTTCTCTAGTATCATCCAGGCATTTTGTGGAATTAATGACCTAGGTTAGACAATATCTAGTCAAAAAGCAAAAACCCATATGTTAATAGTAAAGAAAAACAGCAAAACCGACAAAAAGAGTAAATGGGTAGAGTTTCAGGAACACATACCTTGGAAGAGGAGAAAACAATGCAAAAGTGATGGCACTCACATGAGAGAACTGAGAAGCACAGCAGCAGACTCCGACCAAGAAGGGAGATTTGGGAGGAAAATGGGAGAATGTGGGAAATTTTGGAGGAGAAGGAAGTTGAAAGGGGAGGAAATGGGGGGAAAAGGGAAAGAAAACTGTTAATTGAAGGGGTGGGGGGTTTTAAAACTTTTGAACTTCATTAGCCGGGTCGGGTCGGGTAGCCGGGTGATAAAGTGACGAAACCTCGATGACGGTCCGTCGCAGTTGTGACTGTCCGTCATAGGGTCCGTCGCCTGTGCCCTAATTCTTAAAAAAAATAATACTAGAGAGCGTACCTGGCACGACGGAGTCATGCAACGGTCCGTCACAGGCGTGATGGTCCGTCGATGAATCCGTCAGTGAATGAGGCAGAGTAATTTTTCTGCAGAACTTCCTGTAGATGTGCTACCTGAAAATTTATAACCCATTAATAGAAAAAATGCTACCACTACTGGAAAGAAAAACTATAAAGTGGTTAGATGATAAATATTGGGTTGCCTCCCAACCAGCGCCTGATTTAACGTCGCGGCACGACTGAGGACACTCGATTACTCAGACTTCATCAAGATGATATGTCTCAATCACCTCATTCGCCGATTCCGCATGACCTATATAGATTTTTAGACGTTGTCCGTTCACCTTAAACCTCACACCTTCCTTGTTTTCCAACTCAACCTCTCTATGAGGGAATAATTGGGTGATCGAGTAAGGGCCAGTCCATTTAGACTTGAGCTTGCCCGGAAACAAGCGCAATCTAGAGTTGAATATAAGCACCGAATCCCCAATCATAAACTCTCGTTTCTCGATCTTTAGGTCATGGTACTTCTTCATCTTTTCTTTGTAGAGGGCTGAGCTTTCATAAGCCTTTAGGCGAAATTCATCAAGTTCATTTAACCCATTTAACCGTTGTTCTGCAGCTTCGTTCCAGTCCATTTTTAGCTTCTTCATAGCCCACATGGCTTTATGCTCTAATTCAACTGGAAGATGACATGCTTTCCCATATACTAGTTGGTATGGAGACATACCTATGGGAGTCTTATACGCTGTCCGGTAAGCCCACAGAGCATCATCAAGCCTCCTTGACCAATCTGTTCTACTAGCGTTCACTGTTTTTGACAAAATCTGTTTGATCTCCCTATTTGATACTTCAACTTGCCCACTAGTTTGAGGATGGTAAGGAGTGGCCACATTATGGCGAACCCCATATTTCTCCAATAATCCCTTGAACAATTTGTTGCAAAAGTGGGATCCCCCATCACTAATAATCGCCCGTGGGGTACCAAAACGAGAGAATATATTCTTCTTCAAGAATGCAGTGACACTCTTCCCCTCATTGTTAGCGAGGGCGATGGCTTCCACCCACTTGGATACATAATCAACTGCTACTAAAATATACTTCATTCCATGAGAACTCACAAACGGACCGATAAAGTCAATACCCCAAACATCAAATAACTCAATTAAAAGAATGGGGTTTAGAGGGAGCTCTTGCTTTCTTGAAATGCCGCCATCTCTTTGGCATCTATCACATGCTTTGGCGAACTCATGAGCATCTTGATGAATAGTTGGCCAATAGTAACCACTTTGTAAGATCTTATGAGCAGTCCGGACACCACTATGATGTCCACCAAAGGGTGAGGAATGGCATGCCTCTAAAATACTCAGCATCTCAACTTCTGGCACACAACGCCGAATAAGCCAATCGGCACAGCTCCTGTATACGTATGGTTCATCCCAAAAGAACTTCTTCACATCGTACATGAACTTTTTCCTTTGATGAAAAGACAGGTCCGATGGAACAATATCACTAGCTAAGTAGTTCGCAAAATCAGCGAACCACGGAATCAGGTCTTGTGAGGCAGCCAATACATGCTCATCGGGGAACGTGTCATCAATATCAGTCTTATCCCCCAACTGTCTCATAGCTTCATATTCTAAGCGGGACAAGTGATCAGCAACTTGATTTTCGGTCCCTTTTCTATCCCTTACCTCAAAGTCAAATTCTTACAGTAGTAATACCCAACGAATTAACCTCGGTTTCGCATCCTTCTTCGCCATCAAATATCTCAGGGCTGAATGGTCAGTATGCACTATTACTCTAGTACCTAGCAAATAGGAGCGAAATTTTTCAAAAGCAAATACTACGGCAAGGAGCTCTTGTTCAGTTACTGTATAGTTCTTCTGAGCTTCATTGAGGGCTTTACTAGTATAGTAAATGGGAAGAAGGATTTTGTCCCTTCTTTGTCCCAATACCACACTAAGGGCAACCCCACTCGCATAACACATCACCTCAAATGGACTGCTCCAATCCGGAGAAATAATGATAGGTGCAGATACCAGTTTTTCTTTGAGATCGCCGAATGCTTTAAGACAGGATTCATCAAAAGAAAATTTACAATCTTTCTCCAACAGTTTGCACAATGGATGTGCAATTTTAGAGAAATCTTTAATGAATCTCCTGTAAAAACCTGCATGCCCAAGAAAGCTTCTCACACATTTTACAGAGATAGGTGGAGGAAGTCTCTCTATCACCTCGACTTTGGCTCGATCAACTTCTATGCCTTTTTCTGAAATACGATGGCCCAAAACAATACCTTCTTTGACCATAAAGTGGCATTTTTCCCAATTGAGAACTAAATTGCAGTCTTCATATCTCTTAAGAACTTCAGATAAATGGCTCAAACATTGCTCGAATGATTCACCAACCACTGAAAAATCATCCATAAAAACCTCAATAGTATCTTCGACCATGTCGGAGAATATTGACATCATACATCTCTGAAATGTGGCGGGTGCAGTGCATAGCCCAAACGGCATTCTCTTGAACGCAAAGGTCCCATATGGACAAGTGAAAGTGGTCTTATCTTGATCTTCTGGTGCAATAGAAATCTGATTATACCCTGAATAACCATCAAGAAAATAGTACTACCCTTTTCCAGCGAGTCTATCCAACATCTGATCCATGAAGGGCATGGGAAAATGGTCCTTTTCGGTCCATGCATTTAATTTTCGGTAATCCATACACACCCTCCATCCAGTCACCGGTCTCATTGGAACAAGTTCATTCTTTTCATTGGAGACCACAGTCATTCCCCCTTTCTTAGGTACACACTGAACAGTGCATACCCAACTACTATCGGCGATCGGATATATTACTCCAGCATCCAACCATTTTATGATTTCCTTCTTCACGACCTCTTGCATAGGTGGATTTAAGCGTCTTTGGTGCTCAATACTTGGCTTATGATCGGGCATGAGTTGGATTTTATGAGAACAAATACCAGGAGGGATCCCAATAATGTCCGCAATGGTCCACCCAATAGCTCTTTTGAACCTTTTTAGTACTTTGACCAAACTCTCTACTTGTTGTTTATTCAGATCTGATGCAATGATTACCGGCAATGTGTCACCGTTTCCTAAGAATTCATACCTGAGATGAGGTGGGAGAGCTTTTAGTTCTAGCTTTGGAGCCTCCTCTATAGATGGTTTAGCGGGTGGAGACTCGCGATTCTTCATATCTAGCTCATATTTCTTCGGTTTAAACCGAACATTACCACGATCAAGAGCAACGATTAATGACCCAAATTCTTCAATGCATTCATTATCAAAATTCATTATCACTGCCGCCAGTGCTTCTACACCTAGACGTTCTTCTATTTGTGTCTCGGGTGATTCACCAACTTTGTAGGATATGGCAGATACCGATTGGAGCTCACCACTCTGCCGCATGGACCTACAAATGTTGAAAGTCACTTCTTCATTATTCAATCAAAATTTCATCTGTCCCTTTTCCATATCAACTAAGGCTCTACCCGTAGCAAGGAATGGCCTCCCAAGAATAATAGGCACCTCAAAATCGACTTCACAATCAAGAATAACAAAATCTGCCGGAATTATGAACGACTCCACTTTTACTAGCACATCATGGAGTATCCCTATAGGTCTTTTTACTGTTCGATCGGCCATCAGTAGCCGCATCGCAGTGGGCTTTGGGTCACCCAAACCCAACTTCTTGTAAATCGAGAGGGGCATGAGATTTATGCTTGCCCCCAGATCACATAATGCTTTCGCAAAATATAATAACCCGATCGTACAAGGAATAGTGAATGCACCCGGATCTTCTTTCTTTTGCACCAAAGACCTTGTAGCAATAGCACTACAATGCTGCATTCTGTCATCATCCTCAAAAGTGACCGATCTTTTCTTTGTAACCAAATCTTTCATAAACTTGGCATAACCGGGCATTTGTTCAAGAGATTCTACCAAAGGGACATTGATAGAAAGTTGCTTCAACATTGTTATAAAACGCCGATATTTGCCATCCTCGGTCTTTTTCACTAATCTTTGAGGAAAGGGTGGTGGAGGTCTAGGCATGGGAGTTACCTTTTTAGGCACTTCATCATCTTTATCAGTGTTATCTTCTACTTCATTACTAACCTCTACCACTTTATCATTATCTTTCATCACCTTTTCCACAATAGACGGCATAGGTGGGTCAATAGTTTGTTTACCCCCACGAGTAGTAATTGCCATACAGTGTCCATCATTCTTCGGATTTTGGACAGTGTTGCTAGGAAGAGTGCCCGGTTGCCTTGTGTTCACAGTTGCAGATAAATGAGCCATTTGCAATTCAAGCTGCTTAATTAATATGACATGTGTATCAACTTTCTGTCCAATACCTGCTACATCACTCCTTAACTCTTTGGTGTGCTCATCACTAGCATCGAACCTTCTCATCATCTTGTGCAACATATCCTCAACTCGCGCCATACTACCTCCACCATCCCTAGGAGCAACTTCACGATTCTGAGGAGGAACATAGGGCCCACTTCTCTCATTTCTGTTACCATAGTTACCCTTGTTGAAGTTGTTGTCACGGTTGTAATTTCCATCACGAACATAATTACCCTCACGGTTGTAGTTACCATAGTTTCGACCTTGATTTCCTTGACCTTGGCGCCAATTCTCCTGATTGGAGCCTTGGGCATTCGGTCGGAAACCCCCCGTCTGATCATTTACTGCATAGGAATCTTTCTCATAATAATATTCATCAGTTGGTGGTGGTGGTTTAGACAAGTAGTTCACTGCATTTATCTTTTCTGCACCCCCAGTGACATGTTTTAACACCAACCCAAGCTCAGTTCTCATCTGTGCCATCTCTTCACGAATCTCATCTGTGGCTGGGTTGTGTGTGGATTGCACTGCAAAAGTATTTCTCCCAGTATCTGGCTTCCTAGTACTCCATGCTTTATTATTCCGGGAGATTTTCTCTAATTTTTCGGCAATTTCAGCATAAGGACACTCCCCATAAGAACCACCTGCTATAGTATCCAATACCGCTTTATTATTATCATCCTGTCCTCGGTAGAAGTATTCTTTCAGTGACTCATCATCTATGCGGTGATTGGGGACACTTCTCAAAAATGAAGTGAACCTATCCCAAGAACTACTAACTGACTCTCCTGGTAGTGCCACAAAGTTGTTCACTCTGTCTTTGTGATTTAGTTTCTTGGAGACCGGGTAGTAACGTGCTAAGAAAACGTCCCTTAGTTGGTTCCAAGTGAAAATTGAGTTATAAGGGAGCTCAGTGAACCAAATGGCAGCCTCTCGCGTCAGTGAGAGAGGAAATACTCTTAGCCCTATTACATCCAAATTCAAATCGGGCCTCCCTACACAACTTTTACACACTGCCCTCACCTTAGCTATATGGGCATGTGGGTCCTCAGACGGTAGTCCGGAAAACAAACCTCTAGCCGTGAGCATTTGCATTAGACTACTAGTGACTACAAAGGTGTGACCTTCTGGTAGAGGGGGCAAGACAAGTGGCCCATCAGAATCTGCAATATTATCATAACCTCTGTAGTATTCTTGAGGACGTGGAGCGGGATTTTGTCCCCTTTGTGCACCTTGATCAGGATTATCAGGTAATAATCGACCATGAGCATCAACCGGAGCTGGGATGTTCAGGTTTGGATCATCATCATTTATACCCAAGTTTCGATTCATTTTGCGTAGTGTACGCTCTAACTCGTGATCGTAGGGAAACAAAGGTTCTCTTCCTCTCCGTGTATTTGGCATACACGGACGTCAATTCTAAACAAAATAAAAAACAACAGAAAAAGTAAAATCAGGAAAATAATGACTAAACTTTAGTAATAAAATTTAAGTTAATCTAAAAGCTACTTTCCCCGGCAGCGGCGCCAAAATTTGATACGCTCAAATTTACTTCTCAAATAAGAAGTAAAGTGGTCGTATCAAGTAAAGAACCCAACTAATGAGGTTGAGATCGATCCCACAAGGAAAATAGTTCAGACTTAACTTTATTCTATTATTACTATTATTTAGCCAACTATTTTTCGAGAAATAAAGAGACAAAAAGGGGGATTTTATTTCTAAATTAATGAAAATGATTAACTAAATAAAAATGGACAACTAACAGATTCAGCTTTCGAAGTTTAATCAAATTATAAAAGTAACTAGGGCTTTAGTGTTCCCCACAGGTTCCTAACTTGGTAAATCTAACTATAACAATTCTATCCTGATATCTTGCATGTAAAGTGATAAGTTACGTATCTCTAAATCCTTGGTCCGGCATCTAGAGAATTTCACTCCGCACCTTGGTCCGGCTACGTGTGTTGCTATACTAACCCTTATCTTTACCTCATATTAAACATCGTATTCGGTATTTGACTAAGTTATTAACTCGTACCAACCAATACTAGCCTATTAGATAGTCTACACTAAATCTATGTTGATAATTCTTTTCCTATTATCTACCTCCTTGGTCCGGCAAGTAGCATTAAGGCGAGTTCTAACGTTGGCCATCCGTTAAAAAGACTTCTACACAAAAGAATTATCAATACATGCAAGACACCAATCTAGAATTGTTATTTAAGTTAGATTTTTACCTTGTTATTCACCCATGGTTCCCACAACCCTAGCTATGAGGTTTAGTTACCCATGTTCATAATTACACAATTCATATTGTTAATGGAAGAATTCATGCACTTACTTTTATGAAAACGAATAATTTCCCAGAATTTAACTTGATTAATCAACAAAATCACCAACAATCAATCACCGAGAAAGTATCTTAATTCCCAAAATCGAGAATTCAATAATATAATAGAAGAACTAAAAACTAAAAATTATCCAGAAAGTCTAACCCCAAAAACGAGGTTTTTTCACTATTTATAATAAAAACAAAGTCTAATCAAATAAGGATTCTATTTACTAAAAATCTGTCCAAACGCGTCTGGATCGACGGACCACGTGACGGACTGTCATGGACACGACGGACCGTCATAGCCTCCGTCGTCCCATACTTCACAAATTCTTCTATTGCTTTCTTCATTCCCCTCGACGGACAGGTATGACGGACCATTTCAAGCACGATGTTCCGTCGAGGGCCTTCGTTCCAAAATACTTCAATTCTTGGAATTTGGGTACTGGGACTACTCTCTGATCATTACGACGAACCAGCAGGACGGACCGTCGTAGCTGTGATGGTCCGTCATGGACTTCCGTAATCCTACACTTGGTCAGACTTCCCCAAATTTCCTTCAGCAACTTCTCCCTTCACTACGATGCCACCTACGGACCGTCACAGCCGCGACGGACCGTCATAGGTTCCGTAGGTGGTCTCTTCTGCAATTCTTTCTCAAAAACTCCCGCGTTCATCCTTGGACAGATTTTCTGCAAACAAAGAGAAACTTATATCAAAATCAACACTAAAAGGCTCTCGACACACACTAAACTTAAGGAAAAAGCATTAGAAAATACCGTGAAACCACGGTACATCACCTACACCCTGGGTGGGACCGGCACTCGAAGACCATTGCTGGCCCTCAAGCGAACCCTTGGCCTGGCTTACTTAACTCAACGGAAGACTAAACTCAACTTAAAAAAGATTAAGACATGTTTAAAGATAAATACTTCATATCATAAATCTGGCAAAAATGGCACTTAAGTCTCAAAAACTGAACACAACTCCAAACTGAAATACTATTGTCTACGAAGCTCTAAACTGTCTGAAGAGGGATGTTGGGACAAACCCCACAACATCCTAAAACTAAAATACTGAAAGTTAATGAAATGGATGTCCTACGGAAAGCAAAGAGGCTCACAACTGACTCTGGAGCTCTAACGTCCACCTGTGTCTGCACCTAAAAATGTGGAGTTGTATGGGATTAGTACACACTTGTACTAAGTATGGGTATATGCAAGCACACACCAAGGACATGCATGAGTAAGGATAGTTCTTTCCTAACAACATGATTATGGAAAGTCAAGTCAGTAGACTTGCCAAATTTGAATTAGGAAAGTTAGTGGACCTGCCAAATTTGGATTAGGAAAGTCAGTGGACTTGCCAAATTGGTTAGGAAAGTCATGCCATGAGAGTAACATGCATCATCATACGTATCATATTGTACACAGCACATAACATCTTACACATAGCACATAACATATTGCATATAGCACATAACATCTTTCATATCATTCGTTCATATGCCATGAGACCTCGGAATCATGGACTTAACATTAAGACTTCCCAAAATTAGGGCTCAACATATGGGACCTCAACTAGGGAGACTTCTTTAGCAAACACAGAGTTTGCTTCATTCATTCATACGTACTTCATTTCATTCATTCATAAGCTAGTGTAAACACTAGCCATACCTACGATGTAGTTTAAGACTCTCATCGGGTTTGCTGTGCAATGATCAAGAATAACCTAGTGTCATTACTTGAGTCTAGCTCACCTCTTGATTATCCTATCCTAACACCTTTGGTATCGTTCATTTCATTATGTGCATCATTAGAGGCTGGCCTCATTCATTCTTTGGGAACTTTAACTTTAACTGACATAGATCATGTGAGCATCATGAAATCCAGTGTCTGCCCCACACCGAAAAGAGGTGGAATCACCGGCCAAAGTAACCCAAAACATGCTAGCGTATATAGGGGATTGAACCCTGCTAATCCCTATATTAGCAGTATAGGTTCAAAGACTAGGAGATATAAGGAGACCCATACCCGGCATGCCGGACAGTCTCATCTCATGAGAGTTACGTGAACCTCCGCCCTTTCCGAAAGAAGGAATCACCGCTCATAGCTAGCCTATCGGTGCTCAGTATAAAGTTCCATTACATTCAACTCATACGTCATGGAAGCTGGCTTCTAGTATGAGGACATCATAGCTCATTAGATGATTTCTCATCTCATCATTAGTATTAAGTACACATTAATCTCAATACTTTCATTAGAGTGTTCATAGAGACTGGTCTCTTCATTAACTTTACACTCTCATAGGTGAGTACGTTTTGGTAACATTTACTTAGGCTCATTTGAGATTGCTCTCATCTTTCACATTAGCCTCTTATCATGTTGTCACCACATTCATTAGCTTTAGCACATTTTCTCTTCATATTTACTCACCCCTTTTTACGTGAATGTTCATTTCATCGTATGCCAATGCACTTGGTCATTTAGTGTGCTTCACACTCCTACTCGACCCTTCTAGGATTTCATCATTTCGTTACATACATCTTAGGTTCACTTACTTTAAATGTATACTAGACTTATGTGTCTATACATACAAGCCATGAGGCTTCATTCATAGTTCGTTTAAGTGATTCATATCTTCCTAAGATTATGTGGTACAAGACTTATGCATCTTGTAAGTATGCCAAGATCTCGATTTCGATCTATGTCGGCAACATTATTTTGAATATTTATTCACGTATGACTTATGTATCAATACGGAATTTGGGCAAGGGAACCCGATTTCGAATTCCTTAGACAACACTTACATTTTTATTTATTTTGGTTTGATCCACACGGCTTGGGGACCCAAGATCGAGCCCCAACACCTTCATTTTATTTGTCCTTAATTTCTCTCTTTATTTTTCGTTCATTGGGACTGAGAGGATGTGGGATCGAACCCCCACAACCTCATTTTCTTTTTATTTCCTTCTCTTTAATTTCTCTCCTTTTGGCCGAGGGGGTGTGGGTTCGAACCCCCACAGCCCCACTTAAATTTTTCTCCTTAAATTCTCTTTGTTCTGCCTAGAGGTCGTGGGTTCGATTCTTACACGCCTCAACCTTTTATTTTTCTTTTAACTTTTCCTTAAATCTGACTGAGAGGTGGTGGGTTCGAATCCCACTCCTCTCATTTCTTATTTTTAGTACTTCATTTTTGGTCAAGGTCACTGGTTTGAATCCCCATTGCCACATTCTTTTTAACTTACATTATTTCTATGACTTTTAACATGGTGAGTTCATGGGTTCGATTCTCAGTGGCCTCACATATTTTAATTCATTTCTACATAGCATGATAACCCCCTTAGCTTGGCCGAAACTCATCACAAGATGTTGGAAAATTTTTATCACATTTGTTTCTTTTGCAGCCTATTTTCTCACCTCTTCACGTTAAATGTTTAGACGTTTTAAGTAGTTTTTAATGAGTTCTTTAGGTGAATTTTCATGGATTCATTTGACTATTAGTTTGCACTCAAATCAGCATTTTTACATCACTTATGAACATCACGATTTAAACAAGTTTGTGCACATGAAATACAACCATAAACATGTCATTTTCGAACTTGAATCCAAGAGTGTATATCACGGCTACACATTACACACATCATTTTTCACATAATTTCGGACAACATGCTCAATATTCACATAATTCCGAACATACATACATAAACATAATCATCACAAAAACACATTACATTCCTAATTTCTACCAGCAAACATATCCAACCTATGATTCGATGGGAGCTAGTGACAAGGACATGCAACGGGGAACAACCCTAGTTTTCGGAATAGATTCGTCTGAAACTTAAGGGTCTCTTTGTAAAGGAACCAAGACTAAGAAAACCCATACCTTATTTTGACGTTCAAACCTTGAACTTGCTGCCCAAAGCTTCTCCAAACACACGTCCAAATCCAACAGCTTCAACACCAACTCGACGGAAAAACCCCTCCCTTTTGCCTAACGTTTTTGCTTATGTTTTGATTATATTTTTCGTGTGAGTTCTTCAAGTGTGAAGAACTTTAGAAATTTTTCTGATTTTGTACTTTTGTTTGGTAGAGAAACGTGAAAGAGAAGTGGAGAGACGTGAGAGAGATGAGCGTGAGAGAGTAGTTTTAGGATTATGAGTTTTAGTTTGGGAATTAGTCAAACTAGGACTCCTTATTAATTTAATAAAAATCTGATTTTTCCTTTTTCTTAAATCAGCTAATAAATATTAATTAAATAAATTAATTTACCAATTTAAATAAAAACAATTTAAATCATTGCTTCCACCTAGGTTCGAACCCGGGTGGAGCAAGATTTCACTCAAAGGCCAATTTTCGGTCCTATCTCCCCAAAATGCCCCTTCACCTTATTAATTAAATAATTAATTACATATTTATGGTAATTACGATACTAGCCTTAGCCTGGAAAAAGACCATTTTACCCCTAGACCCTCCAAACCTAAGATTTTCCCTTTTTAAGTCTCGTAAAGACTCATTCGAGTAAATCTTCGTATTCGAGAGCCCTACATGGCTGGACCCAACCTTTTCTAGCTCAACTAACTCCCCAAGTTAGTTGGCTTGGCTTTAGCAAGGATTCAGAGGTCTGGTTCTACGTGCATCAATCCGTGTGAACCCGGTCTAATCGTAGGCATTCTAGACACATTAAGCATTACTTAGCATATACATTTTTAGGGTTGTTACAATAAATGTAGTACACATATGATTGTCTTGTATGAAAAACTATGGCAGCAAGAAACACTTGTGTTTTAATTTCTTATATGATATTAGATAATAAAAAATGGATATTAGAATCACGCATATTATAATAATAAGTTTAACTCTGTTGAACCAGTCAAAGAAGTGTTTTATCTGTCTTTATTTATACAAAGTGGGGCCAGAGGAATTGAATCCTAATCGAACCAATTATAACCGTACGTGCTCTCCTTTCATGCACACTTTTTTTAATCATCGTTGGGAATACATTAGTTGTTTTTGTATACAATTCTAATTGACTTTGCTTACTTTTTAAAAAACTATAAACTCGTAATTTTACCATATCACACTTTGAATATAATAGATACATATGTAATAAGAAAATGACTATGATTGATGATAAGGGTAGATTAGGAACTAAGCATAAAATTATTTGTTGATTTCATAAAGTGGACAAGTATTGTTAAACATTCCACAATAGTATACTGGACAATTATTGTTGAACGTATGGAGTAATAATTAATAGGAAAAAAGATCAAATATGTCATTCAACTTTAAGAAAAAAAGTTCATTTATGTCATTAATTAATATATAGTTGGATTCAATCATATAATTTCTGTTTTTGACCCATTATTTGTTAGCAATTAGGTTTTGTTGTTATGCAACACTATTTTTTACACCGGACCTCTTATTAGAGTTCCACATCACCAAAATTAAATTGGTCCAATAATTTTAATATGTCAATGAACGGTTAATAAATATTCTATCTATAATATCTGTTGATAGTTGGGTCCAATCGTTAAATTCAGAATTAAAATCTAACCCTTTAACACTACCTCACCCTAACCCATTTCCCTTTTATTTCTCCTGCAAGCCCTTAGATCCAAAATTTCTACCGTTTTAATGCTTAAAAAAATCGTGCTTTCAAGCCCTAAACTTTCAATTTCTTTTGACACGAAGTTCCAAAATGGAACTGTATTTTACTTTATTACATTACTTAACTCACATGAGTTTTTTTCTCTTCTCATTGTTTGGAGTTCCATCAAGGTATATGGGATTTTAATTGCGATTACACTTGAGGGTTCTTGCACTTGAATTGTATTATCTTCTCTTTTCATTTTTAGCATCTTATTCCTACCATTTCTTGCACAATTACATTCAGCATCAATTTCTTGTTTGCCCAGTATTTTGGAATTAATACTTTTAACCCACATTTTTCATCCATAATGTATAATGAAGAATTTATATATCTGTTTTTTTTATCAATTGATCAATCTAAGGATTTGGGGGAGCAATAAAAAGGGAAATATGTTAGAGTGGATCAAGTGTGGTGTTAACGAGTCAAGTTTTAATTTCAAATCGTATATATATATATATATATATATATATATATATATATATATATATATATATATATATATATAAGAACCTTAGGTCCGCCTACATGATGCCACCACAAATCATAATTCACATTTAATTTATTTATTTCTAACACTAGTATTTCCCTTTCATGAAAAGTTGTGACATTTACGAAAATTTATGACTTTAATGAAAGTTGCGACTTTTATGAAAAATTGTGACTTATGGAATGTTATGACCTTTCTGAAGGGTTGCAACTTTTCAAAATAGTTGTAACATTTCTGATAAGACACAATAAATATTTGTTCACACTATCATCTGTTGTCTATTAATAGAGGACTTTCCTCTAATTTTAAAGCAACGGAAATCAACCTCTTCTTCTTCTTCACAATTAAATATTTGTGTATTCTACTCATGTTGAGTGACTCAGTGACATCATTGTTTAAGTTACAGATCCTGATATGTATTTTTACAATCATTAATTTATTTTATGTTATTAAGCATAAATGATAAGATGTAATAATTTTTATTTTCTTTTATATTATTAATATTTTATTAAGATAATATAGTGTTTTAGTGACGGATAAGTTTTAAGTATTATTTTATGGAAAAATCACACAATATACACATTTAAGAGACAATATTACGGGTTTTGAAGGTACATTTAAAATATTCTATTTTATAACAGCTTCATTACGGGTTATAAGAGTTCATACTTTATTTAAAATCAATTAAATATTTAATTTATTAAATAAATAGTATTTTATGATTTTATATTTATTACTAAATGATATAAATAAATAATCTACCATTATTATCTCTTCCACATTAATGGGAAATTTACTTTGATTCTTGTTCCTTTTTTTTACTTTTACACGTCAAATTCACACACCCTTAGTTTATGATTTTATATTTATTATTAAAATATATAAATAAATAATCTACCATGATTATCTCTTACACATTTATAGGAAATTTACCTTCACTCTTATTCCCTTTTTACTTTTACACGTCAAATTCACACACCCCTAGTTTCACCACGCCTCTTCTAGTCACTAACCCACCACCCCCACATTCAAAAATAGAAAATTTCGTTGTAACAATTACCCATTCCTCTTTCACCTCATCAATCATCTTCCATTCAAACCACTTCTACATCTCAATATCACCTCCTAATTCAGAAAATATTCAGTATACAATCAGAAAGAAAGGGTGATTTCACAATACTAAGAATTAAGTTTTCAAGATTTTCATTAAAACATGTCGAAGAAATCAGAGCATACTTCTAGAAAGAGTCCAAGATTAAAAGCGAGCTCTACGGTTGGAATAGAGCCTCCGAAGCTTAATGTTAGTTGTATTAGTGAGGAACAATAAGAGCACACGATAAGCTTTGAACTGGGATACAACTTAATAATGGAGAATACACTGTCAATATCAAAATTTTAAAATCATGTTGAGACTCTTGACTAGACAAATTAAAAAGATCCATTTCATATTCAGTGAATAAAATCATTGGGCATTTTTTGACTATGTGCTTGCTTGTATGTACTATGAAGGTCAAAAGTGAAAACTGATCATTTCTGTTGGTTATTGCCTCACATCCATGATTCATGACGAAACTAACATTTGGAGTTTTTATTAAACTGTTGGACGATATTTTTGTGTTTGTTATAGATTTAAGTATTTGATATATATAATATTCACTGTTTAATTTCAAAAAGATACCAACTACATATGAATTACAGATTGTCTATTGTGATTTCAGGATACTAGTTATATACAAACTGCATTCCAAATGAATACACCATTCTAAAGATAAATTACACATTAAGTATAATAATTTTCGAGATAACAATTATATACAAAATGCAAACAAATTGAATTCAACATTTAGAGTTTATGATCTTACAGTGTCTTATTAACTAGAAACAAAACAAATAAATTTAGAGTTCATGAACTAACTCTGTCTTATACTTGGTATCCAAATTGTACACCTTTGACATTCAAATTCATTCATGTTTGGGTTTTTTTTACTTCATATTCTAAGACAAAAGAATAAAACAAAATAAAAAATGAATGAAGTTGGTATCAAATCCGTATAAATACCTTCTAAAAATGATTATACCAATGTAAAATAGTGATCATTTTATTTTGTAACAACTCCAATTACATTTTGTTTTTACATTTTTTTAACTTGGACACCTTATGAATACCAAATTAATACTAATTAAAAATTATATTGTTTTAACAAGTGTAGATTAAGTATTTTAAAGATGTATGAATTTGGTGTACAATCTATATAAATACCGAAATAAATGAATCTTACAGTTTAAAACAAGGCCTAAGTCATGTACAACCCCTTAATGTTGTCCGCATATTTCAATTAGACACTTCAATTAAACCTTTTACCTATTGAACACTTTTACTTATATAAAAAATTTTCTATTAGACACATTTTGATAATCAACAAAAAATGTCAACAGTGTGTGATGCACTTGCCATGACATGACAAACTAATTAAAAGAAGCCACATATCTTAAAAAAAAGTTGTGTCTTTTGTGCTCCAAAATAATTATAAAAAAAAAAAAAAAACTAAAATCCTAAACTATGTATGTTCCTGCCTCCGCCTCGGATTTGCCCGCCTCCCCCCACTTCATCTTTTTCGCCCTTTTTTAAAAAAAGAAAAACTTAAATCTCCTAAATTTTTCTACTTCGTTTTTTCTAATTAATTTTTGTTTTTAAGCTTAGATACGATTCATGTTTGAGTTGATTTGGCATAAAGAAAAAGATGAGTGGTGATAGTGTTTTCTGATGAAAAAATTAAAATTTGTGACTGATTGTTTGAAAGGCCAAAAAGAAAAAAAGATATTGATGATTATGAATTTAGAGGAAAATGAGGTGGTGTTCGATGGCTGGTAAAGAGGGAGAAAGAAGATGATGGTCTGAAAAAAAGGGGGGGAAAGAAGATGATGGTCTGCAAGAAAAAAGGGGAAGAAGATGACCGGAGAAAGAAAGGAAAAGAGAAATGTGGATATGGTGACAACATATCTCATTAAAAAGCAATGTGGCATAGTGTAACAACCCATAAATATTTTCGCACTAAGACTCGAAACGTTCATCGTAATGAGAGAGATTTTACCAAAGAATTAAAATTTTCTTAAGTATTAAGCTCAGGTTACTAGATGTAGCACCAAGAGTTCCAAAAATAATTTAATTGGAAATAGCAAAATCAGAAATTCCGCAAGTTAAGCTAAGTATGAGTTTTGGGTCAACTTCAAACAACCATACCTCCTATCACAAGATGATTTAGGTGTGTTATAAGATACCATAGGAAAGATATTTGAATTATCTTTCCAACGCCGCCTAGTTTGCTAAGTTTTGAGTTCGGATGAGTGAGATATGACCTTCTGAAGTTAGGCTGTCCAGTTAAGGAAAGTTAGCCGAAAATAGTGAGGGGTATTTTGGTCATTTTCTTAACCAATTATATTTAATTCGTGTTTAGTAATATTTTAGGGGTCTAATCCTTTTAGGTTCAGTTTTATAATCCTAATATACACCTAGGGTTTTAGTTGAGAGTTCAAGAAGAGGCAAGAAAAGAAAAGAGGAGAAAAGAGGCAAGGATGAAGGCGTTCGTCAATGTTCTTGAGTTTAGTTACGGATTTTCGCCATGGGTCTAATCCCTAAGAGGTATGTAAGCTTCAATAGTGTTGGGTTTGTTCACCCACACGCCAATCATGTTATTTTTCAGCGAATTTCATTCTTAAAGTTTAAAGATTTGAGTTCTTGATAAGTTCTTGAAAGGTGTTCTTGAAGTTCATTCTAAATCTTGTTGTGTTGGGGTTTTGATAATTTATTGAGATCAAATTAAGTAATTTTAGTGTTGTTTCCAGTATATTAGAGTGTAATTAAGTTAAATAATCGAATCCAAGTGATTGGGGAAGAAACCGTTCGATTTTATGTGATTTAGAGTGAGAAAATGAGCAAAAGTGCTCGGCAGAATTTTCTAGGTTGGGGCCTGGCGCGGCGCAACGGCCAGAGCGCCCCAAACCCTTTTCTGTACTTCAGGGGTGGCGCCCCGCGCCACCCATATCCCCAGGGTCGCATGCCCCATCCGTTTGCCTCTGATTGCTCCGTTTGAGTTCGTTTAAAGTGTACCTTTACCCATTTTCGATCCTAACTATTCTAAACTATTTCTAAACACCTAAAATCATTCCTAACATGATCCTAAACTTCACTTCATAATTCAACTTCAAGGTAGAGTTGAGAGTTAAGTTTTGAGAATTGTTTCCAACATTCTAAGAAAGTTCCTTTTGAGTCCTTTTGAGAAGTCTTCTACGACTTCTAGTAACTTGTTTCAAGACTAAAGTAAGTGGGAATGACAGTGAGGAGAATGTATTTATGAGTCTAAAATATCACCTAGATCCTTCATATCATAAGCCATAACTCTTGAATTCATAATTCACATTCAAGAGATAGTTAAGAGTAATGTTCAAGAAAGCCTTTGAATTCAATTGTGAATCCTCTGAGATCATCTATTGATTTGAACTAAGTTTTGAGGAAGTAAATAAGAGAATGAGAAGATCCATAAACATGAGTTCCATCTAGTTACTTAGACCTTCGAGTTGAGTCGTTCATGCCCATAAATTCTGCATGGACTCCACAAATTGAGTATCTTTGAGGGGAGTAGCATCTTCAAGTTCTAAGCCTTGAGTAATAAGATTCTAACAGATTTGAGGTTGTATTTCTAATCATGGGTCTATTACATGTTACCCATGAAGTCCTTGGGTTGAATTGTTCATGCTCAAAATTCTGCATGAACCCTATAAGTCGAACAATCTTGAGTTAAGAAATACCTTTTAGTTCTCAAGTTGAGTAGTTAATGCTCATGATTCCGCATGAACCCTCCAAGTTGAAAATCATGAAATCATCCATAAACATGAGATAATGAACCTTGAATCCATACTTCAATTGAGGAAAAGTTAAGAGGCAAGTCTAGAAGTTAAGAGCAAGCCAAAGTAAAGTTTATAAAGTTTTCTAAAGTCTTTCAAAAACATTTTCACTTTGTTTTAAAGACTTAAAGTTAAAGTCAAGTAAAGAGTAAAGAGTTGAAGATCTTCCTTCAAAGTAATATAAGGGAACTAAGTATTCCCTAAGAGTTGAGTTCATTTCTCAAAAGATATAAGGGAACTAAGTATTCCCTAAAAAGTTACAGTAAAACCTCTATAAATTAATATAGTTGGAACCATGGAAATTTATTATTTTATTGAGATATTATATAATCGATAAATTAATATTTAATGAAAGAATGGTTTGATATTTAATGAAAGTTAATTTTGAATATATCAAAATCATTGTGTCTTACTAATTTATGCATCATATTTATTGATTTCACAAAAAAGAAATTATACATAAAGTACAACAAATACATCAAAATCATTGTATCTTACTAATTTCAACCTTGTGATGTTGGGATAATAAGAGTCTCAAGATATATTATCAAACAAATTTTATCGTAGGATATTAGAAGACTGTGAAGTGGGACAAATTGATCCACTAACAATTAATGTTTTGGATGTTGTCAATTTTATAATCCCTATTTGGACAAAAATTGTTCGGCAAGAGATAATACCAAATTATTTTCGACACTGTAAAATTCGTTCGGGGGATGCAATCTTAGAGAATTTGAATGAATATAATTGTGAAAATATCATTAATGAACTTGAGGTCATTGATTAATGATCTCGGTTACCACAATAAAATGAATGTCAATAACATGTTGGATTATCGGGGTGAAAGTGAAACATGTTAAGAGGTCCAGAACATAGAAGAAATTGTGGGCACCATAAAAAAACAATGTTGATGATGAAGTTGAAGATTAACTTTGGAACTAGTTACATGTAAGGAAACACTTATCACATCTAGAACTCTTCACAATTTCATGGTACAATTTGAAATGACAACACCGAAGCTCTTATATGCAATAAGAAAAATTAGAGATGAACTTCAACTAGATTTAAATTTTAAGAAAAGCATAACACAATAGAATCATATTTTACTAAATTGTCTTATATATATTTGTACTTTTATTAATAGCACCATATATTTATATAAGGGTATTCTGAAAATATATTATCTTATTATCTTATCGAAATTGATGAATTTTTCAATTGGCCCAAGTCGGGACCGGAGGAAAAATATTATCTTAGAGAGATTATTAATTTACTGCATATTAATTTATAGAGATTTTAATGTAAATATTTTACATTTAAGTTAAGAGGGAATTAATACTTCCCAAAAGAATTTTTAACAAGAAAGGGGAACATTGATTCCAAAGGAGCTTTTGTAAAGCTAAAGTGTTGAGTAAATTATCTCAACCCAAAGAAAGAAATTTATTCTAAAAGTATGAGCTAAAGTATATTTTGGAAGTATTATTGAGCACCAATGTGGGGATAAGAGTTCATATTAACTCAAGTCCCCATGTAAACCATGTAGCCACCATGGGTGTTAACGGGTCATACTTTCTAGATGATCACGTAAGTTAAGCTAGTGGATGCACTAACTTAAGCAAGGTCCTATACCGATGGCAAGGTATAGGATGGTCCTTGGCAGTGTGAGGTAAAACGTTGTATCATCACTTAGGCTCACAGTGATGGTTTCCGGTTAGAGAATCTCCCACTAAAACTATATTTGTCACGCCTCGAGCCTGCACCCTGGGTGGGACCGGCAATCGAAGACCATTGTTGGCCCTCAAGCGAACCTTTGGCCTGACTTACTTAACTCACTGGAAGACTAAACTCAACTTAAACAAGATTAAGACATGTTTAAAGGAAAATACTTCATATCATAAATCTGGCCAAAATGGCACTTAAGTCTCAAAAACTGAAAACAACTCCAAACTAAAATACTATTGTCTACGAAGCCTCTAAGCTAACTGAAGATGGATGTTGGGACAGACCCCACAACATCCTAAAACTAAACTACTGAAAGTAAATGAAATGGATGTCCTCCAGAAAGCAAAAAGGCTCACCACTGACTCTGGAGCTCAATCTGGATCAACAAAATGCCGCATGCTGATCCTGGTTACCTGCGTCTGTATCATAAAATAATGCAGGCCAACTGGCATCAGTACATTGAATGTATGAGTATGCGAGTTGGAGAACTAACAAAACTTAGGCTTGAAAGGGAGTAAGAATGAATACTTACCTTGGCTCTGCTCAACTCATGATCTACTAACTCTTATTCAATATGCGCAGTTAAAATAAATGCAATATAAAAAAATGCTGACTGAAAACATGCTTAAATCTCTAAGTATATGTACATACAAGTATACAATAATGTCTGAGATGTATGTAAAATACAATATTGATGTATATGAGAATACAATAATGTTGTATATGAAAATACAATGACTGATGTATATGAAAATACATTACTCTGTGGGAGATTCTCTAATCGACAACGATCACGTAAGAGTTACAGTGATGATACAGCGTTACTCGGCCTAAGCTGCCCGGCCATCCTAACCTTTCTAGAGTATAAGACCTGAACTGCCTAATGGATCCACTAGTAAACTATGAAGAGGGTTCATCTAAAAAGTATGACCCTTTTTCTACCCTTGATGGCTACATGGTTTACATGGAGACTTGAGTTATCTGAACTCGCATCCCCACATCGGTGCTCAATACTACTTCCAAAAATATATATATATATATATATTGGCTCTTATGTTTTCAAAACATACTGATGGTTTGAGATTAGTGCTCAAAACTTAGCTTTAAAAGCTCTCTTGTAAATTATAGTTTCCCTTCTTGCTTCATTTTATAAAGCTATTACTTTTGTCTGAAAACTAGCCATAGGCTCTGATGGAAGCTTAATACTACTTCCAAAAATATATATATATATATATATACTGGCTCTTATGTTTTCAAAACATACTAATTCTGTGGTTTGAGATTAGTGCTCAAAACTTAGCTTTAAAAGCTCTCTTGGAAATCATAGTTTCCCTTCTTGCTTTATTTTATAAAGCTATTACTTCTGTCTGAAAAATAGCCATAGGCTCTGTGGAAGTCTAGCTTCCATTCCTTCTCAAAAGTTTAAAAACGTTTTGTTTAAACTCTTAGGGACTACTTAGTTCCCTTATATCTCTTGAGAACTGAACTCAACTTGATACTCTTTGGTTACTTGAAACTTAACTCTTAGGGAATACTTAGTTCCCTTATAGTTTTTGAGAATTTACTCTTTCTTGACTTGACTTTAAGTCTTTTAAAACAAGGTGAAAACGTTTGTGAAAGACTTTAGAAAACTTTATAACCTTACTTTGACTTGCTTCTTAACTTCTAGACTTGGCTCTTAACTTTCTTGACTTTGATCTTAACTTTCCTTGAATTGAAGTATGGATTCAAGGATCATGATCTCATGTTTATGGATGATTTCATGAAGTTTAGATGTAACACCCCGTAGCCAAAACAGACCAAAAATCAGTTTTTCAGAAAAATCTGCAGGTGCAACTGACGTGACCATCGATGGACCGTAGCCTAACCCACGTTCCGTCCTGCATAACCGTCGAGGTGATCAGAAACTCCTAAAAATCTCAGCCCAGGAAAATTGGTTAAGTGTTGGTCGACGGACTGACTTACGGTCCGTAGGTCAGACTACGGACCGTAGTCCATGACCATCGATCAAGACCCCCTTCACCCACTCTCTGACAAGAGCCACGGATGACCAACACGGTCCGTAGATGGACCCGTAGGTCTGACCGTCGGGTGGAATTAGCAGACAGTTAAGGGAGAAGTGAAGTTGGGTCAACTTCAAATGGTCATAACTCTTAGTACAAAATGAATTAGGTGTCCCATGACCTACCCACAGATATATAATTGAATTATCTTTCCACATCCACCGACCTTGCTAAAATTAGACCTCCAAGTAAAAAGTTATGCCCGTTTTAGTAAAGGCCTATTGAACAGGCCCAACCGACGGGGCGTGGATCCACCTACGGACCATCTGTCCTGGCCGTAGGTTGGTCCGACAGCAACTTTCCCAGGGGTCTTTTGGACCTTTTCCACTTCGTTTAAACCCTAATATACATCGTTTTGACCCTAAATCATCAGATTTTAGTCAGTTTAAGCCTAGAAACATAATTAAAACATATCTAAGTCAAAATCATTAAATCAAAACTTAGAAAATTAGAAGCAAGAGAGGAGAAAAAGCTCAAAGCCCTAGTTCAAGAACGCCACAAGCTCCAGCAGTTCCAGCCCCGAAACTTAAGTATTTTTCCGTGGATTTCATCACCAGGTATGTGGGATTTCACTAGTGGATTCCTTTCACCCATTGGGTCCCTAGTTTTCAGTCGGTTCTTGATTCTCTCATCATGATTAAACCTAGGGTTTCTAGAACTTTGATAGAACTTCATGATTTAGTTAAATATATGTTCCAAATCAGATTATCATGTTAGTACTCAGATTATCGCATGAATTTCAGAACCCTAGCTTTGTATTTCTTTAGTTCTTAAATTACACATGCTAGGTCAGATATTTCAGTTACTTCAGATATACATGCTTCAGTTTTTTAATGCATCATTATCAGATTAAATGTTGCATTCTCAGTTTGCATGTTCAGTTTTGAGCTATCCAGTATTTACAGAAACTCAGACATAATCAGTTGATTTACATAATTCATTGGGAGTAGCATAATACCGAGTTGGACTAGGGTTTAGCGTACCCAATAGTCCCAGAACTACTAGCCAAGTAGGTTGTAAGTCCCTTCTGTGGGCCATCAGTTTAGTGATCATTAAATTTTGCACCAACATCAATTACATCTGATTTTGTTTTGATCTAAAGTAGGACACCGGTTGGAAATCAAACTAATACTCATACTACTTACATTAAGTAATATCACTCGCTATTAGGTTGTACACCAAATTAATACCAAATGCATACCATTATAATGTTCACTAATATGATCATTAACTTATATATTAAACTGACATAAATTTTATTTCTAGTTGTATATTAAACTCTTAGCTGGAATGCATTGTCAATAAACGTTATTGAAAAATAAATACATTGTAACAATTAAAATAAAACATGAGTCTAAAAGAAAAACAAATTGTATAGTCTAAACAAATAAACAATCATTTTTATGGCGCAAGGTAATTTGAACATGTCTTCCTGTTGTGGCACACTTGACGACATTTATTGCAAGTAACTTTAGACCTTTTAAATTTCACATCAGCAAATCAACATATTTTCCTATTTCATTAAAAAAAATAACAGTTAGACTTACATAATACAAAGCAATTATAAATATACATTGTATTTATATTAACATTTCATATCAAAGATAATACAAATTTCATTCACAAGTTCATTCTACTCAAACATACTCGTCATTACTTATTCATACAAATATCATTCCAGATAGTCTATCATAATCATACCATAAAACAGATTTCATAAAAAAAATAACATTTCACATTTCATACCAACTTAATACAAATTTCATACAAATACTCATACTTCTTACACATATATTTTACACAATACTGAATAATTTTTCATACCAATTAGTTCATTCTTCTCACACAAATTTATGCACAGTCATCACTACTTATTCATAACAATATCATTTCAAAAACATTCTACAGTAATTCACACCATAAACATATTATATAAATAAATAACATTTCACATTTAATACCAACTTAATACTCTTTTCATACAAATCTTCATACTTTTTTTTATACGATAGTGAATACACTTTCATACCAATATCATTTCATTTACACTACGAAAATTATTCATACCTATACATTTTATTTATATTTTCAGAAAAAAAAACAATATTCCATATCATAATTTTAATCTGCATACCAAATTCATCTCATTATTATTATCAAATTGACCAAAGAACTACCTATTTCATAACAATGTTACAACAAATTTATAACTTTACAATGATAAAATGATTAATATTCTACACATTTATACTCAAATCATTCATATATTAAGCCAATTTCATTCCATTTATACTATCAAATTCATTCAAAACTATACATTTATTGGAAATCCTCATAAAAACAATTTTTGGTATTATAATTTGTCGACGTACCTAATCTACAATGATAAAACAATTTATATTCAAACATTTATACTCAAATCATTCATATATTGCATCAAATTCTCACAAAATCATGGTTTTGACAGTATACAAAATAACCAATAAAATGTACCAACAAATTCACGAAATCATGATTTTAACAGTATACTAAATAACCAAAAAACAAAAAAAATACAACAAACATACCAATAGATTCACTAATACAATTATAAACAATAAACCATAAAAAATACGAACATGAAGGATCCCATTCACAACAAAATGAAATTTTTTCAAACCAAAAAAACCTCAATTAATTGCCACTGACAAAATTTCTGGAAAAAATTTGAGGATAGAGAAATGTGGAAGGAAAAATGGATAAAATCAGATTTTTTATTTAATTAAAAAAAATTAGAGCGAATTAAGGAAACTGAATATTCTTAATTAGTTTGAATGACCTTAATTCATGCTAATTATAATTATCTTTAATTAATTTAAATTTAATTAATCTCCCTATTTCCGTTTTTTTTTTAAAACTTTTTTCCTTAAGAAATGATTTTTTATAGTTTTTTTGTGCTTAAATTTTTTTTCAAAACAAATATTTTCAATTATTAAAAAAAACTTTTTTTATAATCTGTTCCAGTCTGAAATTTTTAATGTTATAACTTTAAAGAGTAAATCTATTGCTTTAACTTGAAATTATTTATATAATATATGCATATATAAAATTTTCGCGCTCAGTGACATTGTTGCTTATGTTACAGATTCTGGTTGTATTTTTACAAGGGAAAATTGTACGAAATAGCAAACTATTAATTCAAATAAAATGATATAGCGATAGTTTATTTTAATTGTAATTCACAGCAAACATCCCGTATTTTTGTCATCTGATTCGATATACAATTAGGCATGCGTTTGTGTTTGTATAAAGCGAGAGAAAAGTGTATATACAAATACAAATACATATATTTTTTGTCTTATACACTTATAATTATACAAAAACAAATATTCTTATACAAATTACAATGTATAAATGAATTTAGCAAAAATCACACCACATATACATTTAAGAGACAATATTATGGGTTTTAAAGGTACTTTTAAAATATTCTTGTTTATAACAGTTTAATTACGGGTTATAACATTTCATATTTTATTTAAAAATCAATTAAATGTTTAATTTATTAAATGAATAGTATTTTATGATTTTATATTTATTGTTAAATTATATCAATAAATAATCTACCATAATTATCTCCTCCAAATTTATAGGAAATTTACTTTGATTCTTGTTCCTTTTTTTTACTTTTACATGTCATATTTTGTCAAGCCCCGAGCCTACACGCTGGGCGGACTGACACTCGGTGACCATTGCTGGTCTCGAGCGAACCCTTGGCCTGACTTACTTAACTCAGCGGAAGACAACAATCACACTTATAATGATAAAAGAACTTATCTCAACTGCATAACAAAATAACTGGGAATGTCTTAAAGATTTAAACATTCAACATGGCCAAAATGGCAACCCAAGTCTTTAACGTAAAAATGAAAATATAAAGACTATTGAACTACTAACTGTTTATGAAGCCTCTAACTGACTGAGATGAATGTTGGGACAAACCCCACAACATCCTATTGAACTAACTAGGAAGCAATAAAAGATGTCCTCCGGAGTGCAAGGAGGCTCACCAACTGACTCTGGACTGCTCAACTGGATCAATGGTGCGCTGGATGTCGATCTTCGTTACCTAGGTCTGCATCATAATACGATGCAGGCCAACTGGTATCAGTACATTGAATGTACAAGTATGCAAGTTGCAATGTCAACAACACTTAAGCTTGAAAATGGAGTAAGAAGGAACACTTACCTTGACTCTTTTCAACTCATGAATAACTTAACTCATTTCAACATAATGCAATTTAAAAGAAAGTGCAATATAAAGAAAACTGTCTGAAACATATTGTAAATATTGAATGTATGCAAGATACAATTAACTAGGGTATGTATGTAAAAATACAAGTAAACTGATGTATATAATAATACAATAACTTCTGTGGGAGTTTCTAACTGACAACCATCACTTAAGAGCTACAGTGATGATACAACGATCTACCTCACGATGCGAGCGCACCCTATACCCGGCCAAAGGTATAAGACATGAACTGCCCAATGGATCCACTAGTCTACTGTGAAAAAAGTTCATCTAAAAAGTATGAACTTTGTCTACCCATGGTGGCTACATGGTTTATGGGGGCTGTGAGTTGTCTGAGCTCTCCCCCATATCGGTTCTCAATACTACTCCCAAAAATATGTTGGCTCTTAAGTTTTAAAAACATATTGATTCTGTGGTTTTGAGATTAGTGCTCAAAATACTTTGCTCAAAGCTATCTTGGAAATCATAGTTTCCCTGCTTGCTTCATTTAGAAAGCTATTACTCTTTTCTGAAACTCAAAACTTAAGTCTTAAAACAAAGTTAAGTGTTTGTGAAAGACTTATGAAAACTTGAAATGACTTCTCTTATTTGACTCTTGATTTCTCGTGACCTTAATTCTTAACTGCTCTTGACTTGACTCTTAACCGATCCTTGAATTGAATTATGGATTCAATTTGAAACGTTTCATTGTAAATGTGAAATGAATTGTAGCACAATACAAGCATTCAAAAACAATGACACTTCAAGATTGCTCTTCTTTAGTCTATCATTTCCCTTGCCACATATGTTCTTTGATGCTTGAATTCATTAAAGACTCACCCGTTCGTTTTGAATGAATAGTCGTAGATTTTTGTTTTTATTGAATATATCAATCACCAACAGGATTTATTGAACACTGAAAAAACCACCTCATCCATTTCTATTGGCGAAGTATGCTGACTTTTCCACCAACTACCTGACAAGACAAGCTTTACAGTAGTACAACATTTTGAACCTAGACGAGAGAACTTTGTTAGGGACCGCTTCCCTGAGTTTGTAATGATAATCAGAATACCTGAAATACAACAAAATATAAATCTCTTTATTCAAAAAAACAAGGTTAACCCATAAACACACGAGGGAGAAAAAGGTTAAACAATAAAAAACAATTTTGACTCTAATTGATACTCATAACCAATTAGTAAATAAACTTAATGTCAAAATTTATAGAGATGGTTTGAGTTATCTGTTTAAGATTGTTAATAATTAATTTTGTTTTGATATAATAATATCAAATTAGGGACAGTAGAATTAAGCAACTGTTTGAATGACTGACACATATAGTTAGCATTAACATTGCTTCAACAAATCAACAATTTTATATCGTCGACAATTATATATTTTATACGAATATACTTTCTTATTAAGTTCAGTTCATCATTGTAAGTTCAAGATATGATATCAAATAAGTTTGCATTCAAGAATCAAGTCATTTATATAGGTTCATTATTCATTATTTTGAGTTTATTTTTTTCAATTTAGATATATATCAGTTGCTCATATATACATATTTTTAAATATTATATATATTATTTTATTTTATTTTAATAATTAACATAGAATACACGTTCAACGTATGTGTCGAGAAGGAAATATATATGTGTGTGTGTGTGTTTAATTAGTCATTTATCTTTAGAAGGGTTTATTGTTTGTGGTCCACTTTTGGAATCTGTACTCGTGTTTTAGAAAACTTTGTACCTCTGACTTCCAGGTTCTGGAAGGGATTCTCTTGTATATAGGTGTTGGCTTGCTTCCGCTTCAGTCTTATTTAATTGTTTATTGTTAATTTTTGTTGTCCTACCCTTATACTCATTATTTTTTGTTCTAGGTACATATTGACTTACCTACTAGTGTATACTCGAAGAATTAGGCCATGAAAAATAAATTCTTAAGTAATCTCAAGAATTATCTTTTTCACTTTATTTTAGTATACGTATATATTACTAGCTATAATTTTAAAAATATTTTCAGTAGATAAATCATTTATTTATGAATGATATTCTAACGACATTGAGTTGGGGATAAAATAAGCATTAGCCAGTTCAAATTCCAATGATTGAAAACGATTAAATATTTGATTACCGCATTAGAACATTAGTAGATTTTCCTAAAAGTAAACTTATGCAAAACAAACATCTAATAAGGAGAATTTGGTAAAGTTACTTGACATGGTATAAAATCTTGGAAAACACATTATCAATGATTTCATTAAAAACAATAGTATCTTGAATCAGTTGTGTACAATTAACAAACATAAGAAGGCTACACTTAAAGCTTAAATGAATGGTACACTTCATTACACAAATGACAGAACTTAATATAATCCTCCAGATCCCTTTCAATTCATTTTTTCAAATAAAGATGTGAAATTAATCACTTGTATACAAAATCAAATAAAGACTTAACAAGAATTTTTACTAAAACTATTAACATATTAAACCTGATTAAAGTAAAGTTGCAAGCTTATATGGAATTAACATGTAGGTTGTTATCCGAAGGAAGTCATGGAGGTGGTGGATGTCTTTGATCTTACTGGGATGCAAGTTTGAAATGATGCTCAGAAACATCCTTATAAGACATTCACCACTCCCATGATATCTTTCGACTAACAACTACAACTTCATGAAGGTCATTTACATACCAAAGAAAAGGAGTGTGGCGGCTCACTGAAATATAGGGTTTTGAGGGATAAAGAAAGAAAAGTGGAGCTTTTATAGAGTAGAATAGACCTTACACTTTTTTAAAAAGTTTAATATTTACCTCTAAAAATTAAATTATTTATAAATAGTCCTTTACTCTTGACTAAATACAAATTTATCCTTTTAAGGTAAGCATTGAATGTCAATTTGATATTTCAACCGTTGTAATGACTATATTGATACTTTTACATCATAGGTATGTCTTTTGTAAATATCTTATGGTGACATGACAAATTATGTGCCTTATGCGTAAATGAGGTAATGTTCTAAGAGAACTACAAAATAAAAATATAAGTGACACGATTAACATAAAAAACTACAATTTATTAAATTATTTTAGAAACTTTATGTAGGTTAAATACACACATGTGTATGGAGGGGAAGGGTGGGTGGGTGTGGTTATATATATTTATTTAGAAAAATAGTTCATTTTATAGGTTGGTGTGTGTATAAAGTGTCTTGAGTACATACGGTAAACGTCTCAAGAGTAATTCAATTTACATATTGTGAAACATGTATTTTTGTAGAATCCAATTTTCATGTTTTGTAGTATCTTTTATGGTCTTATTAAGTATTTGAACTCAAAAAAATTCAAATTTTAATTTCTCACCACAATCTCTGCGACTCATCAAAAAATAACTTCATTATTAAAACTCTCTCAAATAATAAAAACTTACATAACAAGTATTTACAATGACTACAATATGTTTATCACATAATTAAATTATTTCATATATTAACATATATTTTGGTTAACTTCAATCAAATGATGGTTTTCATTTAAATACATCACAACAAACCTCCTTTTAAGAGTCCCAAAGAATATTCATATTGGAGTGGAAATATCTCAACTTCTTTTATTTCACTATTCTATTGATCCCTTTACACATCAAGCTCCATGAAAACAATGCTCTTTTCAACCTATCTTTACGAATAAAAGTCACATTTAGGAGGCTTTACATAAAGTAAAAATATTAATGATGCAGTATGCAATAAATTGTGTATCTTCGAAAATAATATGGAGAAGAAAATATCTCAATTTCTTTTATTTCACTATTCAATTGACCCCTTTACACCAAGCTCCGTGAAAACCAAGCTCTCTTTGACCTATATTTACGAATAAAAGTCATATTTAGGAGGCTTTACATATAGTAAAAATATTAGTGATGTAATATGCAATAAATTGTCTAGCTTGGTAAATAATTTTGCAGAAAAAAATATCTCAACTTCTTTTATTTCACTATTCTATTGACCCATTTACACATAAAGCTCCGTAAAACAAAGCTCTCTTCAACCTATCTTTGCGAATAAAAATTACATTTAGGAGAGGCCTTACATATCGTAATTGTGTAGCTTGAAAAATTATATTAATGAAGTAATGAAATATTTAGTCTTTTGTAGTAGTACTAATATTAGTACTTATGTGCTAATCCTTAAAAAAAAGCCTATTTGGGGATAAAACAAAAATACATCATAACCAAAAGTAAGTATATTGAAAATTATCTTTTGCAGTCAAGGATTACAAGCGGGTCTATTATTTTTGTCTCTTTATTCTAAATCATCTTTACTTAAAGCATTTATAATTTTTAATATAGATAAATAGATTTTTATTTAGCATCATTGCTGATACAACAGTTGAATATATTTATTTCCATCTTGATTAACATGTGAATGAAATAATAAAAGATAAGTGGCAATTATATTTAATAATATATTAAAATTTTCAAATAATTAGAGAAGTCAAATTATTCATTTGACATGCTAGTCATTGACCAATAATCAACATGTATAATAATTTGTGACAATCATTTACTATTTAAAGATTGCACACAATGTAAAAGTGAAATATTGTTTTCCAACTAATATTTTTTAATGAAGGCTATTGAAACAAAAAAAATTCTTTCTTTTGAATAGTAACAAAAAGTAGTATACACTTCTTTAATGTGCGAATCGTTCTATTTTGCAAGTATATAATCATCATGCCCACAACCCAACAGGGGGAGGACATAGAGGATCCGTACAAGCACCTGCTAAATATTTACCCTATATCTTATGTTGAAACTACTCATTATCATCAACATAGCTACCAAGGTTTGTCTACATATACATAGAGGATCATCTATATAAATTGTAAGACATGCTAAAAAATTGTACAATTGGTACAATACCTTGTATACGAAGCCTACAATGAGTTTTTATCTGCACAACTTATGAGTTGTCAGTATAGGGCAAAAACTACCCAATTATAACATATATGCATAGAAAAATATGGGCTCTAGACATGAGACAGAGATGAAGGTGGAGCATACAAACAAATAAACCTGAAGGCAAATTGTCCTACTAAGGATACACACACACACATATATATATATATATAGAGAGAGAGAGAGTCCATATAAGCTATCAAATGAATTGGATTTCAAAGAAGACTAATTCTGAGAATAAAAAATTGGTGTTCATATGAGGAAAATCTATTATCAAGAGTTTTGATAATACCGATGATTAGGGATGGACTGGTTGATTCATCGTTGTGGCTTACAAAGAACTTTTCGTCTCACCTTTCTTTTAGTTGTGGACTATGTCCTTTAATTATTTTTCCATGATCCAAGACTACCTCCTAGACATGAAATTGTACCTAGAAATCTAAGAGACTACAAAATAATCAAATAGCATAGTATGACACTAGGAAAATGTACATATTTGAAATAAGATGATAAGTGGAATAAAGTCTCAAATGATAATCTCAACATTAAAAAAAAATCTTAATGTAAAGACTCATTAGAAGGAATACTAATGTTTGACTAGCCTTCAATCACAAGTGAATTGTTTTGACAAACCCTAGCTCCCTCGAACATCTAAAACATAAATGAAGTTTGAAAACTAATATATAAACTCATAAGTGGCATTTCCCTATACCATAAGGACTTACCAAAATTTAGCAGAGGCTGATAGAATCATTTACTAACCATGAGGCTAATGGAATGCGTCACCACATATATTATAAGATAATATAGGCATAAGAATGTATGCAACCAGTAGTCAGAATATACTGAATATGGGGAAATGCATAAATATGACATAATAAATTGATAAATCTCAAAATATAATAATACAATGACCGAGTAAACATAACATAGAACTGATAGTATGATTTCATAAAATCATAATACAAGGTCAATGCATTATTTAAAAGATCATGATAATAAAAAATGTGGGAGATACTATTAGCCGATATAAATTATGTGAGCTATAACATAGAATTTAGTGTACTCCTCCCATATAAAAAAGAGAGTGTCCTACTTACCAAGATATGCACCATATTCACGATCTAAGGTTGATTCACTAGGTAAAGTAAATTAGAGAAGGTGCTACAGTGTACATAGTTGTTGGACAAGGGAATTTCTGTTAAAGGTCTCAAGCTTCTACTAATGCTAAGACTTTATCCCACGGTCAACTCAGTGCTAGATAAACTCCCAACCTGAAATATGCATAACCGTATCAATATTCTTTGAAACACTAAGAATTTACTAATACTGAAAAATCCATACAAATTGATAATCATCGTAAGATTACTTTCTTAAAAATCATAATTTGATTATCTTTGAGACACTTATTTCAAACATCTAAATAACGATATTCATAGAAAAATATTGATATTGTATCTGAAAGCATCCTTGATTCATAAAATCCTTAGTAACATATTGTGTGCATAGTAACATAACTTGAATCATAATCATAAAATATTTGCATAGCATGGGTTCCTAAAAATAAGAATCAGTGATAATCTCAAATTTTAGGTCTAAAACAATGTGGTCGAGTAATTAAAAGAGTATGAAAACTCTAAACTATCCCCGGAAAATAAGTGTCAAAAAAATTCTACGCCTCCCTCTACGATTCATAGAAGTGTTTATGGTCATCAAAGAGTTTGTGGAAGGTAAAGGAAGAAATTATGTCATTCTGAAGTTCAACTCCATGATCCCATTTACAGACCGTCAACATTTACACAATCCATACTCATGCTCGTCCTTTCGAAGCAAAAAATACCAATTCTCCTACCATTTATTCCACGGCTTATGGAACCTTAATAATCCTTAAAAACATTCCATACAACAACCCTTAATCCTATTTCCCTAAGGCTAAATGATATGGTCTACGGACCCATCCACGGTTAAGAACATCAACATGTCGTGGACCTCATCCATCTTGTTATACCCAAACTTACCATTCTCTACAGGCGATCTACGACCACGTCTAAGATCTGTGAATCCATTTGTGGAATGTACATCTGTTTGTGGTCCCTAACTTGAAGTTCTAATTTCTGGTTCCCCTTCTATAGGAGGCTTCCATGGCTGGTGAAATCTAATACGGCCTATGAACGTCTGCCCTGAAGGACAAAAGTTGCAGGCTTCAGAAACATTGTCTGCACTTTCCAACTTTATTTGAGTTAGGCATTTCAAAAGTGTATATTGACATTCTCGATTACTCCCATTCCTTCCAATCTTTTATCTATCTCTATCTCCAGCCTCATATTTAATGATATAGATAAGCCGAAACTCTCTAAACATTCATGCGAAAAAACTTGTAAAAAATTTAACAAATCATGCAAAATACTAGTAATCATGACGAACTCCCTTAGTTCATTATTGACTCAAACCACCACCGTCCCCTTTTTAACGCATTGTAGATTGTATGTAAACATATGCAGAACCTTTACGTGAAAAAACTTAAAATATAACAAAAGTACAAGATTACAATTGAAAATAAAATGCAGATATAAATCTCTTTAGGCTGAGGCGCGGATATCTCGCTCTCTTTAAGGAGATTCAATCCCATTACAGCAAATGTTTTCACCATTCCAGCAGTAGTCCTCTTTGACTTTTCCCCTCCAGGATACAACAGTCATCACAAAGTATACCTCAACAACTCTGGACAAGAGTTGAGTCCAAAGCTCCACAAAAAAGAACACATCCCTTTAACTAATAAGAACTCTCTTTTTACGTAACTCTTTCACTCTATATTTTTATCTTGTGTGTTGCATCTTCCAAACCAAATGAAAACCACCACTATTTATACTAAAAGAAATCTTCCTAGCATTGAATAGAAAGATAATGGTGTAGTAAACAGTGAAGATAATGGCATTAGGAATTACATATGTTACATGGGTTACAAAGAATAATGAAGGAATAAAGAGTGAAATGTTATGGAAAAATAATGGTCCTAGTTGACCATTACACACCCTGCTAAGAAACCCAATGGACCCTATCACAACGTTCAGCAACGAAATGATAATTAAGTCAAATTCACTTCCAAAAAGAAGTTATACAATTTGCTAGTAATTATGCCATTATGTTTCACTTTTTGACTGGTGTGCAACTAGGAAATGGATAACACTTCAATATACATTTAATAAAAAATATTAAAATGCTCTCCTTAACCAACAATCCCCCACTCATTTTAATATTAGTAAGAGAGTATATCAGTTGAAGAAAGACTACTATGCATAATGAAAGTGTACTCTGCATTGAATCTCCACAGTTGAAGAAAGACTACTATGCATAATGAAGGTGTACTCTGCATTGAATCTCCACTTAGTGAAACAATAATTTTTACTCCAGAGTCGTAGTGGCCTCAGACTTGAACTATGACTGCTTAAGGGAAATAAAATATCACTTCTCACACATAATAATCAAGGTGTTGAGATGAGCTTTAAAGTCATCACATTATGGCCATGTGATATCTCGATTTCATGAGAGCTTTTGAGAATAAGCCAATTCTCATAGGAAGCGACCTACTTCCACACATCACATAGGTGAAATATGTCGAGAGTGCTCATGTTAGCTTAAAACTCCACCCATATGGACTACATATATTCATTAAGAGTTTTATCAGCTCAACCTCACAAACTACGGGAAATAATGCACTCACATCATAGGGAAGGAATAAAAAAATAACGCATTTTTCTCAACAAGTCATCATAAGATTAGTTTTTCCCTTTGAACCGGTTATAAGATCTCTAGTCCCCAGGTGGGGTTTCCTCCTATATGACTCAAGAATTTGTAGCCTTCAATCCCATCCCCCTCGATGTGCTCCAGAACTTTTCTCTTGTGACCTTAGTAAGAGGATCTGCAAGATTATCACAATATTTGACATAATCAACATTAATGATATCATTTGTCAAATACGATCTTACATTACTGTGTTTCCTCCTTATAGGTCTGGATTTACCGTTGTAATAATAATTTTGAACTCTACCAATTGCAGCGATGCTATCACAATGTATTAAAACAAGAGGAACTAGTTTTTCAAAATAAGGTATTTGAAATAATAAATCTTTTAACCAATTCGCTTCCTCACTAGATGAACCTAAAGCAATTAGTTCAGCCTCCATGGTAGAGTTAGCAATTATAGTTTATTTTTTTGATTTCCAACAAACAGCACCATCACCTAAAGTAAAGACATAACCAGTGGTAGAATAGGAATCACGTGAAAAAGTGTTTCAATCTGCATCACAAAAGCCTTCAAGTACAGCAGGATATTTTTTGTAGACCAAACAACAATTTTTCGTTCCAATTAAATATCTCATAACTCTTATTTTAACATGTCAATGTTCATTACGTGGCTTGCTTGTAAACCTGCCAAGTACTACTATTGCATATGCAATATCAGGCCTAGTGCAATCAGTCATATATCTCAAACTTCCGATTATACTAGCAAATTCCTTTTGATTTATTACATCATTTCACTTTCAAGAGGAAATTAGTGAACACTTGAATAAAAATGAGTAACAACATGCTTGCAATCATGAAAGTTGTATTTTTTCAAAAAATTTCAACCTAATGTGATTGGTCAAGGAAAATTCCCTCACATGTTCTTGTTTTTTTTATTCCAAGAATAAAATTTGTCTCACCAAGATCTTTCATATCAAAATGGCTTCTTAGAATATTTTTAGCTTCATCAATAACATTCATGTTAGAGCCAAAGATCAACAAATCATCAACATATAGGCAAATAATCACATTGAATTATTCAAGACTTTGATATATGCACTATCACACTCATTTATTTTAAAACCATTTTCAATCATGCAGGAATCAAACTTTTCATGCATTGCTTTGGTGCAGGTTTCAAAACATAAAGGGATTTAGTAAGTTTACATACTTAGCTTTCTTGGTCTGCTTCAACAAAACACTCGGGTTGATTCATATAAATTTCCTCATTTAGGTCTCCATTTAGAAAAGCAGTTTTTACATCCATTTGATAAATTTGCAAATCAAAAATTGCAGCCATAGGAATTAAAAGTCTTATAGATGTAATTCTTGTTACCGGAGAAAAAGTATCAAAAAATTCTAGGCCTTCTAGTTGTTTAAAACCTTTTGCAACTAGTCTAGCCTTATATTTATCAATAGAATCATCCGGTTTCAATTTTTCCTTAAGACCCATTTGCAATCAATTATTTTACAACCCGGTGGTAAATTAACTAGTTTTCAAGTTTATTAGAAATTAGTGATTCCATTTCATCATTTACAGCTTCTTTCCAAAAAATAGAATCATGTAAAGATAATGCTTCTTTCAAAGTTAGAGGGTCATCTTCAACATTAAACACATAAAAATCATGACCAAAATCTTTTTCTACTCTAGCTCTTTTTCTTCTTCTTAAATCAAAATCATTAACTTCTTTATTTTTCAAAGTTGAAGTTGAAGAACTAGGTAGTGACAAAATATTTTGTTCAATCCTTTGACCTCTAGTATTTTTAGAATAAAAAAGAACTATTTTCATGAAAAATAGCATCACCTGATTCTATCACAATATTATCTTCAAGATTAAAAAATCTATAGGTTGTACTATTTGAAGCATAACCAAGAAAAACACAAGTAGTAACTTTCTTACCAAACTTTGTAATCTTGGGATCCATTAGCCTCACAAAGGCTAGACAACCCCAAACTCTTAGATATCCCAAACTTGGTTTGGGACCTTTCCACAAAAATTAGATTAGTTAATTGGTGACGGTTCTGTAGATATGGAAGAATAATCATGGTTTATTTTTGCTAATAATAATGTTATGAATATTTGTTATTTTGTATTGGTCATAATGTGGAAAACAAATAGTTAAAGCGTTAATATTTGTTCATCAAATTCATTAAGTCCCTTCTTTTTAAAACACCAATGGAAATGTGAGTTGAAATGTTATAATTTGAAGAAGAATTGAAAAATATTAAAATTATACTTTCTTCTTAACGTTTGTGACCATAAAAGGAAAATATATAAGTTATATTTAATATAAAAGTAAGAGCACTATCTAAATTGGTAAGTGGAAAACATATTTTCCTTTTTGTCACTCAAATGTCCTTTCAAGATATTAAATAACTATATTAATACTTATTTTGTATATGCTAAACTAAATCAAATTTAGTTTTAAACGTTTGAGTGATAAAAATCTTTTGAATTATTAATGATTCAAATGTCATTTAACACTTACAATATTTCTTAAATTATTTAATAGAAGATAATTAATAATTTAATACGAATTTATTTAATTACCTTTGAAGATATGGATAATTCTCCAAACAAATCATCAAAATACAAAAATATTTGCTTAATTGATTCTGGTACAACATACACGATATTCAAAAATGAGCAATATTATTCTTATTTGAGTATGGAAATTATAAATGTTACTATCATATCTGGTAGTTCTAATTTTATCAAGAGCTGCGGAAGAGTCATCATAATTTTGTCTAAGGGAACTAAACTCATATAAATAATGTCATCTTTTCTCCTCAATCTCGCAGAAACTTATTGAGTTTCAAAGATATTCGTGAAAATGGTTATCATATCAAGACAATTGATGAAATGAATCTTGAATTTCTTGGTATAACAAAAAATGTCTCCAGGCAGACATATGTTGTAGAACGGCCTTATCTTCTGGATTGTATTGGACAAAAATTAGCGCAATTGAGGCACATTCTATAATAAAACTGATTCCAATAAATTCGTACTTTGGCATGATCGTCTAGGAAATCCATGGTCTATAATGATGAGACGAATTATAAAAATTCGGGCATCCATTAAAGAATTTGAAAATTCTTTAAATGGTGAATTTTCTTGTGATGCATGTTATCAAGGCAAGTTAATTGTGAGACCATCACCAACAAAGGTCAAAATAGATTCCCATGCGCTCTTGAAACGTATACATGGCGATATTTGTAGGACGAATTGTCACGCCCCGAGCCTACACATTGGACGTGGTTGGAACTCAATGGCTATTGTTGGCCTTGAGCGGACCCTTGGCCTGCTTACTTAACTCAGCAGAAGACATAACTCAATTTAAAGCAAGAACATTCTCATAAAGATAACTTAAAATAAAATGTTTTTGCCAAAGTAGCACTTAAGTCTCACAATAGAATATCTCTAATGCAAATAAAGAGAGACTTAAAACTAAATTGTCTGACTGTCTATATGTCAATGAAGCCTCTATAATAATAAGATGGATGTTGGGAAAGACCCACAACATCCTATAAAAAACAGAAAAGCATGTAAATGTGTCCTCCAGAATGCAATGAGGCTCACCACTGACTTCGAGTGCTCAGCTGGATCAATAAGGCGTTGGATGATGCTGATCCTTGTTACCTGCGACTGCATCATGATACGATGCAGGCCAACTGGCATCAGTACATTGAATGTACGAGTATGCGAGTTAGAATGCTAACCAAACTTAAGCTTGAAAAGAGTAAGAAGAAACACTTACCTTGGCTCTACTCAACTCATGAATAACTTGATTAAATATAAAGCAATAAGACACATGCAATATATAAAGCTTGTAAAATAATGTAAACACTTAGTTCGTTAAAGAAAATGCAATAAAAACTCAACTTTATTTATATATGAAGTAATATAATTTCTATGGAAGATTCCCTAACCGACAACCACCACTATGACTCTAAGTGGTGATATAGCGTCTTGTCCACGCTGCCAAAACTGGCCTATACTTTGTCGTCGCATTGAACTCCTTAACTTAGTAGATCCACCAGCTTAACTTACGTGATCATCTAAAAAGTATGACCCGTTAATACCCATGATGGCTACATGGTTTTCATAGATACTTGAGTTAATATGAGCTCTCATCCCTACATCAGTGCTCAATACTACTCCCAAAATATACTTTAGCTCATGTGCTTTGAAAAAAAATTATTTCTTTAGGTTAAGATAATTGATCAACACTTAGCTTTAAAAATCTCTCTTGGAATCAATGTTCCCTTTTTTCTTATTCAAAACTCTTTTGGAACTCTTAGTTTCCTCTTAACTTAAATGTGAAAAACATTCAGAAACTCTTAAGGAATACTTAGTTCCCTTATATTTCTTTGAAGGAAGATCTTCAACTCATTACTCTTTACTAAACTTGAAACTTGAGCCTTAAGAACAAGGTTAAAACATTTTCTAAAGACTCTTGAAAACATTTAAAAAATTTGCTTTGACTTGCTTCTTAACTTTTAGACTTCACTCTTAACTTCGTTGACTTTGATCTTAACTCTCTTTGAATTATATTATGGATTCAAGATTATTATTTGTGTTCTTTGGTGATTTCTTGGTGTTTAGAAATTATTTGAAGTAATTAGAATCACTGGAGAGTGTTAATATACCTTAGAAGGACTTAGCTTGGCTAAACTACAAAAACTCAGCAAAAACCGCCAATCTAAGCGCATCAGGGGCGCGCTATGCCAGCCTCAAGTGACTGAGGCTTGGTTCTGGCGCACTACAGGTGCGACGCGCTTGGCCTTGCCTAGGTGCTTCTGACGAATTTTTCAACTCGTTTTTCATATCCAAACCTCCCAAACTCTCTCACCAAACAGTTGGGACCGTTTGTATCCTCAATATCCACTGGAGTCAACTGAAAAATAACCCGGAGAAACAAGAACCAAACAACAATAGACATCCAACAATTCAATCAATGAGAATTTGACATTTTTCTTCAAGAATTTCACCTTTTAACATGTAAACAACTCATAAGTCGTTGAATTGAATAAATTGGTGTGTAAACAACTCATAAGTCGTTGAATTGAAATAAATTGGTGTGTGGGTGAAATAACTCAACACAAAAGATCTCAAATACCTTGATAGAGATCACCCCTGACGAATTTCTCTCGCAATTCCTTGGCGTTCTTGGCGAATCCTTGATTTTTCTCTCTGTTCTTCTTCTCTTCTCTCTTCTCCAAGCCCTAAGCGTAAAGTTAAACATTCTAATCTGACTAAAACTGGTTTTTACCCCAAATAAATCTCTAAAACGAAATAGGAAATTAATTTGTGAAAAGACTAGTTTGCCAACCTTAAATCCAGATTGGGACCTTCATCAATCCAACAGCCCAACTTCCGATAGACATATCTCCCTCATACGAAATCAAAAATGTGCAAAATTGGTGGTTTTAGAAATATCTCTCCATGGCATTTTCAATCATATAAAGAACTACCTCTAACTCATCCTGGCTAGGAGTTATGGCTGTTTGAAAATGACCAAAACTCACTTCTTAAACTTAGAAAGTTTTCGAGATTTTCCCCTTTCTTTCAAAAAGTGATTATTTTTAGTTTGTTAGTTTATTCTTAGCCATTTTGAGTTACGAGATATTAAAATATATCCCCCTTAGGAACATTCATCCTCAAATGATATTTCTTTCACTAATCTAAGAATAGTAACCTCAAAAGCAAGTAACAACATGTTTACTCATAGTTTATAAAGTACTAAGAAAGGAATTATTACCTTGATATGCATTCTCTCCGGATTCTATAAGATGTGGATATCTCTTATTTATATCCTCTTCGGCTTCCTTAGTCGCTTCTTCAACAAATTGGTTCCTCCAAAGGATTTTGACTGATGCAACCTCCTTTGTTCTCAACTTGCGAATTTGACGATCTAAAATCTGTACCGGAATCTCTTCATAGGATAAGCTATCCTTAATTCTCACATTTTAAGTTGGTACAATCAATGAAGGATCGCTCATGCACTCCTTCAACATAGATATGTGAAAAATTGGATGAACTGCTGTCAATTCTTGGGGTAACTCTAATTCATAAGCTACATTGCCAATCCTTTTGGCTATGTGATAAAGTCGAATATACCGGGGACTAAGTTTCCCCTTCTTACCAAACCTCATAAAACCCTTCATAGGTGAAACCTTCAAATATACCTAGTCATCCATTTTTAACTTCAACGGCCTTCTCCTAACATCTGTGTAGGACTTTTGATGACTCTGTGCCATTTTCAATTCTCTTGAATCACCTTAACCTTCTCCATGGCTTGGTGAAATATATCTGGTCCTATCAACCCTACTTCACTGACTTCAAACCACCCAATAGAAGATTTGCATCTTCTCCCATAAAGAGCTTCGTACAGAGCCTTTTGGATGCTGGAATGACAGTTTTTGTAAGCGAACTCAATAAGAGGTAGGTGATCATCCCGATTCCCCTTGAAAGCAATCACAAAAGCCCTCAACATATCTTCTAAGGTATGGATAGTACACTCTGCTTTCCCGTCCATTTGAGGGTGACAAATAGTGCTTAAGTTCGCCTTTGAACCCAAACATTTCTGGAAAAACTTCCAGAATTAAGCAGTAAATTATGCACCTCTATCTGAAATGATTGAAACTGGGACTCCATGAAGTCTCACCACCTCCTGAATGTATAATTTTGCATAATCCTCTGTCGAATGAGTGATCTTCACCGGCAAGAAGTGGGCTGATTTTTTTAATTCTATCGATAATCACCCAAATTGAATCATGTTGTCTGCGAGACCTTGGCAAGCTTGTGATGAAGTTCATATTAATCATCTCCCACTTCCACTCTGGAAGTTCTATATTCTGAGCCAACCCTCCAGACCCTTGGTATTCTACTTTCACTTGCTTGCAATTTAGACACTTGGCAACGAACTCAACAATGTCCTTCTTCATACCTTCCCACCAATATACTTCTCTCAGATTGTGGTACATCTTTGTGGAACCCGAATGAATGATATATCTGGAGCTATGAGCTTCCTCCATGATCCTCTCTTGGAGTCCATCCACCTTAGGTACACACAACCTACCTTGATAATTTAGCACACCATCTCCCCCTTGTTCAAAAGCCAATAATCTTTGCTTATGAACATTCACCTTCAAATCAAGCAAAATGGGTCTTGGTCTTTCTTCTCTTTCACTTATGACACTAATGATGACTCAGCCCCATTGGTCATCACTATCCCTCCTTCTGTGGAATCCATAAGTCTGACTCCCACGCGTGTATGTTTGTGTACATGTTTGGCTAACTCTCTCTTTTCTTTCTCAACATGAGCGGTACTCCATATGGATAACCTTTTTAAAGCCTCAGCAACCACATTAGCCTTACCTGGGTGGTAAAGAATACTCATGTCATAGTTCTTGAGTAATTCTAACCACCTACTCTGTCTGAGATTGAGCTCTTTCTGGGTGAACACATATTGTAGACTGTTTGTGATTAGTGAATATGTCAGCATGAACACCACACAAGTAGTGACGACATATCTTCAAGGCGAAAACTACAGCAGCCAACTCTAATTCATGGGTTGGGTAATTCTTCTCATGAACCTTCAACTGTCTAGAGGCATAAGTTATAACATTGCCATTCTGCATTAACACACAGCCCAAACCAACTCTAGATGCATCCCTATACACCACAAATCCTTGAGTACCATATGGTAAAGTCAACACTGGGGCAGTAATCAACCTTTTTTTAACTCCTGGAAACTTTTCTCACAAGCTTCAGACCATTGAAATTTAACTTTCTTCTGAGTCAACTTAGTCAAGGGAGATCAGATAGATGAAAACCCCTCAACAAACCTTCTATAGTAGCCAGCCAAACCTAAGAAATTCCTAATATTAGTTGGATACGTGGGTCTAGGTCAACTATGAACTGCTTATATCTTTTGGGTATCAAATATAATCCCATTACCAGAAACTATGTGGCCCAAAAATGCCACACACTTAAGCCAAAACTCATACTTAGAGAACTTCACATACAACTCCTTATCTTTCAAAGTCTGAAGGACTATCCTGAGGTGACTAGCATGATCTTCTTCATTCCTTGAATAGATTAGTATGTCATCAATGAAGACGATAACAAATATATCTAAATAAGGCTTGAAGAATCTCTTCATAAGATCCAAGAACGTTGTTGGTGCATTGGACAACCCAAGAGACATGACCAAAAACTCATAATGCCCATATCTGGGTCCTAAAAGTTGTCTTTGGAATGTCACATTCCCTAACCTTTAACTGATGGTAGCCAGATCTGAGATAAATTTTCGAGAAATAGGTGGCACCTTGTAGTTGATCGAAAAGATCATCTATCCTTGGAAGAGGATACTTATTCTTAATGGTAACCTTATTCAATTGGCGGTAGTCTATACACATCCTAAGGGAACCATCTTTCTTTCTTACAAACAAGACTGCAGCGCCCCAAGGTGAGTCACTTGGTCAAATAAAACCTTTATTTAATAGATATTTCAATTGCTCTTTCAACTCTTTTAACTTTGTTGGTGTCATTCTATGGCGGAATAGATATAGGACGAGTATCTCGAATGATGTCTATGCCGAAGTCTATTTCTCTCTCAAGAGGGACTCCGGGTTCATCATCAGGAAAAACTTCTGGAAACTCCTTTACTATAGAAACTGACTAAAGGGAAGGTATCTCAGCACTTGAGTCATTAACTAACTTTCTCGCCTTAAGGTATGAAATGAAACGACCCTTAGGCACTGCTGAACTACTACTCCACTCTACAACTGGCTATCTGAAACTTGACTACTCAAGTTCTACAATCTATTGATGTATAACAGGCATGAAGCCAATCTATACCAAGAATGACATCAAAATCTATCATGTCTAATTCCACTAGATCAGCTATGGTGTTCTTGTGATTGATGGAAACAAGACCATCACGATATACTCTTTCCGCTAGAATAGACTCCCCAACAGGTATAGAAACACAGAAGGGTTCACAAACTATCTTATGAAGAATTTCAAACTTATTTGCAACATAGGAGTTACAAAATATAAACTTGCTCCTGGGTCTAGAAAAGCATAAACATAAAAAGTAAAGACTTCGATCATACCACTGACAACATGTGGAGAGTTCTCTTGCTCTTAGCGGCTAGAGATTGCATAGAGGCGATGCCCCTTCACCAGTACTAGAAGTAGCTCCTCTAGGTGCATCCCTTTCTGGTAGAGCAGTTGATCCATTACTCTACCTATTCTTAGGGCAGTCCCTCATAAAGTGACCCTCTTGACCACTCTCAAAGCAGCCCGTCTGGCCATCACGACATTTACGTGGGTAGGTTCTACCATACTTAGCACATGCATGAGCTTAACTACCTCCGTATGCCACACTTCCTTAAGAATGTGCTTGTCTAGCTTTGAAGTTCTGCGAATTCTAGCCATGATGCTCAGCTTTATTTTTAGGTGCAGGAGCACTAGCAGATGATGGTGCATGCCTCTTTTGTTTCTGAAATTATGGCCAATTAGAACCACCTTTCTGTTGCTCAGACTCATTCCAGGTCTTGGATTCTTGTTCCTATACTCTTTTCTGTCCCTCAACTTCTCCTCTTCGACCTGCTGCACATGAACCATCAACCTTTATATGTCCATGTCGCCTATCAGCATCGCAAACGACCCAAGACACCAACAAACAAGTTCATTCCTCTCCTCATGTCCTTATCCATTTCAGGAGCATAGCGTGACAGCTGGGTGAACTTCAACACATATTCATGTACACTCAAAAGAGTCATGTTTCAGTGTAAGAAACTATCATACCTTAGCTTCTTTCAATTCTCGGGGAAAGAATCGCCCCTAGGAAGCCTCTTCGAAACAAGCCCAATTTGGATGTGGTGCATACTCATCTCTGTCCTCCTTCCACTGACCGAACCAAGTCCTAGCCACATTCTTCAGTTGGTATGCAGATTGCTTAACTATTTCAGCATCTTCCACATACATCACATCAAAAACCTTCTTCATCTCTTCCAAAAAAAATTCCGGATCCTCGGTAGTGCTCGAACCAGTGAAACTAGGAGGATTCATTCTTAAGAATTATCGAATTCTTGAGGTGTCAGCCTTTTCTTGTCGAGCTTCTCTATGTTTTCCAACCTGATTTGTCACAACTTGGCTAAACATTCGGATAACCTCACAGAATTCAGCATTTGTGACTTCTCCTGGAGGTTGCACGTTTAATGCATTAGGTACCTGTGGCTCCTAAACATTCCTCCTAGTTGGACAACCTCTTGCTACTCTTCGTGGAGGCATAGTTATCTGAAAAAAGCGCAAGCACGAATAAGAGTGAAACTTTTAGATATAAACTTTAACGCACGAAAAAGAATATGAAAAAAGTGAGGAATTCCTAAATGTTGAAGCCTCCTAATTATAGTGGCGCGCTTCACACCGATAACTAGGACTCTACAGACACGGCTTCATAGACTCCCTAGGACTCTTGAACCTTGTGCTCTGATACCATATTTGTCATGCCCCAAGCCTACACCCTGAACGTGGTCGGCACTCAATGACCAATGCTAGCCTTGAGTGGACCCTTGGCCTGGCTTACTTAACTAAGCGGAAGACTTAACTCAATATAAAGCAAGAACATTCTCATAAAGATAACTTAAAATAAAATGTCTTGGCCAAAATGACACTTAAGTCTCACAATAGAACATATGTAATGCAAGTAAAGAGAGACTCAAAACTAAATTGTTTGACTGTATATCTATCTATGAAGCCTCTATAATACTAAGATGAATGTTGAGACAGACCCCACAATATCCTATAAAGAAAACTGAAAAGCATGTAAATGTGTCCTCCAGAATGCAATGAGGCTCACCACTGACTTCGAGTGCTCAGCTAGATCAACGAGGCGCTGGATGATGCAGATCCTGGTTACCTGCGTCTGCATCATGATATGATGCTGGACAACTGGCATCAGTACATTGAATCTACGAGTATGCGAGTTGGAATGCTAACCAAACTTAAACTTGAAAAGAGTAAGAAGAAGCTCTTACCTTGGCTCTACTCAACTCATGAATAACTTGATTAAATATAAAGCAATAAGACACATGCAATATATAAAAGCTTATAAAATAATGTAAACACTTAGTTCGTTAAATAAATGCAATAACAAACTCAACTTTACCTATATATGAAGTAATATAATTTCTGTGGAAGATTTTTAACCGACAACCATCACTTTGAGTCTAAGTGGTGATACAGTGTCTCGCCCACGCTGCCAGAATTGTCCTATAATTTGTCGTCGCATAGAACTCCTTAACGTAATGGATCCACTACCTTAACTTACGTGATCATCTGAAAAGTATGACCCGTTAATATCCATGATGGCTACATAATTTTCATAGAGACTTGAGGTAATATGAACTCTCATCCCTACATCGGTGCTCAATACTACTCCCAACATATATTTTAGCTCACGTGTTTTTAAAACAATCTCTTTCTTTGGGTTGAGGTAATTGCTCAACACTTAGCTATAAAAATCTCTTTTGGAATCAATTTTCCCTTTTTCTTATTCAAAACTCTTTTGGAACTCTTAGTTTCCTCTTAACTTAAATGTGAATAACATTCATAAACTCTTAGGGAATACTTAGTTCCCTTATAGCTTTTGAGAGATAAACTCAACTCATACGGAATACTTAGTTCCCTTATATTTCTTTGAAGGAAGATCTTTAACTCTCTACTCTTTACTTAACTTGAAACTTGAGCTTTAAGAACAAGGTTAAAACATTTGCTAAAGACTTTTGAAAACCTTTAAAAACTTTGTTTTGACTTGCTTCTTAACTTTTAGACTTGACTCTTAACTTCTTTGACTTTGATCTTAACTCTCCTTCAATTGGATTATGGATTGAAGGTTATGATTTGTGTTATTTGATGATTTCTAGGTGTTTATAAATCATTTGAAGTAATTAGAATCACTAGAGAGTGTAAATATACCTTAGAAGAACTTAACTAGGCTAAACTATGAAAACTAGGCGAAAAACGCCAATCCGGGCGCATTCGAGGCGCGCCGCGCCAGCCTTATGTGACTGAGGCTTGATTCTAGCGCACTGGTGGCGCGCCGCGCCAGGCCTCAAGTGACTGAGGCTAGTTTTTGGCGCACTGCAGGCACGACGCGGTTGGCCTTGCCCCAGGTGCGTCTGAAAAACAATTTAACTCGTATTTCATTTCCAAACCTCCCTAAATCTTTCACCAAACACTTGGGACCATTGGTAACCTCAATAACCACTGTATTCAACTACAAAACAACCCGGAGAAACAAGAATCAAACAACAATAGGCATCCAAAAATTTAATCAATGAAAATTCGATATTTTTCTTCAAGAACTTCACATTTTAACATGTAAACAACTTATAAATTGTTGCAATTGAAACAAATTGGTGTGTGGGTGAACTAAACCAACACAAAATATCTCACATACCTTGATAGGGATCACCTCGACTAATTCCACTCGCAATTCCTTGGCGTTCTTGGTGAATCCTTGATTTTTCTCCCTTTCCTTCTTCTCTTCTCTCTTCTCCAAGCCCTAAGCGTAAAGTTAAACTTTCTAATCTGACTAAAATTGATTTTTTCCCCAAATAAATACCTTAAACAAAATAGGAAATTAATTGGTGAAAAGACTAGTTTGCCCTTCCTTAAATCCAAACTGGGACCTTTCTCAATCCAATAACCTAACTTTCGATATGCATATCTCCCTCATACGATATCGAAAATGCACAAACTCGGCGGCGTTGGAAAGTTCTCTATAAGGCTTTTCAACCATATCAAGAACTACCTATAACTCGTATGGTCTAGGAGTTATGACCATTTGAAAATGACCAAAACTTACTTCATAAACTTAGAAAGTTTTCGAGATTTTCCCCTTTCTTTCCAAAAGTGATTATATTTAGTTTCTTAGCTTATTCTTAGTCATTTTGTATTTTGAGATGTTACACAATTCACTTGCCAAGTGGGAGATTTAGATATTTTATGGTCCTAATAGATGCTTATTCTAAATGGTCTCATGTATGCCTATTGTCATCTCGTATTTGGCATTTATAAAATTGTTGGCACAAATAATACGATTAAGGGCACAAATAATCAAATTAAGTCTATTCGCCTTAATAACGCTGTAGAGTTTTCATTCCAAATATTCAATAATTATTGTCTGTCGATTGAGATAAGATTTGAACATCCTGTAGCTCATGTTCACACTCAAAATGGTCTGGCTGAGTCATTAATAACGATTGCAGTTGATTGCAAGACCATTACTTATGAAAACTAAGTTGCCCACTTCTGTGTGGGGTCATGCAATTTTTCATGCTGCAGCACTTATTCGTATCAGACCGACAAATTATCATAAGTTTTCTCCATTACAATTGGCTTTGGGTCAACAACCCAATATATCTCATCGAAGAATTTTTGGATGCGTTGTTTATGTGCCGGTAGCACCACCACAGCGCACTAAGATTGGCCCCCAAATAAGGTTAGGAATATATTTTGGGTTTGAATCACCCTCTATTATTCTCTACCTTGAACCATTAACTGGAGATATGTTCACAGCCCGTTCGCAGATTGTCGGTTTGATGAGATACTTTTTCCAAAACTAGGGGGAGAAAATAGTGAATTAAAGGAGAAATATTTTGAGAAAATCCATCATTGTCTCATCTTGATCCTCGTACTTCCATTTGTGACCAAGAAGTACAAAAGATCATTCGTTTGCAAAAAATAGCAAATCAAATGTCAGATGCATTTACAGATTTGAAAGGATTACGAAATCACATATTGTTGCAAAGAATGTCCCAATTCGAATTGATATATCTGTAGGACCATCTACTAGTGGCATAGCTAATGAGTCAAAAGCACGCCTAAAGCGTGGTAGACCATTAGGATCAAATAATCAAAATCCTAGGAAAAAAAATAAAAGATCAAAATGACACTATTGAAAAACCTCACATAGAAAGTCAAGATGTGAGTAACTCTGGTATCCTTGAAGGGATCAATGAACTTCAGCGTCAACAAAATAATGAACTATCTATAAAATCAAGTGATGATAAAACAAATTTGAATCGCTCAGAAATAACGGTGGATTATGTTTTTGCGTACAATGTTGCATCAAAAGTTATGCAAAACTGTGAGGATCTTGAACCTCAATCTGTTGAAGAACGTCGACAAAGAAATAACTGGCCAAAATGGCAAGAAGCAATTCAATCAGCATTGAATTCACTTATCAAGCGCGAAGTTTTTGGGTCCATAGTGCAAACACTTAATGGTGTTAAACCTTTTGGCTAAAATGGGATTTTATGTGGAAAAGGAATGAAAAAAATAAAATAAAAAGGTACAAAGCACGTCTTGTTGCAAAAGGATTTTCTGAAAGGCCCGACTTCGATTATGAAGAGACGTACTCACCCGTTATGGATGAAATAACATTGCGTTATCTCATTAGTTTCACGATTCATGAGAAACTTGAAATGCATTTGATGGATGTGGTTACAGCCTACCTTTATGAATCACTCGATAATGAGATATACATGAAAATTTCTGAAGGACTCAAAATGCCCAAAGCATACAGTTCCAAGCCTCAAAAAATATACTCAATTAGATTTCAAAGATCATTGTATGATTGAAAGTAATCTGGACCCATGTGGTTTAACCGTCTTAGTGAGTATTTATCTAAGAAAGGTTAAATAAATGATGTGATTTGCCCATGTGTGTTTATAAAGAAAACAATATCAAGGTTTGTTGTACTTGCTATTTATGTCGATGACATAAACCTTATTGGAACTCCAATGGAACTTCACAGGGCAGTCGATTATTTAAAGAATGAATTTGAGATGAAAGATCTCGAAAAGATAAAATTATGTCTTGATTTGTAAATAGAGCATTTGACAAACGGTATTTTTGTTCATCAATCTGCATACACAGAAAAGGTGTTGAAATTTAATTATATAGATGAAGGACATCCATTAAATACTCCAATGGTTGTTCGATCACTTGATGTGAATAAAGATCCATTTCGACTTCAAAAAAAAGAATGAGGAAATTCTTCCTGAAGTACCATATCTCAGTGCAATTGGTGCACTAATGTATCTTACTAACACTATAAGGCCTAATATAACCTTTTCGGTTAATTTGTTAGCAGGATATAGTTCTGCTCCTACTAGGAGACATTAGAATGGGATCAAACACATATTGTGGTATCTAAAAGAAACTATCGATATGGGTTTATTCTATTCTAACGATTGTAGTCCATATCTTGTTGGCTATGCTGATGCAGGATATTTGTCTGACCCACATAAAGATAGATCTCAAACAGGCTACGTATTCACATGTGGGGGTACTGTCATATCTTGGAGATCTACGAAACAGTCTATCGTGGCCACTTCATCAAATCATGCTGGATAATAGTTATTCATGAGGCAAGCCAAGAATGTGTGTGGTTAAGGTCCATTATACACCATATTAGAGAAAAATATGGTTTGAAATGCGACAAAGTACCCACAATTTTATATGAAGATAATGCAGCATGCATAGCACAACTCAGGGGAGGATTCATAAAAGGAGATAAAACGAAACACATTTCACCAAAGTTTTTCTACACACATGAGCTCAAGAATGGTGATATCAACGTACATCATATTCGTTCAAGTGATAATATGGCTGATTTATTCACCAAGTCTTGCCAACCGCAACTTTCGAGAAGATGGTATACAAGATTGGAATGAGAAAACTTGGGCAGCTAAATCGTGGTTTACATCAGGGGGATTAAAATACGTGTTGTACTCTTTTTTCCTTAATCAAGATTTTATCCCACTGGGTTTTCTGATAGGGTTTTTAATGAGGCAGCAAGTAATGTGTTTTAGGAACAACTATTTACATTTATTACTTTACTAAGAATTATATTTTACATGGACATCTAAGGGGGTGTTGTAAACAAAATTAATGAATGTCCATTGTACACCTCTTATGCCTATAAAAGGCATTGTAACCTATATGAAAAATACACCAAAAATAAGGAAGATAAAAGTTTCATATTTTGTGTCTCTACTACATTCTTCTCTTCTTGATTGTTATTAGTTTAATTTTAATACTTAGTCTTTATTTTATAACAATTTAATTATTTTTCTTTGATTTGTGGTGACCTTTTGACAGAATAAGACCAAGAGTAGAATGTCATATAATCAGGCTTCTGTAATACAGACTCACCATAGAATTCCAACAAAGAAATATATGTCATTATCAATGGAACAAACACTCGCTAATATATTGTTAAGATCATTGAAAAACATAGTAGTTTGGAGAAGGAAGTTTGAGTAAAGCTTGAGGCATATGGATACACCGTCATAAAGAGCTAATTCTAGAAAGTACAACCCATCAGCCATGTATGTATATATAGGTTTTGCTTCGACGGTTAGTTAACAACTAGTTTTGACTCCCAAGTTTAAATAATCTACTACACAATAAGTTAATATATGAAAAATAATACTTCAATAAGATTCTTATTGCAGTTTGAAATCTATTGCAGTTGTGATTTTTGAAATTTATTGCAGTTATGATTTTTATTTACAGTTTCCGCTTCAGTTTTCATTTGATGTGCTTAAATATGTTATGTCAAAGATTAGCTTGAGATTACTTGTGGTTCCAAGCAATGTGTCTCAACTCGGGTGTAGACTTGGATCGTGACAACAATTTTCACAGGCCGGCATGAGCGATGACCGAGTCTACACCCTATTTGATACTGTTAAATGTAAGTTTGTATTCAATTTATATTACTGTACAACAAGCAAACCTATGGAGGTTGTACATGGATGCAAAAACTAATTAGCTCTATCTATAGTGATTTCCCATCTTGGATGATCATTAGATACGGTTGTTGGTGTTGACATCCCGTTGTTATTATGATTATGATTATTCATTTCCGGATATGGACCGCCATCTTGATTGTTAACTACTACTGGTTTTGCTGCTCTATTCAACAACTTTCCTCTAACTCTCTGCTGCTGCACCACTAGAACTGAAGCTATGATCCCAACATCCGGCGAAGCCAAGAAATCTCCGACTACACCAAGTTCAGGACATTCACTCCACTCCCCGAGTCCTACTAGCAAAGGTGACTCTTCATGGTGCATTCCTACAACAATTAAATCAAATCTATCTTCTAAGCTTCTAAGTGAAGCAGATAGCCCAACCCCATCTCTTGTAACACGTTCTTCATATATGAAACTCTCATTCATTGAGTTCTCATAGCGAACTGCTTCAATCAGGCTATTGTCTACCTTTCTTTCTCTGGCATTGTCATAACCAAACATAAGAAAACGGATAAGTGTTACTGAGACATTTGGGTGTCTCGCCAGTCGAGCACCATAGGCTAATGATTCTGCATCATCTGGACCTCCAATGTAAATCACTGCAACATGGTACCCCCTCTGATTGTTTAGTATCGCCATGGATCCCTTTAGGATTCCACGGTCGACTAGTATCCCTAAAGAAGAAGGTGCTTTCTTGATGACTTTGGAGTTGATATTTTGTATGGCACGACTTGATGTTCCAATGGAACCATCAATTTCCCAATGCTTGTGAAATGGTAGGATCACAAATGTGGCGTTCTGGTCCAGTGCAAGGCGACAAATGTCTTCATGCATTAGATCAAAATGTGTGATGTCGGTGAATGGTTGAAGGGTGACACAAGTTTCATAAGCAAGCTCGTATTGTCTGAGTGCATTGATGATTTGTAATGATATTGAAGCATCCTCAGGGATTTCACCCTGGGTATGATTATGAGTGATAAGAAGGGGAGCAGCTCGACCCACGAGCTCTATGAGTATTAGACCTATGACTCCTATGGGGCTCTGCTCTGTTGCATTGGATGCTTCAAGTAAGTTGACCATAGTTGGTACACTTTGTAGATGGTGAACACAGACCAATATCCTTAGCTCTGTGTCCTTCTTTGAGTGCTGAAGTGTCCTTCTCTTTGTTGGACTTTGTTCTTCGATTGAACTAAGGAGGTATTTTAATAGCGGTGTGATGATCACCGTAACTAAAATAACTGCGATAATGATAACCACTGCAAAGTGTTCATCTGACAAGGCCTAGCATTGATTAGAAAGAGTTCAAATCATTTTTAATCTTCATTCTCAATTATTCGAAAAAGAAGAAGAAGAAAAGGTTTGATGAAATATCACCTCTGAAATTCTCCATAAGTTAAAGAAAACAACATCACAGATGCCTTTAGAATTCAACATGAGACCAACAATGACAGAGTCATGAAGGGTCAAGCCGGTGAAACGAGTTATGATAATCATTACTCCAATCTTGATTAAGACTGCAAAGAGAACTAGAATGGTAATAACCCACAGGGACTTAAAATGAATGGTGAAAACATCTGTTTTGAGTCCACTTGTAGTGAGAAAAACTGGGTACAAAATCTTGCCAACTGGATAATGAAGTTTGTTGATCAAAGCTGCCCCTAAAGGCGGGCCTTCAGGAATCGCCATGCCTAACAAAAGTGCTCCAAAGAGGAAGTGTTGCCCAATCGTCTCAGCAGCAAATATGTACATCAATACAATTATTAAAAGGCATACAAAGTAGTTTTCCCCAATAGGTTTCCCATCTGGTCTTTGTTTTAATGTCTTCTTAATTGCAGGCCTAACGAAATAAATTGTGAATATGATAAGGATCAAAGGGGAGAGACCTGAACCCATTTTCCTCTGGATAGTATGTTCTTTCTCCACCTGTAATTTTATAAAACCTACTGCACCCATAGTGAATCCAATAACATCACAGAACATAGCTGAAGTAGTCGCTAAACGGCCTTGGTCAGTGTTGAGCATTTGCATTTCTTTCAAAAGGGAACATACGTTAGGAAAACCAACAATGCATTGTGAAATTGCTATAACAGGTAGAGCCTTTGCAAGAGGAGGATCCATAGTAATGAAACTCTGCATAAGTGTTGCTAATCCCACATTCGATACAAGTGACGAGAACAATACAGAGATGCCTATGATAACAGCTTTTTTCCCTGGCCTGAACATCCTTTTAGAGTCACACTCAACTCCTATAGCAAAAAGATTGAAGAAAACACCAAATGTTGCTGCAGTTTCTAATGCCATAACGCCTCGTGGAGGGAATATTGTGTCTCTCAATACTTCTGAACGTCCCAATGCTGATGGTCCAAACAATATACCACCCTGAAATTTCCATCAGCTGATCATATATATATATATATAAATAAACTAAAAATGAATTACTACAACAAGTAGCTACTTACAAGAACTTGTGCAACAAGTATAGGTTGACCCAAAGGCTTAAGTCCGACAGCAATGATGAGCGATGTTAATGAGATTATGGAGAGCTGAAATACCATAAGAGGTGCAGGAAATCTTAAAGGATTACGAACTTTATAGCCATTTGAAATAACATCTGAATGATCATAACATACAATATTCCTCTCAGTAAATGCATTGTCCGTTAAATATGCCGATTTCGCCATTCTCTTAAATTCCTTTTTTGTTTCCTAATTTCTTCTATCTAAGCAGAAGATGATGATCAATTCTTTGTTTATTTCATCATCACTCATGATTTTGGTGCATTAAATTTGTTTGTTTTCAAGTAAATGGTCTATAAATTCATTAGCTATCTACACACGTATTACTATTTTCTCTCCAACTACATTGCTCAATTTAAGGACCCTTAATATCCTTTTTTTTTTTTTTTTTAGCTAAAGTTAAGAACAAAGAAAAAATGAAAGGTAGAGGGGATTAGTACAAAGTTGAAGTTTTTTTTAGTAAATAATTATAACTGAAAGAAAATTGGACAAGTGTTATTAAATGATTAATATAAATAGTCATAAAGTTAATTGATTTTTCAAATCAAAATGATCAGATATCATTGAAACATTTCAAAATATATTCAAAATTTAAATATAGGGAGAAAGTGATATTTCTTTAGCAGTATTGTTTTTTACTTTACTCAATTTGGTAAACAAACTTAACCAGCAAAATAGAAAATATTATTTCCTTAATTTAAAAAAAAATGACCTCTCCCTTTTAGTTCGTTTAAAAAAAATAGTCTCTTCTTTTTTGATAACATTTTAATTTTAGTTTTCAACATGTTTAAGCCACAAGATTGAGGGACAATTTTATACATTTGACATAACTTCAATTTTGGATTACAAGTTTCAAAAGTTTTTTTCTTAATTTCCTTAAACTCTGTGTCAAGTTAAACTAGGGCAATCTTTTGAAAAAGAGGAAAAAGATCATCAATATCCTTTCCTCTTGAGATTACGACTATAAAGAGGGGCGGACCCACATGCAGCTGTTTGGGTGCTCGAGCACCCATTAAGATTAGGGGTGTGCAAAAATTGAACCGATCGAAAAATCGAAACGAAAAAAATATTATTGGGTTATTGAGTTATTTTTTAAAAAAAAAATTATTGAGTTATTGGTTTGGTATCGCTTTTTATTATTGGGTTATTGGGTAAACGATAACCCAATAAGACGGTAATAATTTATTATCTTACCCTTACTAATTATTAAATATTAATAATTTAATATATAATTAGACACTATAACTATATCAAATTATATGTACTCTACCAACTTCACACTAGACCGATTTACTAGTTTTTACTGTTTACTCAAAATCTAAATATTATAGTAAGGGGTTCATAATTGTAGTTATTTGATTTTAGTTTTACTTTTGTTGGACTATTTTATTTTAGTTTTAGTTTGTAATTGTAGGTTGTAGCATTTGCAAGTTTGTGAAGGTCCGTAATTTGACCAATATAAAAAATTTCATACTATGTTTTGGTGGTAACATGTAATTATAGCCTTCGTACTATATTTTCTCTTATTGATGCAATTTCTCATTACCTTTCTTGTTTCACTATATCAAAGCATTTAGAGAAGTGAGAAGGCATATAATATGTTACGAACATTTTTTTATTGGGTAAATCAAAAACTGAATCGATAAATGATCAAAAATCGATAAAGAATATCTTATGTTTTTTATTGGGTTAACATATTTAAAAGCTAAAAATCGATAAATCGAACCGATAATACATAAAACCGAACCAAACCAATCGATGCACACCCCTAATTAAGATCGTATCGAACTATATATACTTATATAAAAATTAAGGCAGTATCGTATAAAAGAAAATGTGAACACCCAATAAACAAATGGCTTAGTTGGTGCGGTGATGGTAAGTGGGTGCTCAAGGTCATATATCTCTTTTCTTTCCGCTTTTTCTTTTTTTTCATTTTCACAAATTATCCTATTTCTAACTTTTCCATAACAAAACTCTCTTTCAAGATAATTTTTATTCTATTTTTTCTTATTAATTTTTTCAATATCTTATTTAAATATAATTATCTTTCTTTAAGACAAATATTAAATTTATAAATTTATATTTTATGATTTATAGCTTAAAAGTAACCACAATCATAAAATTTTGAATCAACCATCGTTCATATGTATTATATAACTTAATCTCCAAAAAAAATTATAAACGGTCAATGATCTTCCATGTCTATTAACTTTTTCTTTCTCATGGGTCTAATTAGGAAAAATGAAAGGGAAGGACAAAAAAAACAATTTAGTATAGCGCCTTTATTTCAGTTCTCCAATTTAAAAACGAAAAAGTCCTCTTTCTCGTTGATTTGCCTTTTTAGTAATTACAATTGTATTTGCATGTATATTATTCTACACCTTTTTTTCTTGAATTAATCAAAATATTTCGATTGTTTATTAATTGAATTGAAAAAAATAACCCCTAAATTGACGAATTTTAGCTCGCAACGCTCTTTGATTGATATAAGTTTATGTTAAAAATAGTGAGCACTCATAGCCATAAATCTCTGAATTTGCCATTGACTATAAATGATAGATACCATGTGTATAACACCAATAATGAATAGAGATGTAATTTTACAGAAGTGTACTTCTATAGTGGAAAGAAATATTTTCTTTTATGAAAGTAAAAATATTTATGATAATATTTTATCTTTTCTTGAGAAAAAATAAGTTTCAAATAAAGTAAGAAAATTAGGGCAAAACCTTAATAGAGGATTTGATTCCAAGAGAGGACCTCTTTTTAAAATTTATTAAAAAACACCATTGTTTGTTATTTTTTAAAACAAAATAATTTAAAAGCTTGAGGGCTCTTAAGTTTTTTTTGAAATTTATCAAAAAAAATTTTAAAGTGTACTTTTTAAATTTCTTGGGATGTAAAATTATATTTTTTTTAATAAATGACTTCTTTTAATAATTCCTTTTCAATCAATAGTTCATATAATCAATGTACTTAAAAAAAAAAATTGTGACATAGTACTCGAGATATATCAAATTTTTAATAATTTTTTCCCTTAATATTATTTTTTTTCCGCAAATTCTATTTAATAGTTTTCTTATGAAAAACTTAAAATCTATTATTGTTAAAATAAATGAGGCCCTCAAATTTGGGAGTTTAAAGTGGTTACCTTGTTCTTAAAGGGGTAAAGTCATCCCTGACAATGGTGCACCCGTCTTTTTGAAATCCTAAATTTGCCTTTGGTGCTAGTTATGATGTGCTTGTAGTAGTTGTCAGTGGTTGACAACAGAGACTGACCATAATACTGGTAGTGACTGATAGTAGTAACAGAAATGACGGAAGAATGTGTGATGATAATTATGGTGATAGAGTTCTATATAAACAACCTAATACTAGAGATGACAAAATGAGTATTTATATGATTATCCATTCAAATTACCCATTTTAAATAAGTTGGATATCCCTATAAAAACAAGTCAAATTCATATCATCCATTTAAAACTGATAGTTAAATGGGTAAAAGAGACTCGTTTAAAAAAGAAACGAAAGCAACATTAATATTTTTTTAAGGTGTAGATGATTTGAATAGGGACGGATTGGATAAAGAAAAAGATTATATTTTTGAAAAACAACTTTTTTTTAGGGAAGGGGCTGGGTAGAGCTTTTAATATGGGCTAGCCCACCCCATTCGGGCTAACCCATACAGGCTTTGACATTTTACAGGTCAGGCCGGGCTAGCCCATTTTTTGTGTGGGCCAAAAAATAGTCGGCCCAATCCACAAGTACGTGGGCTACAGGCTTGTCGGGCTAGCCCACTTTTTTAAAAATTATATTTTTTTAATAATTATTAAATTATATTATAAATTATAATTTAAAAATATTATCATAAATTTCAACAAAACAATATTATATGATGTTAATGTTACTACTAGTTAATCAAATCGACAAATAAAATTATTTTTATAATATTTATTAAGTTTTTTTACAAGTAAAAGTATAATTATCTAAATAAAAATATTAACCTAATTGTTTTGAGTTTGGACTCTCTTTAATTTTAAAATTTGATATTATATTATATTTTCTAATTAAGTTTTACTGGCCTGCGGGCCGGCCCTATCGATATTTCTCAATCCCTCAAATCAGCAGACTTATTCAGGTCGGGCTAAAAAACTCTTTTCTTAAATGGGCTCCAAAAATCTTAGTCCACCCCAATTAAATCCCGGATTAAGCCAGGCCAGCCCAACGGGCCTAGCCCTTATTGACGACTCTAGGGCTGGGGTAATGGTCGTGGTGGTGTGTGCGCGTGGGATCGAAGTGGTAAAAAATACATGTAATTTTGTTTTAAAAAACAAATGAAAAATAAATTTTATTTTTGAGGCATTGACATTGGGGTCGGCGTGGTGGTGGGATTGGGTGAAAGGTGAGTAGGGTAAGTATTTTTATCTATTTAAAATATGAACCAAATTAATTACTCTATCTATTTTTAATTAATTTATATTTAATTCGATTATCTCGTTTACCGACTTAATATCTTAAAAGATCACTCAACTTTAGGTATTAATCTAGCAAAGTTATTAAAGTTTGTTTTGTATCAAAAAAATCACTCAACTTAGATTTTTATATCAATAAAATCACTCAACTTTAAGAATTGATCTAGCAAAGTCATTAAAGTTTGTTTTGTATCAAAACAATCACTCAACTTAGATTTTTATATCAATAAAATCACCCAACTTAGACATTTGTGTTATTTAAATCACTAAACCAAATTTAGCATTAATTCTTTTTGTTTCATAGAAAATAGACCCTACAAATAAATAAAATTAAGAAAACTAGTTTTTTTTTTTTAGGGAAAATTCTTTAGTGAAACAAATACTCTTTGTCTTAATATACTAATTACTAAATAAAAAGAAATAATTAGGAGTTCTATTTATTGGTCCACTATGTGTTTGTTTTTTAGGATTAACACAAATAAATTATCAATGAAATTCGTATTTACAAATCTAATTAGGACTCATCAGAGAATAAGAGTACTAAAATAATATTTAAAATTGTGACCTCAATTAACTTTCTAAATATATTATAACTGACCGTTTTTCTTTACAATGCAAAAATTAAACAACAGTGCTATAATAAAATTTGTCTTTTTTGTTTTGTAACTTTTTTTCAAAAAAAATAAAATGAAAAAATAATGTTATATATTATTGTGCTTCTTCATTGAAGCTTAAATTATTTTGGCTATATTAATCTTGGTCTTTCCTTATAACGTTAATTTTTCAACTTAATTTTTTGCTACTAGTCAATTTTGTGTAAATATTTTTTTAAAAATAACAATAATAATAATGTCATAATGCTTACATACTTTAATATTATAAAAGTATGTATTTCATTAATTAAGCTTGTTCGTAAAAGTTTATTAATAATTTAATTTTTATTCATTTATAGGGTTTATATTTATATGACATAAAAAATAATTTTTTTTACTATATTAAATGTTTTTTAGTGATAAATTTAGTTAAATAATTTTATTGATACAAAATAAAGTTCAATGATTTTGCTAAATAAATTTCCAAAGTTAAATGACCTTTTGAGATATTAAATTTTATTGATACAAAATAAAATTTAATAACTTTACTAAATAAATTTATAAAATTGAGTAACCTGAGATATTAACTCCTCGTTTACCACTCCTATCTAATACTAACCGAGTGGAGTCGCTGAATTCTCAGTTTATAACCAAAAATAGCGGAAATGGAAGTTGCGAGTTAAATAGTCTTTTCTGGGTAGTAACGCTTATAAGGTGCAATTTGGTAGGTGAAAGTCAGTGAATTGGATAAGAACAATGACGCGTAATCTCTTCTAGGCTCTAGCCAACAGATTGAAACAAAAGTCACGTGCTGTGGCACGTTGCATTACACCATACGTTCCATGTGCCGCCTCCCTATTGGTTTAGACTTATGCGTCTGTCAAAGCAAACTTAATTCACTTTTAAAATGCATAATTACACCTGACCACAAGCATTTTTTGGTAATTAAGAAAAAAAATATGTGGATTTGATAGGATAAAGTTTTATCTCTATCTTTCAAAAAAGACAAAATAAGTAAATAATTAATGAGTTATGGTAGTGGGCACAACCCACAAAGCACTATATATAGGTGGAGCCTACTCATAATATCCATCACTCTTACTATTCTCACTTATTTTTTGTTCTAGAAATTTGTTCATCAACAACAATGGCGACTTCAACCCTAAATCTTAATGCTCCAATGTTTGTTCCCTTCGAGTATCGTCACTGGTGGGATCTCGTTCACTCTTCTCCTTGGTTCCGCCATTACTGGCTTCGTGAATGCTTCTCAGATCCCGAGGCTGACAACGATTTCTCCCATACCTACGATTCTGTTCTCCCTGATACCGATTTCATCAAGAGTAAGTACCTACTTTACTAGTCATTTAGTACTAAAAACAGTATTTTCGTGTCAATTGATTGAATTTTTGTGTTGTGTTTAGAAGAGGAGAATAAGAAGGAATTGATTACTTTGGGGTTGTTGGAATGGAACAAACCACGAGTTACAGCTGAAATTCCAAAGTACGTGAAGAAAGTGCCGAAAATTGTGAACGTCAAAGTGAGCCCTAGGCATATCCAGCAGCCCAGATAGAGCGAATTACTACTCGGAAGCATTTAAGTCCGTTAGTATCTATCGTGTAAATAGTGCGTTCAACTTTTTCTGTTCCCCTTTTAATCGTCAATAGCTTGTTTTAACTTTCCCTGAACCTTTTGAGGTTCATTTTAGCATCAAAACTTTTTCTCTTTTGCACCTTGTAAATTGCTTTTCCAATAAATGCCAGAACAGAAAAGTATGCATTATATCTTATTGATCTGTATGGTAGAAATACTTCAGAAATATTGTTTAGTAGTATAAAATTGATAAAATCAGGACAAGTGTTAATAGGATTGATAAAATCAGGACAAGTGTTAATAGGATAGTAATATAAAATTGCAAGATGGTATTGCGCACTCTGGGCTTATTGATTAGCAACTTGATTGTTGATCCCAGTTGCTTGCTTGTTTCCCGATCTTGTGAAGAACTTTGATCACTTTTTCGGTCGTTACATTTCCAGTTACTGTTACCTTGTTTAGCTGTTTATCCACATCATATGTTTCAATATCTGCTCCATTCACATCCAAAAAAAAATTAATCAAAAACCCCAAATCCTACTTCAATTTCTGGAAGATAATTTTAGGAATTTGAAGTTGTAGAGGAAGACTTGTCATACCTTCAATTTTCTTGATCGTCTTCAAGATTTTCTTGATGCATTCGTCGCAGTGCAGACCAACTTTAAGCTCAACAACCTAATGTACAGATGAAAAATAAATTTCAAAACATTTGAAATCTGATCAAATGAGAGAAACCTGGAAATCTGATCTAATAAGAGAAACCTGTTACAACACGAATGGTTTTGAGGTACTAACATTGGCCATTGTAGTTTGCTATGTTACAAAGCTTCTACAAAACAATCTTCCTGATGTTAGTTTAGAGAAGAATGAAGATATGATGAATGATTAATGTTGTTGAAAATATTTAAAAGGAGGGGTTGGGTATAGGATTCTTTACTTTAAGTGAATGGAAATTATTTCACTTTGCCAAAAGCTACTTTAGATCCTTTTTTCTCGACTCGTAAATTATGAGTCTCCTTCAGGGCCGTGTAAGTTTATATTGCCTAATATTCTTGAAGTGCCAACCAGAACTATAAAATATTTGGAACCCAAAAAGGGCCAAAATATGTTTCGTATTATTACAAAATAATGTAAATATATTGTTGTTTATATTTATTTTCAAAATATGTTTCCGATTCAAATAAACTCTCATTATATTTTAATACTCCATCCATTTCAAAAAGATTGGCCTAGTTTGATCTGAAACGGAGTTTAAAAAAAAGACTTTTTAATCTTGTGGTTCAAATTTAAAGTTATGTCAAATATATTAAAATACCTTTTAATCTTGTGGTCTTAAACATGCCACGTGGAAAGTTAAAAGTTAAAGTGTTGCCAAAAAAAAAAAGGGGTTATTCTTTTTGGAACAGATTAAAAAGGAAATAGGGTAATTCTTTTTGAAACGGAGGGAGTACAAATTTAAAGGGACATATCACATGTTCGGGATTACATAGCTTATTCCTAATTTTAAATATCCGATTTGTATAGAAACCCAACTATTTAACCCATTGTGACTCACTCTCTATTCTGGGGAGGATGAGGATCTATATAGTTTTGGGGTTCCACGACACCTGAACTGAAAGTCAAGAGGGGGTGAACTAAAATTTCCTTCAGTCGACTTCCTGTTCTGGTCAGTCGATTCACCTGCACGTTAGTAAAATAGATAAACAGTAATGATAAAATTTTCTTTAGTCAACTTCCTACTATGGTTCGGATCACCGATGTGGTGCCTAGTCCAGTCCTCTTGGGTCACAAGGGTTTCCTTAAGAGCTTGTTGAGAACTTGAGTGTTACAGAATGTTACGATTAACAGCCCGTCTGATATGCTAATTAGACCTTCTTCTTTGACACAACCTCTACCTGTATAACCTACACTCAGGTCTTTCTTTCTCTTTTATTTTTTACAATTGTTCACTCAAAAGTAAGGCTGGCAAGGGGACGGGGACGGGGACGGGGACACGGACGGGGGGACGGGACGGGACAGGGGATGGCGATGGGGGGATTTGGCCGGTCGCGGGATTGGGGGGATAAAAATATGTCTCATCCCGTCCCACTATATATACGGGATGGGACGAGGTTTGACGGGACGGGGTGGGACGTGGTTTGGCGGGACGGGACGGGACGGGGGATTTTTTATTTTTTAAATACTTATTTATTTGTATTGAAATTATATGTTTTTAGCTAATAAATTTTAAATTTAACTTTTAACTTTCAAATTTCAAATTTCAAATTAACTTTTCAAATTTCAATTTTCAATTTTCAAATTTCAAGCTTCATGTTTCAAATTTCAAGTTTCAAGTTTTAAATTTCAAATTTCAAATTTGAGAAGTTTAAATTGTATTTTAAATATTTTAAAGTAATGTAAACTTGAAATTTCAAATGTCAAGTTTCGATTTTTAAATTAAGTATTTTAAAATTAGTTTAGTATATATTTACATATGTATGTATAATTGTATATATTAAAATTAAAATGCAAGACAATAATTGTATAAAAAAGACTTGAATAAAACCTTTAAATTTATTCAATAAAATCTAATTGCAATACAATTAACAAATATTAGTGGAGTAACTAATCTACGCAGCCACCTTTTAGGAAGGGTTCTGTTTCAATAAGTTCTCATATGTAAAACTAATATTTGTTACAGATATTAGATGAGTAACTAATTTTACGCAACCACCTTCTAGGAAGGGTTCTGTTTCAATTAGTTCTCGTATGTAATCTAATAATATCTGTTTTCTCCTTTAAAATTCAATTCTAATTGTCGCATCATATCGATGGTGATATCCTCCGGTGTTGGCAAACTTACTAGAAACTCTTGTGACTCTAATTCATCACCACTACATTCAACTGCCGTTTTGATCCAAGTTTCTTGTTTGGAACTTAACTTTGGCAAATTATTATTCCTCCTATCGGCACTGACCCAGTCTCTAAATAAAACTGTTGTTTCCAAACTGTCTTCCGCCAATGATTGTCTATGATCGTCAATTTGAAACCTTGCCGCACTGGAAGCAGCCTCCGATGCAACTGATGAAGCTTGAATAGCTAGAACATCACGAACCATTTTGCTCAAAATTAGAAATGCAACGCTCCGTCTCCTCCATCATCCTAATAAATCTTCATTGCCATCTTTGATTTCCAATGCTTCTAAAGATTGATTAAGATATTCTTTAAAATCATCACAGTTAGTAGAATTAAGACCAAGAACACCTCGCATATAAGTTGAAATTCGAACTTCACAATCAATCTCAGGATTAGAAGTCTGACCAACTTCTCCTTGAGTATTTTTCGTAGTTCTACATTTTTCATACAATATTTTTGTTTCTACTTTTATGCTATACACGTTTCACAAGTTGAAATTTCTTCCGGTAAAATTTCTAAAGTTTCATAAAAAGTGTCAACAAGTGCCTGCACACCTCATAATTTATAATCAGGATGAAGTAAAGTAGCAGTTAAATAAATATGAGGAATAGAAAAAAAATATTTTTAAAATTTTTCAATCATACCTTCAATTGCAACTCTAAATTTATCTATTTTTTTATATTTAGAAAATTGAATTGAAAGAGCAAAAATATTTATTAATACTGATGAAATAGTAGGATAATAAATTCTAGAAAACATGGTTGTAGCATCATAAAAAAGTCTTAAAAATTGTAAGAATTTTTTAGTTTCTTCCCAATCTTCATCACAAATTCTATCTAATGGGTCATCGTTATGAGCATTAAACACCATTTGTATGGGTCTTTTATATTTGTAAGCAACTGAAAGTATTTCGTAAAAAGAATTCCACCTTCTTTTAATGTCTTGGAATTTTTCTAGGTGACAATTCACATAGTAAACAACGCTCATTAAATTTCCTTATTCTAGCAGCTTTGTTAGTATGAAAAATCCAGGCAACGACATATTCAATTTTCATGCAACCACAATCAAATAATGAAATAGCATCTTGTACAACTAAATTTAATATATGTGCAACACATCTAACATGAAAAACATTACTGTCAATTGGACATAATCTAACTTTTAAACATCTTAGCAGCGTTTGTATTATTAGATGCATTATCTAATGCGACAGACATTACGTTATCTATAAGCATGTAATAATCTAAAACACTTAAAATATTTGAAGCTAAATATGCACCAGTTTTTTTCTCTACACATTGTTTATAACTTAAGATTCTTTTTTGCAAATTCCAATTATGATCAATCCAATGTGATGTAAAAGTTAAATAATCATTTCCATTAACACTATGACCCATGTCCGAAGTTATAGACACTCTACTATCTACTATGCTAAATATACAACAAAAAAATTGACAATGTTTACCGTGATATTAAAAAACATCATATTTAACAGTATTTCTTGAAAAACCTCTATAAGCAGGATTATAAGTTTGTTGAATATATTCAATAAAACCGGGATTTGAAGGAAAACTATAAGACAAACCACAAACAGAAATCATTTTAGCTAAATTTTCGCGATTTAATTCCTTATTATATTTACGTTGTGTTAATGGACCACCGGGATTAGAAGGATCTAATGTTCCTTGAACCATGTTAGAAGCCCCTACCGATTCATTACCGCTAATATCAAATTCATTAACTGGAATTCTTTTTTTTCTATTGGCTAATGATTTAGCTTCTTTATATTGAATCGGCACACAAGATAATAAATGTCTATTTAATCCTCCTATCCCACCTTGACCCCCACCTTGTTTATGTTTAAAAGGTTTCTTACACTTATTACAAATAGTAACACTATTTTCCTTATCGAAAGTCATAAATTGCCACACAATAGAAGTTTTAGGGCGTTGATACTTTACACTTCTCCCTTGTGGGAGTATAAGGGGTGGACGTCCACAATTTTGCTCCGTTGAATTTATAGTTTCATTTGGAACTTGTGTCGCCGGACTAGTAGGTGTATATTCTAATTCCTCTTCTCCCAAATCAACTTCTATTTCTTCACCTGAATTTTCATCAAGATTAGGATTAATATTACTATAACTTCGTTCTACACTTTCGTGATCGAGTTGAACATTTGAATGAATATCATAAGCAGTATCATCAACATAAGTAGAATCATTTTATTAATTATAACTCTAGACATTGATTTAGATGAAGTACCACCACATTTACTATTATTTTTTTCTTTACTGTTTTTTTTTTACCAAAATTAGATATTTTTAAAATGCCACTTTGTTCGTTCTCTTATTCTTTCTCTTTTTCTTTATCGATATATTATTTGCTAGAACTCATATTTAATTATATATAAAGTGTAATATAAAAATAATAATAACACAAAAATTAAAGAGAAAAAATAAAATATAAATATTATGAAACGAATGTACCAAAAATTAAAATATATGTATTATAATAATATGAGAGTTAAATGGAATAGAAATTAAAACTTAAAAATTAAGATTGAGAGTTGAGAGTTGAGAGGATATAGAAAATAGATGATAGAAATGAGAATAGATGATTTTGTAAGAAATTGTAAGGGATAGAGGGGTATTTATAATATTAAAAATGGGTTAAAGTGTAATTATGATAACTTGAGGGTTTAAATTAAAGTATTAAAGTAGGGGGTGGTAGGGGGTGTTGGGGAAGTGAAAAAGTTGAAAAAATCCGTTGGGGGGGCCCACTAGCCGTTTCCCCAACGGCTGCCAACGGATAGTTTTTGATTTATTTTTATTTTTTAAAAAATAATAAAAAAATAGGGGCATCCCGCGAACCGGCCGATTCAGTCGGGCCGGGTCGATCGGGACAAAGGGGTGAACCGGCCCCTGACCGGTTCCTTGAACCCCCATCCCTAAAAAACCGTTTGAGTGACGGGATCGGGTCCGGTGGGCCGGTTCTCGTGCCGATCGCGGGCCGATCCGGTCCCCCCGCCAGCCTTACTCAAAGGTGTACAAACTTTTATGAAACATAAAATAAGATCACAATATAAGTTCAAGTGAAGTGTGTACTTCACTACTACGGCTAAGAGAGTTTTTTTATAGAGTGGACGACTACTGCTCTATTATAGAAACCCAAGGGTGTTCAAATCAAGGATCCTTAGATTGAATCCTTGATTGATTTGCTGAGTCATGTCCATATCAGATATGTGCATGATTAAATCAATTACTTTCGTTGTTAGATGATCTCCTTGAATCTTGGTTGATATTGGTAAATTTCACAATATATTATTTCTTTCTTCTTTTGTCTGATGATCTCCTTAGATCTTGTCTGCTACAACAGTAATCTTCAGAATATACTTTTTCCTTAATTTATTAAGGGACTGTCTCTTTTCTTGCATCTTGGTTGATATCCGCGATATGCCAAATATATTATTTCCTTGATGGACAAATTAGCTCGTTCCCAAGTGTTTGTGCAGATTGATTTGAGATCCCTTGCCATTCGTGTGTTGATCTCTCTTTCTTGGTTGATTTCCTTTTTGAAATGATGGATGATTGAATCAATCTTTTAGATTGATTGTGTGTTTATCCATTTCCATGGTTGCTGCAGATTGTGAGTTCAATCTATTCTTTAATTGGTGCGATCCTTTTTTGTGTACCTTTTCTTGATCCTGCGATATGAATTCAGTTTGTCATTATTCAAAATATCATAAGTAAACAATCTCCCCCTTTTTGATAATGACAACAATTAAGATTTTTAATACGAGTTTAATTTGACTTCCCTGTTCTATTCATGCTCCCCCTTATTGTATGCCTACTGTGTAGATTTCCAGCATGCTCCCCCTTACTCTATGGTAAGGTTTAATTATTCTCCCCCTTTGGAACAATCAAAAAGGAAAACAAAAAAAAGAGGATAGGCCAAAAGAACTCATAGTCGTAACGATCACCGAGAGAATACTTCAGGGTGGTGATCATATTCCTCTAAAATGATGCACAGTATATTTAGATAGACTAATAGCACTATTATTATTGCAAAAATAGGTACTCCCTCAAAGGATGAATCATAGTCGAGTAGTTGATGCATCATCCAAAGTAGTTAAGTGCCACAACTTTCAACTGCCAAATACTCATATTCAGTAGTTGAGAGGGCAATAGAGGTTTATTTCCAGGGAATAAGAGATTTTTCCAAAAACTGGCATGATTCACTGGTGCTTTTTCTGTCATTTTTATCACCTGCAAAGTCAACATCTGAATATCCAGTTAAATCAAAACTTTAAAAAAAAAAGGATATCATAACCCCATATCAAAGGTTCCAATGAGATATCGAATAATTTGTTTCACAGCGGTGAGATGTGATTCCTTTGAAGCAGATTGAAATCGTGCGCATTTACAAATGTTGAACATGAAGTATAGTCGACTATCAATGAGATATAATAGAGATCCGATCATTCCTCGATAATGTTTTTCATCAACTGGTTTTCCTGTTGTATCGGATTCTAGACAAGTGGAGGGACTCATGGGAGATCCGAAGTCTTTGCCCTTTTCCATTCCAAACTTTTTGATCAACTCTTTTGCATACTTACCTTGATTTATAAAAATTCCTTAATCTGACTGCTTAATTTGGAGACCGAGAAAGAATGAGAGCTCGCCTAAGACTCATTTCAAATTCACCTTGCCACATGAACAAAGATTTCATCATAGTCGACTCCTTCTTGTTGTGAGTAACCTTGAGCTATTTACCAAACTTTTGTCCAAATAACTTTTCCATTTTCGTTCAATTTGTTGCGAAATACCCACTTGGTTTCTATCACAGAACAATTCTTAGGTTTTTCAATAACAATTCACATTTGATTCTTTTCGAATTGATCAAGTTCTTCTTTCATTGCATGTATCCATGACTCATCTTCTATTTCTTCATTAATTCGTTTTGGTTCCATTTGGAATTTGAGAGCCATTGAAACTTGTTTCTTGAGAGAGGATCTTGTCTAGATTTTTTCATCTGGTTTTTCTAAAATGAAGTTTTCAGGATAGCTGGCATTGAGTCTCCATTCCTTGGGAATATTTGCTTTGTCATCTGGAATAGTCGACTCTGCTTCTGTAGTAGCTAACTCTTCAGTGAGATCTTCAGTAGACACTTTTGAAATATCTTTTGCTAGTTTGTATGAATTACTTTCATCCTCGCCTGCGTCACTTTCATGTATTCTTGGTTTAGTGTCATAAAAAATAACAAGGACAGATTCTTCAACATTTAAAGTTCTTTTATTAAAGACTCAAAAGGCCCTGCTAATAGGTGCATAACCTAGAAAAATACCTTTGTCACTTCTTGGATCAAAATTTTCAAGATAGTTCTTACCATTATTGTGGATAAAACATTTGCAACTAAAAGGATCGATGGAAATAGTTGATGTTAGGTTTCTTTCCTCTCCATAGTTCATAAGGAGTCTTCTTCAGTATAGGCTTGATAAGACACCTTTCTACCACTCTATTTTGTTGATGTGATCTGCTTCTTTGCATGTCCAAGCTTTCGATGCCATATATAAGGATCTCTTGAGATTCTACTAGATCACAAGATGAGTTGAGGGTGATAGTTCCAACTCCAATTACTTCTCCTTTTGCATTATCTCTAAATATTACAAACCCTTAAGTAATGTTTTTAATAGTTAGAAATTTTCTCTCTTTCCACACGTGTGTCTGGAGAATCCACCCACATTCCTTTCCTGTAGGTTTTTCTGGTATGCTCCTGCAAAACAAGTAGATTAATTTCTTTTTGAAATCCAAGTATTCTTGGGTCCTTAAGGATTAAGATTAACAACTTTTGGTCTCCAAATTCATTTTCCAGAGGAAAGTTTCCTACAGTTTAAGAATTTGTGACCAATGCCACCACAAGTATAACAAGAGAAATTAATAGCAGTTTCAGCAGAATGATTAGAGAAATTCGATATAGATCTGTTGGTTCTGTAGGAACTTTGATTAGAATATCTTCTCCTGTTGAAAGTAGTTCTGATAAATATGACATAGTTATGACTAGGAGATTTTCTGATATTGTTCAACTGCACTTTTACTTTTTCCAATTCTTGTGCTAGCAAGTCGACTTCAATTTGACTTGCTTCGAGAAGAATCTGTCAGTCTTTCTTTTCTTGAGCAATCTTATTGTATGCATCAACTAATTTTTGTAATTCATCAATAACCATGTCCAAAGAGTCTTGTAAATCATTACAGTTAGAAAAGTTAAAAGCTCTTAGCTCACGTGTTTCACCTAGTGCCATCAAACATATGTTGGCGGTTTCATCATGATCATCTTCAGATATTTCTCCTTGACTTCAGGTTTCGTCATTTCTTCGATTATTTCTCCTTCTTCGTTCTGGGCAATTTTGTTTGATATGTCCTTGTTTTCCACAATAGTAGCAACAATCATCATTTCTTTTGAATTCATTGTTATTGAGTTCCTGTTAAGGTCTCTGCCTTCTTTGTCTAAGCATTTTTTTTACTCCTCTATTTATGAGAGTCATTCCTTCGCTTTGATATTCATCGATTTCCTCTCCAATGTCAGATATCTCAGTCGTAAATACCACAATCTTCTTTTTATCATCCTTTTGTGCCTATTAATATGATTTTGTTCATAGTTCATTAAGTTACCTAGAAGTTCATTGTATGTTATTTTCTGTAGATCTCCATCTTTAAGAATGACATCTTTAGTTCCCAAGCCTAGGGGAGACTTCTAACGAGTTTTCTAACTTGTAGTGCATTTGAATACACCATTCCAAGTGATTTGAGTTCGTAAACTATTTTACTGAATCTCAAGAACATGAATTCAACATTTTCATCTTCGGCCATTTTGAGCAACTCATATTCATTTACAAGTGAACTGATCCAAGCTTCCTTTACTTTAGTAATTCCTTCATAAGTCACTTCTAGTTTGTCCCACATTTCTTTTGCAATTTCACATGTTGATATTTTATCATATTTCGCTCCACTCACTGCACAATATAACAAACTTATAGCTCTAGCATTAGTTTGGATTACCTCTTGTTGTTCCCTAGTGATATCAAATGATTCAGGATCAAATGGCTTTTCAGTGCCATCTTTTTCAGTCCATTCTGGAATAGGCTTCGGGCCCTTCTTGAATACTATCCATGTTGGATGATCATTTGAAGAGACAAAGATTCCAAATCTATCTTTCCAGTGAGGGTAATGTTGTCCATTGAAGTATGGTGGTCAGTGTGAAGAGTGTCCGTCTTGAAGTAACGCGCCAAGAATTTGATAGTGTGTCATTGGATCTTTGCTCACGTGTGGTTAAACACTTTACTGGTGAGACCTGCTCTGATACCAATTGAAAGTCAAGGCGGGGGGAGGGGGGGGGCTGAATTAAAATTCCCTTTAGTGTCGACTTCCTTCTCTGGTCAGTCAACTCACCTGCACGTTAGTAAAGCAGATAAACAGTAATGATAAAATTTCCATCAGTCGACTTCCTACTCTGGTCAATCGACTCACCTGCACGTTAGTAAAACAGATAAACAGTAATAACAGCTTGCAGTAAGTAAATAACACATAGTGTTTTTATACTGGTTTGGATCACTGATGTGGTGCCTAGTCCAGTCCCCTTGGGTTATAAGGGTTTCCTTAAGAGCTTGTTGAGAACTTGGGTGTTATAAAATGTTACGATTAAGAGCCCGTCTGATATGCAAATCAGACCTTCTTTTTTGACACAACCTCTACCTGTATAACCTACACTCAGATCTTTCTTTCTCTTTTCTTTACAATTGTTCACTCAAAGGTGTACAAAGTTTTATGAAAGATAAAAGAAGAGTACAATATAAGTTCAAGTAAAGTGCATGCTTCACAACTATGGCTAAGAGAGGTTTATATTGAATGGACGACTACTGCTCTATTATGGAAATCCAAGGCTGTTCAAATCAAGGATCCTTAGATTGAATCCTTGATTGATTTGCTGAATCATGTCCATATCAGATACGTGCATGATTAAATTAATTCCTTCCTTTGTTAGATGATCTCCTTGAATCTTGGTTGATATTGGTAAATTTCAGATTATATTCTTTCCTTCTTCCTTTGTCTGATGATCTCCTTAGATCTTGTCTGCTATAGCAGTAACCTTGAGAATATACTTTTTCCTTAATTAATTAAGGGGTTGTCTCTTTCCTTGCATCTTGGTTAATATCCGCAATCTGCCAAATATATTATTTTCTTGATGGACAGATTTGCTCGTTCCCAAGTGTTTGTGCAGATTGATTTGAGATCCCTTGCCATTCGTGTGTTGATCTCTCTTTCTTGGTTGATTTCCTTTTTGGAATGATGGATGACTGAATCAATCTTTTAGATTGATTGTGTGTTGATCCATTTCCATGGTTTCTACAGATTGTGAGTTCAATCTATTCCTTGATTGGTGCGATCCTTTTTTGTGTACCTTCTCTTGATTTCCTGCGATATGAATTCAGTTTGTCATTATTCAAAATATATGAATTCAGTTCAATCTATGCCCTATTTTTAGGCATGATATGTAAATTCTAATTATTACTAAATGTATCCGATACATAACAATAATCGATCTCAAACCGAAAATCTTATGGACAACACTTTTTTATTTAATGTATCTAGTAGAAATATAACACTTATCAATTTAAATTGAAATGATCTTCGTGATGTATCTTCTTAAATTTTTTGATAATTTTGAATCAAAATTGAAAGAATCTTCAATGAACTAGGAGAACAATTTTGAAACTCAAATTTTTTTAACACTTTTGAATCAAAACTGAAAGGATCTTCAATGAACTGTGAGAAGAATTTTGAATCTCAAAATTTTTGACAATCTTGAATAAAAAATTGAAAGGATCTCCGATAAACTTGAGATATCACAAAAGAAATTGCGTGCTTGTTGAACAACAATTTCATCACTTTTGTGTCCTTCATAACTCACCTTGCTTATCTAAAAATTTGACAAAAGTTTTTGAATCAAATCTAAAATGTTTCTTGGTTCTGTTAGGATTTATCTATATATAATTAAAAGTAAGAAGAAACGTAACAAGATCGAAATATTCATTATGCATCGTATGAAATTTTTGGCTAATGGATGAAACAGAGAAAACAATAAACAAGAAGAAGAAATTTAATTTTTAAATTTTTTGATTTGTTACACTATATGATTGAATTCTTGACAATAATATGAAATGGGAAGCGCAAATTATGGGATCTTGATTTGATTTTCAGTTTTTTATTTCCTTAATTAATGCAACAAATGGATATTATGAGATCTTAATTTGATTTTTCATCTTTTTTTTTTCTTAATAAATGCAACAGATTGATACATAATGTATCAACAATAATGTTTCCGGATCCTTAATTATGTATTCGAAATACTTAAAAAATATGGGATTGTGTAATTAGAAGAAGGTAATTTATGTTTTACACTATGAGATTTATGTAAGTTATACATAAGTTGACTAATATTAAATAAAGATAAGAGATAGAATCATAGAATTTGACTCAAGAAGTTGATGACTTGGTATACCTCATTTTAATGTGCTTGTAGTAATGCTTGACACTAAAATTTAAAAAGAAATTTTAAAAAATTGCAATTCACTTTTTTCAACACTTTTCACTATTTTATTTTTTACAAAGTACAAAAGATGTTAAAGAGGATAAAATTATATATTTAAAAAATTATACTTTTTATCATAATTGTTTTCTACAAAAATTTTAACACATAATTTATTTTTGACCAAAATTTGAGGCCTCCGAAATTTGGGGGCCTAAGGCAAGGACCCTATTTTCAATAGCATAGAGCTAACCCTGATACCAGACCCTTTCTACACAGAACCTCAAAAGCTAGCATAAAAAATCAGACACAAAACATATGCATATATACATAGGGCAACCAATGATCCGCGTTTATCACTCGGGTCATATGTTGAATCATGAGAGCAGTTAGACTCACCAATTGATCTTGAGTAATAATATAATGACCTCAATCAGATGTAAGTCACAACGTAAAGCTTCATGTCATCAATATAGGGGAACAATACTTTATTTACTAGCTTGAACAACAGCCATAGAGGTAGGGTATACATCCCCATTTTATTTTCCAATGAAAGTGGGATCAACCTCATAGTACAAATTACATCCTTAAGTTGGAGCATGACACGTACAATCAAACATCTGTTACGTATATTGCCTAAATTTGACTTCTTTGTCTTGTTTTTCTTCTTCTGATCAAATTGTTGGGAAAATGCGGAATAACACAAAAATATATATGGTCAAAATAATGGAAATAAAATAGAAAAATAATGAGATAAAATATTTCACGTGGAAATCATTTTAAATAAGGAGAAAGCCACGGGCTAAGAGGAGCTACTAATATAGATAGCAAGGAATTTTTATACTGTGTAGTCACGAATACAATATTAAAATGATTACTACACACTCAAAAAGAATAACACTCTTTTGATTTTTCACCTAACTAAAAATATCGCTCATACTATATTTTTCTTCACAGGCTATTTTCGTCTATGGAAACCTCACATTTCTATGTTTTTCTTTCTCTGTGAATTGGTGTGTGTTTGAAATGAGCAAGGTCTCTCTATTTATAGGAGAAATCTATTCCTAATGATGTCACCAATGACATCATGAAAATATTAAAGTTTTAGACTTTGCAACTATGTTGTTATCTTGGTAAGATTTAGTTGGTGTATAGTTGTACCAAAGTGAGACATTAACAAAATAGGCTTGAAACCCCACAAATCTCCCCCTCTAGTCTCATTCACTAGAAGGAGGTATCTTCATCTTCTTTAGAGAGAGCTCATACCCACAAGTTCTTTGCATAACTCGAACTTGTCTTTTGATATCGTCTTGATCAACATATCTGTAGGATTTTCACTTGTTTGGATCTTTTTGATGTGAAATGATTAACTTTTCACTTTCTTACGAATCCAAGGATATCTGATGTCGATGTGTTTTGTCCTTGCATGGTACATGGAGTTCTTGCTCAAGTCTATTGCACTCTAGCTGTCACAATAGAAAACATACACCATTTGTTGCAATCCAAGTTCTTGAAGCAACCGCTTTAGCCATATTATCTCTTTACCTACTTTAGTAATCACAATATACTCATCTTCAGCCTGTAGATAATACAACACACTTCTGCAACTTTTATTGCAATAATATAACTTTTCTTGAAAAAAGTAAACAAATATCCAGTAGTGGATATCATGTTATCAAGGTCACCTACCATATCAACATTTGTATAGCCCTTCAAGATTGAATCTAATGCTCCAAAACACAAGCATTCATCTAAGCTTTCCTAAAATATTTGAGTATCCACTTCACAGCTTCCCAATGCTATTTTTTTGAATTGTCGAGAAATCTTCTAACAACACCAACTGCGTGAGTAATATTAAGTCTAATGCGTAACATACATACATTTAGAATTTTAACGATGGAGGAATATGAAACTTTGGTCATGCTATCTTTTTCCTCCCTAGCAGTAGGACACATCTTTTTGCTCAACTTCATATGACCAGAAAGAGGTATGCTAATATGCTTAGCATTCTGCATATTGAATCGCTCTAGTACACGTTCAATGTACTTCTGTGACAAATAATTTTTTTTTCATCTTTGAGACGAGTAATTTTCATGACCAAAATTTGTTTGGAATGACCCAAGTCTTTCATATACACAATTCTTTCTTCAACTCGTCAATCTTGAAAGTATTTTTACCCACAATCAACATAACATCAACATACAAAAAGAGGATGATAAAAACATCGTCAATTTCTTTTTGTACAAATGCACAATGATCGAAAGAAGTCTTCTTATAGCTTTTCTCCCTTATAACAGATTCCTGCCACCAAGTTTTGACAAGTCGCTAACTTAAACTTCTTATACCATTGTCTAGGAGCTTGCTTTAGGTCATAGAGACTTCCTCAGAGTTTGCCAACAAAATTTTCTTTACCATTTACTTTGAAGCATTCAGATTGTTCCTTATAAATCTTTTCTTCTAGGTCACAATGAATGAGAATCATCTTCACATCAATCTGCTCAATCTCTAAACTAAGATTAGCATCCAAACCTAGAACTATACGAATTGAGGACATCTTCACGTCAAGAAAAAATATTTTGCCAAAGTCAATAATCTTTCTTTGACCAAATACCTTAAAAACCGATCTAGCTTTGTATCTGGACATCAAGTTATGTTTTTCAACTTTAACGTGAACACCCACTTGTTCTTCAAAGCTATAATGCCCTTGGGCAATTTCACCAAATCATAGTGAATCTCTTGTAGAGACTTCATCTCATCTTGTATGACTTTAATCCATTGATCCTTGTGCTCATCTTTCATGACCTCCTCATAACATTCAGGTTCTCCCCCGTTAATGAGTAATACATACTAATTGGTTGAATAACGATAAGAAGGAACCAGCTATCTTGTGGACTTTTTAAGTAGAATATTTAATTCGTTCAAAACTTCATGAGAAAGAGGATCATCAATAACAATATCATTGTTATTATCAACATCGACATGTTGATTCGATACAAGATTTTGGGCGTTATCATGATTATCAAGCCCAACAACATCATACACACTTGTGTGAGGAACTTCATTTAGATAAAATATGCCATCAAAACTTGAAAATTCTAGTTTATCCCTTTTGTCAATATCTTAATTTTTTTGATTCTCCATGAAAAATATCATGAATCCTCACGAGTTTCTTCTCAATTGGATCATATTGCTTGTAACCATATTAATCAAGGTCATATCCAATGAAGATGCATTGCCTTGTCTTGGCATCTAACTTTGACTTTTCATGTTTGAGCACATGTACGAAAGCTTTGCAACCAAATACTATTAAATGGTCATCGGAAACATCCTTGACATACCAAACTCTTTTTGGAACATAACTTTGCTAAAAACAGTAGGAGATAGATTAATTACATGTGCAGTGGTCAATAAAGACGCACCCCAAAATGAGTTAGACAACTATGCTTCAGAAAGCAAACATCTAACTTTTTTCATCAAGTTCATGTTCATCCTCTCATCCAAACCACCATTAGGCTGAGGAGTCTTAGAAGGAGTCTTCTGATGTCTAATACCTTGATGCTTGCAATATTCGTCAAAAGGGTTCAAAATATTCACCACCATTATCAATACAGATAAATTTCAGTTTCTTTTCAATTTCTCTTTCAATTGAAGCCTAAAATTGCTTGAAGACACCTAACACTTGGTCTTTACTCTTTAAGATATAGACTCAAAAATTTCTTGAGCAGTCGTCAATAAAAGTGATGAATTAAAGTGCACCACCCAATGTCCTTATCTCCATTGGACCGCATAAATTAGAGTGCACCAATTCAAGCAACTCTGTCTTTCTCGAAGAAAGGTTAGACTTAAATGAAACTCTATTTTGTTTACTAGTCAAGCAATGTTCACTCTTTTCTAATTTAGCACTTTGGAGATCTGACAATAATTTCTTTTTGGCTAAAAGATTAAGTTCCTTCTCGTTGATGTGGCTAAGCCTCTTGTGCCATAACGTTGAAGAGTTATCGCTCTCACCGCATTCACCATATCAACACAAGCAGAAGTTGTACTCCAATATATATCACGATGTTTGTTACCACGAGCCACAACCAAGGAACCCTTAGTGGGTTTCCATTTTCCATCACCGTTGGTACCAACATATTCTTCATCGTCCAAAACAGCAATAGAAATTAGGTGCAGACAAACATCATGATCCTGTTTCACATTGTTCAAAACTAGTTTAGTTCCAACACTAGTTTCCAAATAAATTGTACAAATACGAACCACCCTCGAAATAGTCTCATTACCCATACTCAAGGTTCCAAAATCACCAGGAGTATGAGAAAAAAATCCTTCTTTGATGTCACATGAGATGTGGTACCAGTGTCCACAAACCACCTTGACTCATCACAAGCAATATTTATCATACCCGCATCAAGGACGGTAACAAAATCTTCCTTGGTGACTGTGGCTAGGCAATTTTCAATGGCATCTTCTTTACTGTACTCTTTTTTTTCCGCTCTCCCTCCTCAACTCCCTGCAGAACTTATTTGTGTGTCCTTTCATGTCACAATGATAACACTCAATATTCTTAAGTTTGGCTCTAAATTTTCTCCTATTTTGTTCTCTATTTTGAGTACCACGAGTTTTGTTTCTCCATACATTTGACGAAGAATGACCTAGAGAATTTTCTTCTCATCTCTTCGTTCAAGACACTATTTTTGGCGGAATTCATAAAGATCACAATATCCGAAGCAGAATTTGACAATAAAGTTCTAAATATTTTCCAAGAGTTTGATAGGAAATCAAGTAGAAGCAAGTCTTGCATTTCTTCATAAAATGTGACCACAGTAGATAATTGGTTCATGATCCCCTGAAAATCATTTAGATGGTCTGTCATCGGAGAACCATCATGATACTTTAAACTCAACATCTTCTTTATTAAGAACATTTTGTTGTTACCAGTCCTTCGAGTATACAAACTTTCAAGATGCTCACATAAGGTTCGAGCACGTGTCTCTCCAGAAATATGGTTCAACAGATTATCGTCAAGCTATTGCCTAATGAATCTACTCTTTATCTGTTTTATTATGAGGATTTACAATGGTAAAAATTGGTTTGTAAAAATTCTTGACATAAAGTAGATCTTCAATTCCCCCTTCCAAATGACATAATTAACATCATCCAAAGTAATCATTCTACTTGTGTTGACTTCTATTCCCCCCCCCCCTCCAAAAAGAAATATAGTTATTACAAATCAAAATAATTTTTTCTGATTTAAAAGTTCAGATGTGCTGCAACCACAAACTATACTCTGCTGAAACCTTGTCTCTAATACTAGTTTGTTAGGAAAACACAGACTAACACAAAAATACATATGGTCAAATAATAAAACTAAAATGAAAAAATAATGACACCAAGAATTTTATGTGAAAATCCTTTAAAATAAGAGAAAAATCACGGGCCAAGAGGAACAACTAATATCACAATAACAAGAATTTTTATAATGTGTAGTCACGAATACAATATTCAAAATGACTACTACACACTCCAAAGGAATAATACTCTTTTGATTTTTCACCTTACTAAAAATATCGCTCACACTCTATTTTTCTTCATAGATTGTTTTCTTGTATAGTATATGGAAACCTCACAACTCTCTTTCTCAGTGAATTGGTGTAGGTTTGAAATGAACAAAGGCTCTCTATTCATACGAGAAATCTACTCCTAATGATGTCACCACTGAAATTCATGAAAATACTATTTTGGTAAGATTAATTGGACTGTAATTGTATCAAAGTGAGAATTTGAAAAAAAAGGGCTGAAACCCTACACAAATACCTATAAAACTATAGAAAAACATAAAAACACATCAAAAGACATGGAGAACTTAGGAAACAATATCAAACGTGTCATATAGACGGACACTCTCATAATAACTCTTAGGTCATCAAGAATCACAATCTCGAGCATTGTGTCAATCTGCCTCCAATCAATTTCGGGCCAAGCGTCACAGTGGGTTGTCATTGCACACTGAAGCGACACTTCAACTCTATAAATCTATAAAAAAAAAAAAACTCTTTATTTTATCTATATAACGATTTAATTTTTTGGCAAAGAGTGTTTGACTGACCACCCTTACTTGTTTGTAGCTCCGCCCATACCTCTACCGTACAAAATTGGCTCACATATATTGTTACAAAAGTAGCTCACGTTACTCCTACCATTATAAAAATGATAAAATTAACTATAAATTAATTTTTTGATTTTTTTTAAAAATTACATATTTGACTTAACTTACATAAAAAATATTTTTTGACTTTTTTTATCTTTATTATTTGAGTTTCTTATTCTTATTTCATTGTTTCTTTCCTTCTTTAGTGTAAAAATAAGAGAAATAAAAGAAAAGAGATGCAATGAAAAAGAGATGTAATCTAGTTTTATATCTCTATAAAAAAAAAGTTGTGGCTACAAGAAAATAAGTGAAATAAAATAAAATTTACCATAAAAATAATAAATTCAACCGTTGAATTAAAAAAAGTTGGGAAAAAAAAACGTGTGAAAATTATCAAGTAAACCCCTCCATAAATAATATTTTTAGTAAAAATATTAAAAATTAATTTATTTCAATTAAAGAAAAAAGTATATATGTGTCACATTCTTAAAAAATATATATCACCTCTAAATAACAAAGTTGTGAGTAGATTCAATCATTTTTCCAATTCTTCTTGACGCATCTTAACCCGTTTGAACCAATATAGGTCGGCCGTGGATGTAAGAGTGAAATTAAAATTGAGAAGATACACGCGTGTGGACACGAAATGTTGCAAAATCAAAGGACCGTTGAGTCGTTGACCCAAAATTAGGGGCACATCAGATTGAAGTGTAGATACTACGTATCCTTAAACGGAATACGTTACCTATTTTTCCTGATTGGTTCCTAAATTTGATCGCACTTCCAATCTAACAAAAGATTCTTCTTTTTCTCTAACCTAAAAGCTCTTCAATAATAATCTCTGTTTGTGAATAATTTAGATCCGAAGAATGGGAAACGCTCTAAGATCCTTGTATGTTAATTGCTGTAAACCTTCAGCAGACTCTGATTCCCTCACCCATCATCCTGGCGTTTCCGCTTTAGCACACGATCTCTACAACTTTGAAATCAACTCACAGGTAATTGACGTTCAACAATTACATTTTTTTAAAAAGATCTACCTGGGTTGATCAATTTTTTCTCTTTAGGTTCCTCAAGGACTAACTACGCATGTTGTATCATCCAAGAAGGCACAATCTAACTGGTAAAACTTTAGAGAATTGGGGGTAGTAGCTCAAGAATAGCTGTTTGATTTTCCTAAATTGTACATTTTTGGTGATAAATGAAGGTATAAGAAACTTTCGGATGCGTGGAGAGAAACAAAGCCTCCTCCTAAAACACCTGAAGAAGCTTCAAGGTTTGTCATTCAGACCTTGAAGAGACATCAAAAAGCAGATGTTGAGGTTTGTAACTTTGTACTGAATTTCCATAACACTCACAACTTGTTATAATGTCTAGCAAAATTGATTTCAGGGGTTACTGGCTTTCTATGGTCTTCCTCTTCCTCACTCCTTAGTGGAACTAACTAGTGATGGCACTCCTCCATCACACCAACAAGGACTCAAGTTTGAATTGCATACTCTCCCTGTAAGAATATCGAAACTTGCTTAGCCTCTGAATCTTCAAAATTAGTGTTGTAATACTCGTAGAGTGTATGTGCTAGGTGGATGCAAAGGCTGTGGCAGACGGAGATACAGTAACTGTATATGTTAGTACAACAGATCCTAGAGAGGCATCGTGTCTACCAAGAGACGTGCAAAATGCAGCTATTCAAAGATCAAAGGCACGGGCTCAGAAAAATTATGCAAAAGCAGATCAACTGCACAAACAGATCATAGATTCAGGTTATAGGTAAGTTGCATAAAGCATACCTTTGTCTCTTTTTCAACTTTCATTCACCCAATTTATTGAGATTCTGTCACAGGTCAATACCAGTGAACCACGAGGAAGTTCTTGCTCGAAAATATAGGATCAGATTAAGGTATTAAGACACTTGAAGATCTTTAATTTCTATATATAATTTGTGAAATTGGTAAATAACGAATGAAGAAGAAATCAGGGGGATAGATGCACCAGAAAGTGCAATGCCATATGGTAAAGAGGCCAAGGAAGAACTGACTAAAGTTCTCCAGGGGAAGAGTTTAAGAGTCTTAGTTTTTGATGAAGATCGTTATGGCCGCTCTGTAGGGGATATATACTGCAATGGCATATTTGCACAGGTATTGAAATGAATACCATTCTTTCATCTCCCAGTTATTCAATTTAGGCTCTTCCAGTTCTAAGTTGACTTCTCAAGTAGGAGGTGATGTTAAAGAAGGGCTTGGCCTGGCACTATACCGCGTATGACAAGCGTCCAGAGTTAGATAAGGTAATCTGCATTTTTATGTCGCTAGCTATAGACTGACGACCAAACCAATTTTTTCTTAATATATTTCTCTATGGTTTAGTGGGAGAAAGAAGCTCGAGCAAAACGAATTGGCCTGTGGGCAGCCAGAAATCCTGAAATGCCATGGGAGTGGAGGAAACAGAAACGTGAAAACCAACGTTCATGAATAATTAATTCAACAGAGAGTTGCCCCAACACATTAAAGGCACAAGGAAGTCACAGTTATGTTGTATTCAATTGTCAAATTAGGAGGTGCAATGAAGAAGCTACATCTCCTAGTAATTTAATACCAAGGAAGCCAAATTTAGTGTGTACTTGGGCATTCCTTGTTGTATATTGTATAATACTTATTTCTCAGGTGCTTCTATATCTATGACCATCAAAACGTATTCCTCTTCCTCTTTTTTTTCGTCATTTCATAGTTAATTAAGCAAACCTAACTTAGGTTCCACTTTCAAGATAAACTACAAAATATACCAATGTTTGCTGTAAGTGGACAACTCTCTAACAAACATCATGACTTGAAAGGCAAAATCCACTGAAGGTGGCTTGACGAACTAAACAAAGAACAATCAACTTTTTCAGTTTTCTTCCCAGTTAAACCAGAATTACAAGATCAAACCACCATGACACAACGAAAACCAAAACTAATTAAAAATAATGTTATTTGCTAACAGTCCAGTCAGAACTATGGACATGGAGTACTTCAAGTGAAAAAAAAAAGAAGATATCATGGAGATCAGAACAGCAGGTCCAGTTGAATGAGTGTCTGTTACCAAACTGCAAGGTACTGATGGCTCGCATATGCATAGCACAAAAATACACTGCATAAAACAAATTCTAATTAGTGTATTGTAGGATATAAAGTTCCAGGCATGAAAATTATGGCATGCCCATAGGCAGAAGAAATTTGAAAAGGATGCTAAAACATGCGAGTACAATTTAACATTTTGCTCCATTTCTACTGAGAGATGATTGGATAAGCAACCAGACTCTGCCCCTCATAGACCCCAAAAAAGACTACCATAAAAGAAAAGAGGCTACAGTACACAGCTGGAAAAAAAAGTAGCTGTTGCCTAGACGGCTAGACCTCTAAACAATTGCAGGTAATAGTTGTATTTCCACCATCATATCCTGCACATCCTAAGGACATGCACACATGTATTAGGATATCATTTGTTCTGATACAAGCAACAGAAAATACCCCCAACAGTTGGCCCCTTCTGCATTACTTGATGGAGACTCATAAATGATACTTCACAAATGGGAGTTACCCAAACCAAGAATGACAACAGATATCACAAAGATGGAAAAAGCTTTTCGTTTTTTACAACAGTAAAAACGCTCATGTTTTACTCAGTAAAGCAACAATCTCATAAATACCCAAAGATGCATAAAATGAATCAAAAGACATTGAGAAACTAGTGTGGACTCGACTAAAATTGCAAATGAGCAAATTATAGTCTCTTACTTTATCAACACAGAAAAAGTGTCACAAGTGGTGGAGCAAAAGATAGCCACACTTAAAAATAAATCTCTAGCAGAAGGACAAAACTGTCCGGTTTTTTCCATCTTAAATCCCTTTCAAGCAACTTTATCTAAAGCCTTTATCATATACACTTACGTATTGTTAGGGTTTTAGTTTGGTGGGTCGCAGGTTAGGTTTAATGGGGGGATTCATTCAAAACAAATAAATTATCTGTGGATCCACACATAATCAACGTTACATTTTATTGTTGAACACCACATGGTGAATCATATTGTATGGTGATATAGTTGCTATTATCAAATAAAATTAACAAAACTTTCTTTAAATGTAGGGGAAAAGGTCAAATATATGTAATCAGATCAAACAAACTCAAGCACGCAATCTCTGTGTGATGTGTGGCATATACTTTTTCTATTTCTTTCAGATAAGTATGTCTGTGATATGTCCTTAATGGAGTAAACATATTGTGCATGATAAGAAGTACTCCCTCCATCCCATATTAGTTGTCTAAAATGGACAACTAATATGGGACGGAGGGAGTAGAAAATAACTTAGTGGCCAATTACCACCAAAATACACATCAAAAGTGGCTCAACAACTTCCCATCCTTATCACTAGCAATAGTTCGAGGTGTATCATGCAATCTAACTTCTTTTACAAATAATTTAGCAACATAGGAAGCATAAATAGTTTTTAAGCATAAACGGAACGACACACTTAAGAACCTATCTTTTAAACATTCTAAAAACGCAACACCAGAAAACAACAAACATAAAGTCCTCTCATTTGTTCAAAACCCATCAATTTAAAGAGAAATGTACACCAGCTACTTTAATTCCATCCCAAGATTGTCGAGATCAACAAGATGGAAGGGAACAGTGAGAAAACAAGCGCGAGAGATAAAAGGAAAAAAGAAAAGAAAGAGGGCCGAGAAAAACCAAAAACAGCCAGGAAAGAGGCAGCAACAAGAGAGAAAAGAAACAAGGGGGTTGGGCAAAAATATAGGAACCAAAAAATAAAAAATCTATACATAATAATCAGAATGATTTGAGTGTAAGAAAAGAGGGTAGTCCAAATACTCCTTACATGTAGAGATTTGTTTAATTCTAATGAACTCATTTCTTTCTTTACATACTTCTATTTACAATCTTTTGTATGATTTTGGAAGTGTATTTCCTAAGGATTTACCACCTTTAAGAGGAATAGAACAGTATCTCAAATTCCAAATAGGCCTCTTCCCGTAGGAGCAATCCTGAAGAACCAAAAGAACTACAAAGACAAGCTGAGGAGCTTTCTGAAAAAAGTTTTGGAAAAAAAGGAACACGAGTACATATTACATACTATGTATTAGTCCAATTGATGCAAAGAACGGAACTTGGAGGATGTATGGGGACGGTTGCGCCATGAATAAAATAATGGTAAAGTATTGTCATCTTATTCTTCGTCTTATAACATGTTAGATCCATCATCAACGGCATGGTTCTAAAGTCTTCTTCAAAATTAATTTGAGTAGTTACCATCAAATTATAGTGAATCCCTGTGATGAATGGAAAACTGCTTTTAAGGCCAAGTATGGTTTATATGATGGTTAGTGATGCATTTTGACTTAAATAAGCATCTTGCATCTGACTTAAATAAGCATCTAGTTCGATGAGAGTAATGAACCATATGTTTAAGAGATTCAAGGCCAAAGGTTGCTGATAGATGATGAGGCTTACTTAAGGGCTTCCCTGACAGTGGAGTTTGAGAAAAATGCAAAACAGGAGGAGTGGTCTGGAGACAAAGATCAAGGGCATTGTGGCTTAAAGAAGGGGACAAAAACACCAAATTATTCATAGAACTGCAAACTGTCATAGAAGGTTTAATAACATTGATAGGTTGGTTAGTAAAGAAACTACCTTAGATGAACCCTTAGAGATCAAAGGAGACTATAAAGTTTTACCAGAATCTTCACAAAGAAACAAATGCATGGAGACCACTCTATAATACCAATGCAGAGCCTATAATCAATGAGGACGATAATAATATGCTTCAGTCAATTTGGGGAACGGGAAATTAAAGACTCTATAATGGCATGTGCTGGGGAGAAGGCCCTTGCCCTGATGGCTTCTCTATGGCATTCTTTATATACAGTTGGGAGGTGATGAGTAGTGAAGTGGTGGCTCTTGTTTAGAATTTTATGACCAAGGTTACTTCGAAAAAAGTTCCAATGCTACTTTCATTGTACTGATACCAAAAATGTGGGGGGCTAAAGAGTTGAAGGATTTTAGACCTACTGATAGAGCATTTAGAAAATTATCTCAAAAATCCTGACTGAAAAACTCAAGAAGGTAGTGTCAAAGTTGGCGGACAGCCAGAAGCTGGCATTCACCCATGGAAGTCATTTTAGTAGCTAATGAATGTGTGGTGTGAGAAAAATTACAAAGGCCCCTGGCATCTTATGTTAGTTAAGATGAGAAGGCTTATGATCATCTTAACTAGGAATTCTTATGGAGGACATTAGAGAAGAAGGGCTATGGTAATAGACGGATTAATTGGATAAAGTTCTGCTGTAACACAGTAAATTTCTCAATATTGATCAATGGTTCACCATCTATTTTTTTCTCGTCTAAGAGAGGCCTCAGACAAGGGGATCCTCTCTACCCTTTTCTCTTTATTTTGGCAATGGAAGGTCTAATGATATGTTGGGAACAGCTGAGGTTAATAATTGGATCAGGGGTTTAAATGTTAAGCCTGGAGACGGTCTTGGTCTGTCTATTTCCCACCTTCAATATGCTAATGATACATTGGTGTTTTGTGATGCAAATTGTGACCAAATGAAACATTTGAGGGTTATATACATTTTGTTTGAAGCTATATCTGGACTTCATGTCAACTAGGGGAAAAGTCTTGTTTACCCAATTAATGAGGTTCAAGGAATTAACAGTCTGGCCAAAAATTTTGGGAGGGAGATAGGAAAACTGCCTACTACTTACCTCGGCATGCCCATGGGTGCTAAGAGTAAGTCACAAAGTATTTGGAATGCTATCCTAGAGAAGTGCGGAAACTTGTCTATTGGAAGAGTCAATATCACTCTTTTGGAGGTAGATTGACTTTAATCAACAATGCCAACTTATATGATGTCCTTATTCCCCATGCCAATGAATACTGGCATGTTATCAAGAAACGGGATGCAATCGGAAGGAATTTTCTGTGAAATTGTGAGAACAGGAAGATGCTCTTAGTAAAGTGGGAATCTATTATAACTTGCAAGGAGGAAGGTGGAATGGGAATAAGAAATCTGAAATCACAAATCTATAGCCTCCTATCAAAATGGCTATGGAAAATTTGCAACTGTGGAACAATCTCTATGGAAAGAAACTATTATAACAAGGTATGAGATGGATGGTTACTGGACCACCACCAAGGCACCTATGACTCCAGAGTCCAGATGGTGTTGGCTTATGGAGATCAATTAGGAATCCGTAGCCCAAAATTATCAAAAAATCCAAGACTAAAGTAGTAGGCAAGGAAGACCTTATTCTGGGATGATATCTGGTCAGGGCAACACTATTTGAAGTCTCTATTTCCTGACCTTCACTTTTTGAGCCAGCAGAGAATTTCACAGTTATGGAGGTAAGGGACAACCCCAAGGAATTTCAATTTCAGAAGACTTCTTAACGATTAGGAAGTTGATAGATTGACAGAATTCTACAAGACTCAGGAACAGGTCCAAGATCTCACCACAAATGAAGACAGCTTTATTAGATGAAAGACTAGCTGGGAGTATTCTCTGTTAAATCTGTTTATACTTTATAACTGTTTCCAGAGCACCTATTCACAAGGCGGGTGTTGTCCTTGAAGATGATATCGAAAGTCAAAATCCCACACAACGTAGCATGCTTCACATTGTTATTGGCAAGACAAGTTGTCTTAACTCAAGATACGCTTATAGAAAGGGGTCTTCTGTTCCAGATATTCTTGGTGTGGTGAGGAAGCAGAAGCGGAGACAGTAAACAATCTCATTTTACACTGTAAAGTGACGGATCAATTATGGCAGATTGTCATTAACTTGAGGGGAATCAAGTGGACTATGCCAAGGAGTACACAGGAAGTTTTAGCTTTGCTAGAACAGAGATGGTAATCTGTCAGGACATGGAGGGAAAAAGGATTGTCCCAGTTTGCATATGGTGGACAATCTGGAAGGAGAGAAAACAGAGATGCTTTGAAGACAAGAGCAATCCTTTCCCAAAGATAAACAGGAATTGTTCAGCATTTTTTACTATTGGTGTATTCATGAATACCCTCATTTTGACTACTACTTGTAATTATTACTGGACTACTTTCTTGGAGTAGTTCTTTTGTTTATACTGCATATGTTGCCTGCTCAGCAACAAAAAAAAAAGAGATCAAAGAGCCCAGGAATGATGTTGCTCGAAAAAGTTCCAACGTAAATTGGTTGAAAAGTGAGATAACAATATCAAGTTCTTCTCTTGCACACCCAGTACTCATTAAAAGATATAGCTTCCTTGGAAATATATAAAATAAAATAAATGGACAGGTGTTCATGAGTATAATCAAGTTAGGAAAAAGATTCTACGATATTTACATACAGTCATTATATAAGGAAAAGGAAGTGTTGAGGCTAGGAATGGAGGTGTTGAATTGCAAAGTATTAGCCATGAAGAGAAGAGCTTGAAGGGAGAATTTTAGAAAACACTCCGTAAGTCTTTAGAGTTTTTTGAGAAAAAACTTTTGAGTTCTAATAACGTTATCGAACATGGTGTAGAGATTGCCTGGGTGATAAAGCACAGAGCACTTCGACCATATAGTCTCAGTTATACATTTTCCAAATATGATTGGGCATGGTAAACAATGATGCAATGAAGTGTAAGGATCACTTCCACCAATATGGATCCTTATTCCCTCTTTCATGGCCACATATCCTTCCGGGTACGGAATGGGGAATCCTTTTTTTACATGAATCCTATTTTCATTCCTCCTGAAAATCCATTTTTTCTCAACAATATCTTCGTCATTTGATTCCATAGAACTCCGATAGATAAGACTGAGAGGACGCCCTTGTATTAATTGCTCTACCACATATGTTGTAGTTATTTTATGTGGTCACCTTGAAAGTTAGTGGTTTTCCTGAGATCATCAGAGTTCTTCACCAAATTAGATAGAGTGGGGACGATTAGATATTTTTTCATCTTGAATCTAGCACCCTCACAAGTACTATTCCTCATAAAAGAATCTTTCAAAATCTGTCACCCTTGGAGAGAGAGAGAAGCTTTAGTTACTCATATAATCATGATTCCAGGAAGGGGAGGAGGGGGGTTGTATAATAAAGATTTTCAACTTAGAACTCTGGTAGGGATGTAGAAGAATGTGGCAGAGCTGTTGTCGGTAAAATTGAGGTCGGTAATGGATATAAGCTCACATCTAGCAATCAGAATGCTCTTTTGTAAAGGAGAGTAACTCTGGATGCAAGTTTACTTGCTAATGAGATAATAGGCTCTAGAATGAGATGTGATACATCAGCATTACTAATTAATTAACATCAAAAAGGTTGATGACAATTGCATTGGAATTTCTGGTTATACATCCTTTTCAGGAAGAACATGGGGAAAAATATAAGAGGTGAAAATATCATTGATTATCCCCTACGAGATTCTCCAGATTTGCATTCGACCATATGTCTGCCAAGAATTTTTTTATTCTAGTTTAAACTGTATGTTTGAGTAGGAGCAAGTGTGAGATTTAGAGAATTCTAATTTTAGAGAACCCAAACTGCCTTAAAAGATAAATATTTAGTTTCATATTAATTGGGTGTTTGGAGTGACTTATTTTTAGTGACTTTTGGCTTTTAAACTCTTTTTTGGTTTTGGAAGTGTTTGGATAACACGAAAAGTGTTTTTAAGCTCTTTCAAACTGAAAAGGTACTAAAAAAAAGAGTCACAAGTTGGGTGTCCCAACTTATGACTTTTGACTTTTAACTCATACCTAGCTTTTTAGTGATAGGAGGGTTTTCCAACTAAGACGAAGATATAAGCCGATGGTCCAGGTACAAGAGAAGACTTTATAAGCCACATATTCGGAACTTGTGCTTTCCTATCCATACCGCTTTCCTTCATAGAAGCAAAGGAGAACGCGATACTGATTCAGTCGGAGGTATACTACTTTTTTCTGATCAAATCAACCCACTACTCAACTGCCCACATGTGTGTCTGAATCAGTGCTGACAGTCGCCTTCAAGTCACTTTTTAAAAGCCAATACAAACACCCTAAATATGCTAAATATAAAGTTGGATGGATGAATACAGATGATTCATATAGCCGACTCCAGCTAATTAGCAACTGTAATACAGATTTATTGATCGATTACAGTAGATGAAATAGATCTATTGTCATCGTTGATAGATAGGAGGAACAAACCATATATAGAGGTTTCTTGAGTGGCAGTGAGGTGAACAGTGGTAGAACGAGAAGATACCTCTATTTCAGTCTTCAATAGCAGGTGTCTTCTAAGGCACAGATAAGACAGGTATGATTCACAGGCAGAGCATGATGTGATTTAAAGTAGTATCAGAACTGTTAGAATATGAGCAGGTTTATACAATCCTATTAGAATATGAATAGTTTATACAATACTATTAAAATAGGAATAGGTTTATATAATCCTATTAGAATAGGAATAGGACTACTAAATAGTATCCTATTTGGTAAAGGATTGTATTCTATGGTCTATAAATAGGGTCTCATATAATAATGTAGATACAACAACAATTCAATAATATTATTTTGCTATATTTCTCACATGGTATCAGAGCCTCTACGATCTTGGTAAACAATCAAAGAGCTTCAGCTGTCGGCGGGCGGCTATTACTCATATATGCCGCCCGTCTGGCCAATGATTATGTTAGCAAAAGTTGGGTCACCGTGTATCTTTCTAGTGACTATTTTCCCATATTTAATTTTGTAGCATCGTCCCATCTTTCCGGTGATTACTTTTTCATATTTAATTTTGTAGCACCGTCCCATCTTTCCGGTGACTACCTTTTTTTGCATATCTGATTTGCGTAGCACCGTGCATCTCCCGGACTACTTTTCATATTGAATTTGTGTAGTACCGTGGATTTTTTTTTCCGAACTATTTTCTCATATCTGAGTTGCATAACATCCTTAGATTTTATTTGCATAGTTCCATTCGTCTTTTCCGGTGACTCCTCAAATCTGATTTGCGTAGGGTTGTGCCATCATTCCAATCCTACCTATATAATTTCTCTTTTTCATTAGGGTCGTGCCATCATTCCGACCCTACCCATATTATTTCTCTTTTTTTGTCAATGGGGTCGTTCGAACTATCCTATATAATTTCTATTTTCTAGTTGGGTCGTGACATCATTCCGACCCTACCTATATAATTTTATTTCTTAGATTGTGACCATTTTTTCTAATACTACGGCATATGAGCATGTTCCAATAATTATTTTGGTGACTTTCTTATTTAATATTAACTCATCTATTGATGCCAACATGATCCATATACTTTATATTAGATTTGAGCACTTTGTTGCTCAGGGGGAGTTTAGTAGCCTTGTATGTCGATTGTGTTGTGTCATCGATTGTACAAATCACTCTATGGTCTAGAACAATTTTTTCTCAAGCTTGGGTTGGGAAGTTCAACACCAACATTATGAATCAAATTCAGTATTTCATGCGAAGATTAAGCACATTGAGATTTACTGGCATTATGCATCAAATTCAGTATTTAATGAGAAGACAAGCACATTAAGATTGACCGTCAATTTTGTGAAGTCTGCAAATATCTCACCAAGCCCCTCATCGGTTCCCGTGTTAAGTACATTTGTAACAAGCTAGATGCATGAATTGTACGCACTAGCTTGAGGGGGAGTGTTAGAATATGAGCAGGTTTATACAATCCTATTAGAATATTAATAGTTTATACAATACTATTAAAATAGGAATAGGTTTATATAATCCTATTAGAATAGGAATAGGACTACTAAATAGTATCCTATTTGGTAAAGGATTGTATTCTATGGTCTATAAATAGGGTCTCATATAATAATGTAGATACAACAACAATTCAATAATATTATTTTGCTATATTTCTCACAAGAACTACATGTAAGCCTGGAAAATGCAGAATTATTACTGGTTGGAGAAGTGGTGTAAGTTGGCTAACATCCCGGCAACGTATATTATCATAATATATGGGCCTATCTCCAGAAGGAAAATTAAAGAACACTGAACTAAGACTACCAGTGATACAGTCATACAGAGAATCAAAATGAGATTGGAAGGGTGGAACAAGCATTCCTTGTTTGAGGGCGACACAATAGTTTTCAATCAACTCTCTAGTTGGAAAGCATCCTGGAGCATAGATCACTTACTAATGATGAGGTTCTTCAAAAAGGTCATTTGTCTATGGAGTCTAAGGTAACAAAGAATGAGGAATAGCATTGAGGAAGAGGTCTCGAGTACAATGTTTGAAAAGTGGGGATAAGAATACCAAATATTTTCACAGAATTGCTACAGCGCATAAGAGACTTGACTCTATTGACACTTCAGGTGATGATGGGGCTACCATCTCTGATCCAGATTCTATAAAGCTGAAAATTCAGAACTACTATCAGACTCTTTACAAGGGAACAAGACTTGGAGGCCAGACTTGAATCTTCAAGGGATCAATGGCATAAACAGAGAGGAGCAGGAATGGTTACAAAGACGGTTTGAATACGAAGAAGTTCTTGAATGTATCAGATTATGTGCAAGTGACAAAGCACCAGGACGGCAGGACCTGATGGATTTCCAATGTATTGTTGTCAATCTTTCTGGGTATGTATTTAAGAAATCCTATCCTAATCTATTCTCTTCAAATGTGTTGTTGTTGTCAATCTTCTTCAAAGCTGGAAAGAAGCTGGGTTCAGTGAAAAAACAGATGTAGGTGGAGAATCATATCAGCAAGCATATGATGGACAATCTGGAAGGAGAGAAATGCTAGGTTTTTGACAACACAGAGAATAGTATAGAACAGATCAAATTGAATAGTATCTGGATTTTATGTTTTAGGTGTAATCAGATTTGGTCTAATGATCCTGTATCTATTATTGATGTGTTAGATTCATTATAGACATAGGATCTGGATTTACTTGTAAATATGGCCCTAGTACAGCCCATGTACTGATCTGTTTCTATCAATATATACAAAGTTACCAGTTTCCAAAAAACAAGGGTGGTTGAAAGGTTTCAAGCTTCGCATCAGGTGAAGTGAGAATTTGGAAATCTATCATCTGCTAGTAATTTCTTGGTGAAGCCAGAATTTGGAAATCTATCATCTGCTAGTAATTTCTTGTGAAGCCAGAATTTGGAAATCTATCATCTGCTAGTAATTTCTTGTGAAGCCAAAACAGAACAAATTAGCTACATCAGGGTGATTCTTGTAACCTTTGAAGTAGTTTTGGATTGTGTGTGGATGGGAAGAAAAGTAGCCTATTCCCAAGATGCAGGGGCTAAACAGATCAGCTGCCAACAGTTTACTTGGCATGCCCTTGGGCAATAAACACAGAGAACTGGAAATATGGGATGGGGTAGTTGAAAAGACACAGAAAAAGCTAGCGAAGTGGAAGTCTCAATATTTATCACTAGGGGGCGGGCTAATTTTAATAATGTTGTGTCAGATTCCTTGCCAACTTATGTTATAGCCTTATTTCTCATACCATCTGAAGTGGGATAAACTGAGAAGGGACTTCTTAAAGCTAGGAAATAGGTTTTTGGGGGGGGGGGGGGGAAGAATTCAGGTGGTCCTGGTATAAGAAATCCTGAAAACGCAGAATGCTTGATAATGAAATGGATATGGAGATATGAGGGAGAACATCAAACATTATGGGAAGAGGTCATTCAAAACAAGTATGGGAAGAACAGTTCATGGTGCACCAATACTGTCACTAACACTTCAGGTGTCCCAGTTTGGAGGTCAATAAAGACCTTGTGGACCAAAATTCTCAGATAATGTCACTTGTAAGGTAGGCAATGGAAATAAAATTCTTTTTTGGGAAGATATATGGAAAGGACAGATGGCATTGAAGAAATCCTATCCTATATTCTCCTTTTGCACCAATCCTGGGCTGATAATTGGTCCAATCCCATGGGTGGGACATCTCCTTCAGGAGATATTTTAAATGATTGGAAGTGGATAGATTGGCTCAACAAGAAATCAACAGCTTCAAAGACACTACTCCAATCCCCGACACAATCATATGGAAACAAGTTAACGATGGTAAACTACAAAAAAAGAAGGGAGCAGCCAGGATGTAGGATAGAACCATGGACGCAGATCTGAAAAAGTTCGGCGCCAACTAAGGTTAGATGTTTTTCAGCACCAACTAAGGTTAAATGCTTTTCTTGGCTGGTGGCCAGGAAAGCATGCCTTGCACAGGAAATTCTGAAAAGAAGGGGGTTCCAAATAGTATATAGATGCTTCTTATGTAATGAAGCAGAAGAAACTAATAGCCATCTGCTTCTACACTGCAAGATAACTGCACAAATTTGGTCCTTATTGTTAGAATAGGAATAGATTTATACAATCCTATTAAAATAGTAATAGATGCTTCTTATGTAATGAAGCAGAAGAAACTAATAGCCATCTGCTTCTACACTGCAAGATAACTGCACAAATTTGGTCCTTATTGTTAGAATAGGAATAGATTTATACAATCCTATTAAAATAGTAATAGGTTTATACAATCCTATTATAATAGGAATAGGAATAGGAATACTAAATAGCATCCTACTTGGTAAAGGATTGTATTCTAGGGTGTATAAATAGGGTCTCAATATAATAATGTAAACAACAATTCAATAACATTCTTTTCCTATATTTCTCACATGGTATCAGAGCCTCTAGGATCTTGGTAAACAGAGAGCTTCCACTGCCGGCGGGCGGCAATTATCCATATAGGCCGCCCGCCCGTCCGTCCAATGATTATGTTAGCAAAAGTTGGGCCATCGTGTATCTTTCTGGTGACTATTTTCTCATATCTAATTTGTGTAGCACCGTGCCATCATTCCGGTGACTACTTTCTTATATCTAATTTGTGTAGCACCGTGCCATCATTCCGGTGACTACTTTTTCATATTTGGTTTGTGCGGCACATTCCAGTGACTAATTTTTATATGTAATTAGTGTAGCACCGTGCCATTCTTTCGGTGTCTACCTTTTTTGCATATCCGATTTACATAGCACTGTGCATCTCTCCGGAGTACTTTTCATATTTAATTTGTGTAGTACCGTGAATTTTTTTCAACCTATTTTCTTATATCTAAGTTGCATAGCATCATGTGTCTTTTTAGTGACTCCTCAAATTTGATTTGCATAGTTCCATTCATCTTTTCGGTGACTCCTCAAATCTGATTTAGGGTTGTGCGTCATTCCAACCCTACCCATATAATTTTTCTTTTTCAGTAGGGTCGTGTCATCATTCCGACCCTACCCCTTTTTCAATGGGGTCGTTCCATCAATTCGAGCTATCCTATATAATTTATATATTCTAGTTGGGTCATGACATCATTCTAACCCTACCCATATAATTTTATTTCTTAGATTGTGACCACTTTTAGCCATCAAATATAATACTCCAGCATATGAGCATGTTTTGGCCTGTTTTTCAGTGACTTTCTTGTTTAATATTGACTCGTCTATTAATTCCAACAGATCCATACACTTTATACTAGATTTTGAGCACTTTCGGTGACCGTTGCATTGTGAAGAAGTCTATATGGAGCAACCACCTAATTTTGTTGCTAGGGGGATTTAGTAGCATGTATGTTGATTACGTAAGTCATTCTATGGTCTGAAACCGTCTTTGCAAGCTTGGTTTGGAAAGTTCAACACTGTAATTTTATCACTCTGTGTTATATCGACATTATGCATCAAATTCAGTATTTCAAGAGAAGACCCAAGCACATTGAGATTGATTGTCAATTTTGTGAAGTCGAGTGATCAACTTGCAGATATCTCACCAAGCCCCTCATCGGTCCTCGTGTTAATTACATTTGTAACAAGCTAAGTACATGAATTGTATGCACTAGCTTGAGGGAGAGTGTTAGAATAGGAATAGGTTTATACAATCCTATTTGAATAGGAATAGGTTTATACAATCCTGTTAGAATAGGAATAGGAATAGAAATAGGAAAACTAAATAGTATCCTACTTAGTGAAGAATTGTATTCTAAGGTCTATAAAAAAGGTCTCAATGTAATCATGTAACCAACAACAATTCAATAATATTATTTTCCTATATTTCTCACACTTGTTCTTAAGTCTCACAAATAAAATGGACAACGCCTGGACATGTTGCATGTTGCAGATTTGTTGAGTTGATGGATTAGGAGAGGAGGAAACAAGAGTCAAGAGAAGTGGTGGAGTACACTCCCAGCTTGCATTCAGAAAGTTAAATAACATTGTATTATATCCTATGAGTTTTGGTGTAAAGAGGAATGTATAGATGAAGTAGAACAGAAAATTGATCTATTAGGTTTCCTGTACTCCAGCTTTAAGGTATATTGAGGAATACAACATTACTAGTTTCAAAAAACATAACTCATGGGGTGAAATTGCATTGTAGTGAGTTGATGTTGCTTGTTTAAAAAACAAGGGAAGAACCATCAGCTGCTATATTGCAATTCTGCAATGGAACATATTCAATATTTAATTTATCATGGGTACAGCCTATGGCAGTGGCAAAAGCTGTCGCAAGTTGGCAAGAAAGCTGAACTCCAGAAAGAAAGAAGCGTGGAATGTAGCTCCTTCTTGCATTTTTTGGTTGATTCCAAAAGAAATAAGAAACAGCATAATTTTGAAGGTATGGAAAAGCACGTGAGGCCTCCATGAGGTAGAGATAAGGTCTATGTAAACTCCACCCTCCCCGAACCCCACCTGTGGAATTTCATTAGTTTGTTGTCATTGGAAAAGCACATAAGGAGGGCTAAGAGATCATTTTTCTTCCATTTATACTTTTGGTGCAAAAATAATTCCCGTACTAAAGTTTTGATGTATTTACAATTGCATGTAAGTTGAGATCATCTCAGTTCAATATTAATAGAACATCTTCATATACACCCCCAAAAAACAATATACATCAACCCCACATACACAGTAAAAACTCTCAAATCATAGAGATATTTTGTACACAAGATAAAACAGCTGAACTCTATGATTTTTAGCAGACCCATCTTGCTGCTAAAGAAGACAACAAAGATTCTAGATAGAGTGGCATTATCATAAACTACTATATACGGAGTTCAATATACTAGCAAGTGCAACAACTTTCAATCAACTTAGATCAGAAATAGAACAAGACATTGCACAATAGAAGTGAAAGAAACAAATTCAATGGACCCTCTTTTTATTGTTAGAATGAATGCAATGAAACTTACAATGCCACAGCCTGTTTAACCCATGAAAAGAGCTTCAATTTTGCTTTGCGTCGTCCACAGAATCATCAGAATCAGAATCACTGGCATTATAGCCTAAAAAGGGAGAAAAGATGAACACCACACAATAACAGTGAACCAATATAAAAGTTAATCCATAAAAAATAGCAAACAGATAAAATCAGTAAACAGAAAATCTACATACCTGGGCGTTTATCACTCACTTTCCATGCCGATGACCGACTCTTTGAAGCTCGGGTAATCCAAGCTCTTCCCTGTACCCAAATTAACCAATCAGTAGAAGCATTTCCCACATCCCCAGAGACAGCAATAGAGACGGAAAACCGAAAAACTGTCAATGTTTCAAACAAACCTAAAACTCTACTTCTGGGCAGTGGAAAGAGTGGAACTATTTTATTTTGTCTGCTTTGAAAACTTTGCTTCTAATAAATAGATATATGAAATTGAACAGGCACACTGTGGTTATTCACTTCTTTGATTACAGAGAAGATAAGTAAGCATGTAAATGTTGGTACATCCTCTTAATCATGTGTATCTTCATTAAGAATAAACTAAGCACTTAAATCATGCTAATTTTTCTTCTCCTTATTTTCAATTATTAAAGAGTTCAAGCTCAATTGGATTGTTGCTATCTTCACATGATGAATACTTTCTATTTATTATGGGTTTCTTCTAGTAGTATTTCTAAGGCACACACGAGCTTGAATGTTTAAAAGATATTTCATGTGCTTGACAATAATAAACATTTGTTGTTGGCCATTTATTGCATTTTCACCCTTGTTATCGAAACTAATGTAAGACCAACATATTTGGACAAAATAAAAAATATGTAATTGTCAGTGAAGTTGTGTTTTTTTTTCAAATCCAAAAAGCTCTTCTTACTTGGAATAGGTAAGAAGGTTCAGCATTTGATAAAGGAGGTAAAAGTTCAACTTTACCCTGTATAAGCACAAAGAGTGTCAAGTGTAAGAGCAGTTCTAAGTTCAGACTGTGATCTTTCAACAATAAGTTCTATGGTGGTTTTCTCTGTTCATATCTTGTTAATGGAAAACAAACATCTCTACACTGGGTTATTTATATATCACCAAGTTCTAGATTCTTAGCAAACTATGAGCAACAACAATTGAACTAAGAGACAAGGAATAAATGGAAGAAGATCATAGGAAGCAAAAATCAAACACCTTTTGTGCATCTCTGGCTATACCATAGCCACTAAAATACATCTGACCAACAAGGACTTGCATGTTAGCGTCACCAGCTTTCGCCTCCTTGAGAGTATCGTGGAACCACCGCTTGACACAGTCAGCCACCACGTCAGCAAGGGGTAGCCGCCGCTGGTTGGACGAAGAAGTATTGGAATTGGAATTGGAGTTAGAGCTTGCTTCTTCCATGTTCTTCTTCAGCTTCAGCCGCCGCTCCGATGAATCGCCGTCGACCACCGCCCTAGACTTTGCGGCCGCAGGGGATGGAACTGACCTAATTCTGGATGCGGGTTTGACTTGGGTCGGGTGGTGGATTCTGTTGGAGCTGATAATTCTGGCAAAATCTTGAATTCTATTTGGTGAAGGAAGCGATTTCCCCATAAAACGTCGCAGAAAAAAAACCCACTAGGACACTACTTTTTGAATTTTCAGTAATTGCAATGCCCCTAACAAGCAAATATTTGGGTATACACCTACAAAATTGATTTAAAAAATACAAATTAGATCTTAATATTCTCCTCTTCTTTTTTTTTTAACCTTTTTTTTTCAATGACATTTATATTGCATTAGATGTTGGGACTTGGGGCCGCACTCATAGATATTCATTTAGTTTGTTTTCTTTAATCAAGTGGCAATAGAAGATGTTTTGATATTCACAATTTTTTATTTTTTTTAAAAGTTTATTATTGTTGATTTTTTTAAGATTAAATTTTTAATATGTGTAGCTAGCTTTTATCAACGAAATTAAAATTACAGTTTTTAATTTTTTTACGAGTACTTTGCAAAGATGGAACAATAAATGTATTGCATGTTGTGTAAAAAAATAACCAAGAGAATCATAACAATTGACACAATTATTTGTGATAAAATTTTTTACACAACTCTTTGTAAGAAACACGTTTAGGATTAAGAAGTGACGATTGACCAGGAGTGACTCATTATTCGAGTAAGAAGTGAATAATGTTGAGTGGAGCTTTATATTTAGAGTTTACAATAGATACTTTATATACCTAGATATAAAAATATAAATATGATAATTCTTACGAGTTAACGATTTATTTAATAAGGTACTTGTGTAATTCGTCCTCTATTGCAAAGTCGCTAATTATAATTTTTAAATCCATTCTCCAACTGTGAATCTGATAGCCACTACTAATAACTCAATTTTGTGATTGGTCTATCAATTATGATTTGAATTTGAACAATATCAGTAAAATATATTTCTTAATGAAGTCTTTGCACATGGTCGTAAGATTTGACATAAATATTATTATTATTTTATTATTTTATTTTATTTACTATATAGAAGTGTGATGGAGAGGACGACCACTGGCAAACAGATATTATACCAAACATACAAGGGTAAAATTGTAATATGATTTGGTAACCCTCATAAAAATTTGGCAAAAAGATTTTTTGTGTTCATTCGAGAAGCTTTACTTCACTCTAGAATCATCTTCTCTCCGCTCTCTCACTCTCCTCCATAAAAATCTCATTACAATATGAAAGTATCATCATCTCCTTACTCCTCCTTGGACAAATCCTCTCAAGGGGCTATCATCAACCAATCGAATTCAGAAACAAATCACTACTACTCAAAATCAAACACCCAACACCGATTAATTTTGACTCCGATTGAATCAAACCCTTCAAACGAATCTCGATTCACCTATTTTTATGAAAATTCTCCGATTTTTTTTAAAACAAGGTACGAAAAGATGTTGCTTCCTTTTTGGGGTTGTATGGAGCAAAATTCTTTTCACTTCTTAGTTGGATATTATGATTCTATCTTGTATTTCTTTCAATTTTATCTCTCTAAATGTTTTTTTGGTATTTATTAAGGGGATTGAAACTACATTAAAGAGTTAGTTTGATCAAGGTGGAAGAGTGTGTAAATTGACTAGAAATTACATCGGAGAAATTGCAACTGGGTAAGTATTAGAGTTTCTTCAGTTTTGATGCTTTGTTCAGATTTTTTTGTTTTTGAAATATAACATGGTTGCTTCTTTGATGAAAATGTTTGTCCTTTCATTAAATACTATAGATACTTATTTATTCAAATTTTTATTTAGCTGTCAGAAAATTGAATTAAACAAGAAGCAATTTGTAGCTAGGATGAACCAACAACTTGAATAGGGATTCTTTTTCATGTTTTTTTTTTCACTTGAAACTTTTGTAGTACTTCTTAATGTTAGTGTATGCTCTTTTATGTCAAGAGGAACTCTGCATTATAGGATTAAAAAAAAATTCAATGCTCCATAGAAAAGATTCAAATAGTTTTCTAAGCTATTTCAAAGTTGAAATATTGCGACGGAAACTTTGAATCTTGTAAGCTAAAGAATTTTGTATCTACATTGGCGTGAACAAATAATATGATTAGGAGTAAAATAAGAGCGTTGTTTAGTGGGATATTTTGATTATAATTGAAAGTTAATTTTGTTGAAACCTTTCAAATTGGAAATGATTAATATGTCTCAGAAGTCGAGTCATCCAATTATAAAAAATCAGTTTATCTCAAAAACATTGATATGTTGTACTAGAGGCCTTGAACTTCTCTTTTGCAACTTGTCAATTAATGCAAACTTCTCCTAGATGAAAGTTATGTATAGTTAAATTTATAGCTCTCTAATTTCTATTTTTGCACTCCTCAGTTTTTTACTAAGTTGCACGGACTCTTCACTTTCGTTGCCGCACCCGACTCGAATTCTCTAAAAAATACACTACTTTTGGAGAATCCAACACGCACATACGGACATTTTTGAAGAGTCCGAGCAACATAGGTTTTAGATTTCTTTAGTTGACAATTGTTGTTTACTTGGTTTTTGAAGATATATCTAAACGCCTCCCTGTTATTAAGTTAGGTAATGTATCACCAACACATTTGAAATGATAGATCAAGAAAAGCTTTGGATTTTGAAAATTTTTCCAAATGGAGTTATGTGTCATGATTCATTGTGGATAAACTAGACACTATCCCTTTACGAAGGGAAATAGCTTGTAAATGAGCTTGGAAAGTTGGAAAGGGATGTCAAAGAAGGAGAAGGCGCAAGAATTGTCTCTGCAACATTTTAAAAATATGTAAGCTCTTGAACTCTTTTTGATATTTTTTATTCTAAATAGCAGTAGATTTCTTAATATTTGTTTAAGATTCTTCATTTTTGCATCTGGCTGTTGAACTTAATCTCTTATATCTCAATCGCTTGCTGGTTATTTGATTTTTATGGCTCTCATTGTTAATATTGTCTTTGTGCATTATGTTGTTCCTCTTTTTTATAGTTGAAGATATTGAGAGTGGTAATAAAACTTGTTGTAAATTGTATATCACAATTTTTTCTTTGATCTCATATGGATAGTTCTCCTTTGCACTTTATCGGGTGTGGTTCTCCTTGTAGAAAATTGATATGTTTATAATAATGTGACCAATAAAAACAACTTTAGTTCACTGGATAGATAACATGCAAAACTATAAGTTACCTATTAGAGATATAGTTTCTCCTCCCTTCAAATTTGTTGCCAGAGAGCATTTTACAATTAGTAATACTATTAAAAATTACCTAACTCTCATCTCTTGATTCCGATCTTAAGATGTATAGGTCTATGACGAGTCTTATTGTGATCACTTTATGCTTCATTTTTCTGATGATAGAAACCTGGAATCACAACAATGTCATCCTACCTGGTTTATGTATTTCTGAGTTAATGTTAACTTTTCACTTTAAATACGTAGAATTTATATCTTAGTCTCAATTGGAGAGGACACGAATCATTCTTCTTGGAGGATCCTTATTTCTTCCTAAGTTTTTAGATTTCAAGAACTACTTAGGTTATGATTTACCTTTCATTCAAGTGTACATAGTTGAATGAAACATTAATTCATTAAAAAGAAATGATTTTTTGATAGGTTCTTTCTTTCTTCCATTAAAAAAATTATTCTTCTCCCTTATATTTGAAACATAAAGCTTATGAGAAGTAGTCATCTTATAGATTCAAGAATGATAGATAACATGTATACCTCAATATTTTCAGGTTAACTGACCTTCTACTTATGTAAAAGGCAAAATTAGTCCTTTAGATTTGACATATTTTGTGCCTTGTAGAAAGTAAGTTGAAAGCAATATTGTCTTTTGAGTTCTTAGTCGATGAAAATCTTTGCTTTATAGTTGTGTTGACTTATTGGCTTTCATAGTTGTGGGTGAGACCTGCCAAGATAAATAATAGTTGTACTTCTTCGTCTCTGGTGATTGCCGAATTCACCATGTGAATATTGAATGTTCTATATATATTCTCTTATGCTATTATCTTGCTTTATTGGTATTTTGAAAGTATGAACCTTCCTTACAATATTTTTCTTCCAAACCGGAAAGTAAAGAAACACTAAAAGATTAAGGGCATAATCACTTGTTCCAACATATCCGGTTGCTTGACACTTAATTGGTATGATCATTCTTATAATTTTATTTTTGATTTTAGCTTGATTTACTGGTGTATGCATATGTGGTTTTTCTTTCAAAAGATTCTTGACGTTCACCGATTGTTTGAAGGAAAGTCTTTGCTAGAAAAAATGGTACTTAGTTTGAAATGTCAAATAAAATTTGAATTTTGTGTAATTCTTTTAAATTTCCTGAACATATAGAATTGTACCATAAACTTGGCATTATCTTATTGCTTTATTGGTGAATGTTACCACTTCTCATGTTAACAATAACATGTATTGATCCATTTGCTCATCTTCAGGTATTTTATTTCCATCTCCTCGTGTTTGAAATTTGTTTCTTGCCTTAAAGATTCCATTTTCACAACCTTTTTCGTAAATAACTAAATTCATTGTCTTAATGGTGAACTCTCTGTGTTTTACATCTCTAGCTTCGTTAGATTCCAGTTCTATTTTGTTCTTCTACTTTCTATTATGCCTTTTTGCTTAACGTATACTTATGTTTTTTCTAATTACTTGATGCATATGTCTTTATATTTCACTAGTTCATTGTTTTTGGGTCTGTAACTATGTGTTGAACAGAATGTGTTTGGTTTTAAAGATTCAATTTGTTTATTAATAAAGAAAGCTCTTTAACTTCTTGTGAGGACTTCCCAGTGCAAATACAAATATTGCTTCTCTTCTTCCTTCGTATCCATATTTTCCATACCAATATGGACCACAACAAGCATGCACTTCTCTTCTTTCTTCGTATTTGTATTTCCACAATGCACACCAACTTCCTCTCGCTCTCTTACCCTCTTACCTCTTTTTTTTTATTATTCTTTTATGAAAATATTAATTTTGCTTTTGAGCTTGCTCTAGCTTGATGTATATATTTGTGACTAATAGGTATGGTTAAGGAATTTGGGTTTGAAAATTTTCCCTCCCACTCCATGGATTTCACACACTATTTAATTTGTTTGGTGACTATAAAAGGTATAGAATTTTCTAATGGTTGTTCTAGAATTACTTGTGCATTTAGATTTTTTATTAACTGATTTTGTTTATGCATGTTTTAATTTGAATATATGGTGCAAAATTTCTTGAATTCGTTTAAATGCCATTATTTGTAAGATGGCGATGTTTTAGAGATGTCAACGGGGAAATGCTTTAAAGATTTTGCCTTTTATTCATCCATAACTACTGACCTCAATAAAAAGAAATACAATTATAGAATTTATTGAGCTTTTGGCTCCTCCTTAAAGTGATTTTTGCACGTGCTTGTTTCCATCAAATATTTTTGTGTTATTTTGATAGCAACATGTGATACTAAAAGGAAGTCACGAGAATAGAGGAAGGAGGTTTGTGAATAAAATTATCTCGAGGGTCAGTAATGTATTCGTGTTCTGTCAGTTGTTTTGGTTGAGTTTTAGAATAGTGTGAAGTTTAGTAATTAGGTTTCATGGGTAGTCAATCATATGGGGTCTAACAAATTATTGAATTATTTAATATACTTATGCTTTTTTTTATTGCTTTTTTATTTCCCTTTATCATGAAAGACAAATTGAGTATATTGGAATAGAAGTCTCTATTGTGATGATGGAATATAGTGTCATCCTTTGTTACTTTTCTTTCCGGTCTTTGAATGGTGAAATGTTATAATTTTTATCCAATTGAATACTTTGCTTCAAAAAATATTATCAACTGAGAGACGACGAGCATTTTAAAAAGAACAACTTTTTTATTGGGAATCACCTTACCCGTAACAATTTTTATCACCCTACCTTATGTAACAATGTTTTTTTACCAATATATTTCTGTTGGAATTGATTCGAGAGAAACAATATGACATAATTATTTGAGCATGTAATTCCTTTTGATTTTACAAAAGTTGAAAGGTTACAAAAGTTGAAAGGTTATATCAATTTTGCATCTTATGACATACTAACTAACTAATGGTTTTAGGCAATGTTAGCTGAATAAGTTTTTTGCTAAGTAGATAAGTTGTGAATAACTTCATAGGTTTAACTTGTGGGATTTCTCATAGTGATGTCTTTTGCACATTATATTATAGGCCCTGCATCCCGATCACAAGATAAGGACCTTAAAAGTTGAAGTTATTACATATGATTATTTTCTGTTACTAGGAATGCATTTTTTGTTCCACTTTTTTTCATACGTGAAGACCTTTAATTCTGATGTATTTACCTGGTGTTGTTACATGTGTAATAGCCGTTCAGATAGATTATTTGGAGAAATACTGAAAGTTGTTGCTATTGTAGATAAGAGTGACAGAATTGATAGAGCAAAATTCAAAAAAGTCAGACAAGTGCTTCACTTCAAGAGAAAGAAACATTTCATCGAGTAAGTATTTTCCCAAATAGAGGTCTAAAGTTTACTCTGAGATGTTGTCACGATCGGAATCTAGACCCCAGACGAGATCGGCGTCGTTGACCTCTCAGAGGTCGCAGACAAGCCTACATACGTCATTCTTACTTCATCTAGGTTAATTTTAGAGGAAAATTTGAACTTTTTGTTTTCTTATTTCATGCTAAACATTTTATACTTAACATCATGGGCGTTCACAAATCAACCATCTAATATAGAGATAAACAAATGAAAGAAACAGTGCAATACTGTAATAAATGTATAATTGCCAAAATGACACCAATACAAAGTCTGAAATAAAAACGGAAAAAAACACTAGTGGAACATGCTCCACTAGCTAAAGCCTATATCTAAGCTAGATAGTAATGGTAGACATTCTCGAAAGCATGAGGGCCTACCAAGTCCGAATGAAAGCTCCACGTTCGGATAGCTGCAACGTCAACCTGTACGCTCTAGCGTCCACCTGTGCCTGCACCTAAAAATATAGAGTTGTATGGGATTAGTACACACTTGTACTAAGTATGGGTATATGCAAGCACACACCAAGGACATGCATGAGAAAGGATAGCTCTTTCCTAACAACATGATTATGGAAAGTCAAGTCAGTGGACTTGCCAAATAGGGATTATGAAAGTTAGTGAACTTTCCAAGTTTGGATTAGGAAAGTCAATGAGCTTTCCAAATTTAAATTAGGAAAGTCAGTGAGCTTTCCAAATTTGGATTAGGAAAGTCATGTCATGAGAGTAACATGCATCATCATACTTATCATATTGCACACAACACATAACATCTTACACATAGCACATATCATATAGCATACAGTACATAACATCTTTTATAACATTCATTCATATGCCATGAGACCTTGGAATCATGGACTTGACATTAAGACTTTCCAAAATGAGGGCTCAACATATGGGACCTCAACTAGGGAGTCTTAATTAGCAAACACAGAGTCTGTTTCATTCATTCATACGTACTTCATTTCATTTCGTTCATAGGCTAGTGTGAACACCACCTATACCTAGGATGTAGTTTAAGACTTTCATCGGGTTTGCTGTGCAATGATCAAGAATAACCTAGTGTCATTACTTGAGTCTAGCTCACCTCGTGATTATCCTAACCTAACACCTTTGGTATCATCCATTTCATTATGTGCATCATTTGAGGCTGACCTCATTCATTCATTGGGAACTTTAACTTTAACCGACATAGATCATGTGAGCATCATGAAATCCAGTGTCTCCCCCACACCGAAAAGAGGTGGAATCACCGGTCAAAGTGACCCAAAACATGCTAGCGTACATGGGAATTTAACCCCGCCAGATCCCTATATTGGCAGTATAGGTTCGAAGACCAGGAGATATAAGGAGACCCACACCCGGCAAGCCGTACAGTCTCATCTCACGAGAGTTACGTGAACCTCCGCCCTTCCCGAAAGAAGGCATCACCGCTCATAGCTAGTCTATCGGTGCTCAGTATAAAGTTCCATTACATTCAACTCATACGTCATGGAAGCTGGCTTCTAGTATGAGGACATCATAGCTCAATAGATGATTTCTCATCTCATCATTAGTATTATTTGTGTTAATCTCAATACTTTCATTAGAGTGTTCATAGAGACTGGTCTCTTCATTAACTTTACACTCTCATAGGTGAGTACGTTTTGGTAACAATTACTTAGGCTCATTTGAGATTGTTCTCATCTTTTACATTAGCCTCATATCATGTTGTCACCACATTCATTAACATTAGCACAATTGCTCTTCATAATATTCACTCCATTTTACGTGAATGTTCATTTCATCATATGCCAATGTATTTGGCAATTTGTGTATTTCACACTCTTACTTAACCCTTCTAGGGTTTCTTCATTTCATTACATACATCTTAGGTTCACTTATTTTTAAGCGTATGCTAGACTTATGGGTCTATACATACAAGCCATGAGGCTTCATTCATAGTTCGTTAAGTGACTCATCTCTTCCTAAGATTATGTAGTACAAGACTTATGTATCTTGTATATATGCCAAGATCTCGATTTTGATCTAAGTAGGTGGCATTATTCTTTAACATTTAATTCACGTATGACTTATGTATCAATACGGAAATTTGGGCAAGGGAACCCAAGTTCGAACCCCTTGGACAATACTTACATTTTTCCGTGACTTTATTTTTAGTCTTCATAACATTGGGACCCTAGATCGAACCCCAACATCAACATTTCTTTTTAGTTCCTTTTCTCTAGAACTTCTCTCCTTTGGCCGAGGGGTTGTGGGATCGAACCCCCACAGCCCCTTTTATTTTTCATTTAAAATTTTCTTGTCCAATTTCGCATAGACCAAGAGGTTGTGGGATCGAACCCCCACAGCCTCTCTTTATTTATGCTTTATTTCGCTAGGGGCTGTGAGGTTGTGAGTTCGACCCCCCACAGCCTCCTTATTATATTTTTATTTAAAAATTGACTTAGCTATGCGTTTGGCAGTGAGGTTGTGGGATCGAGCCCCCACAGCCTCACTTTATTTTCTTATTTATTTCGCCCTTTCTCCTTTCCAGCCTTGAGGTCGTGGGTTCGATTCCCACGCCTCACACTTCCTTTCTTTTATTTTTTTCTTTCCCTTCATTCGCTGCCTGGAGGTCGTGGGTTCGATTCCCACGCCTCCCATTTTATTTATTTAAATTTTTGCTCTCTCCTTTCTCAGCCAGTACACCCCATTTCGAATCCCCCTGACCCCTTTTCTTTTCTTGCGACTTTAAGGTACCACACGGGTGAGGTCACAGGTTCAAATACTGGTGGCCTCATCCCTTTAAATCAATTAAATTTTCCAGATTTCTTCTCTATATTTTAGCCTAAACTAAACTTATATTTTTGGCTGGAAACTTAATCATTTTCTTAACTTATTTTCATCAATATATCCACTTGAAAACTTAGGAAGATTCATGGATCGTTTAACACTTTTTGGGGTGTATTTCATGGATTCGTTTAGCCAACATATTGATACTCAAATCAGCCCCACTTCCATTTTAATGAACATCACGATTTACATAGGTTTATGTACGTAAAATGACAACCAAAACAATATTAAACTTGAAGCCTTAACTCGACCTCATTCACAGTAACATTCACAAAACATTCACAGTAACATTTTTGCACATGCACACACTTGCACAAACTTTTGAATACCTGGTTGTCTTTCATACGATTTCAAGTACACAAACGTAATCATATTCATCACGAAAACATAACGTACACCTAATTCTACCAGCAATCATACCCAACCTATGATTCATTGGGAGCTAGTGACAGGGGGATGCAGAAGGGGAAACAATCCTAGTTTTCGAATGAATAATATGAACCTTAAGGGGTCTCTTGGGAAAGGGACCAAGAGAGAAGAAAACCCATACCTTATTTTGGCGTTCAAACCTTGAAGTTGCTGCCTAACCCTCTCCAAAACTCACGTCCAATCCAAATTTCAACAAAAAACTTTCGACGGAAAAACCCTCTCTTTGCCTAACGTGTTCACTTAGCTTGTTTTCTTATATTTTCGTGTGAGTTCTTCAAGTGTGAAGAACTCTATTAATTTTCTGTACTTGTAGTTGTTTAGGCAGAGAGAAATCGTGAAAAAGAATTGGAGAAATGTGAGAGAGATGAGCGTGAGAGAGAGTTAAAAGAGGTGAAGTAGTTTAGACTTAGTCAACTAGGAGACTTAGTCATAAACACATTAATTAATAAATAAATAATAATTAATAATAAAAATCTGATTTCTTTTTTTCTTAAATCAGCTATTAATTATTAATTTATTAAATTAATTCACCAATTAAAAAAAATCACATTAAATCATTGCTCCCACCTAGGTTCGAACCCGGTGGAGCAAGACTTCACTTCAAGGGCTCAATTTCGGCCCTCTCTCCCCAAATTTCCCCTCCACTTTATTAATTAAGTATTTAATTACATATTTAGGGTAATTACGATACTACCCTTATCCAGGAAAAAGATCATTTTACCCCTAGACCCTTCAAACCTAAGATTTCTTCTTTTTAAGTCTGGTAAAGACTCCTTCGAGTAAATCTTCGTATTCGAGAGTCCTACATGGTTGGACCCAACCTTTCCAAGCTCAACTAACTCCCCAAGTTAGTTGGCTTGGCTGTAGCAAGGGTTCCGAGGTCTAGTTCTACGCGCATCAATCCGTGTGAACCCTGGTCTAATCGTAGGCATTCTTGACACATTAAGCATTTCTTATCTTCATTTTTAGGGTTGTTACAGATGTTAAACTTGCTCACATTTTTGTGTCCCTGAATATTCAGCTCAATGCAACGAATAGTACTCCTGAGTTAACAAAATCAGTTTATGCACTTAATATGAGCATATACTTGAACTACCATGTTTTATTTTTTCAATGTAGAGCATATCCTCGAGACATAAGAAAGATCATTAACCTGATCACTTGGAGGTAGACAATATTATTTGAGCCGCAAATGAAGACTTGTTTAAATATTCATGTTAATTTATAGTTGAGAAACAATTATGATAAATCTCTCCGCAATTGAGCAGTATTATCTAGACTAATATGGCAAAACTAAAACCCATAAATAGTACGTGAAAGCCAGACTTCATGTGTGCTCTTCGATTTCTTTGTTTTACCTTGGTTCACAACGTGTATAGTTTATTAATTTGTGTAATCATGTCTTTGTTGAATGTTGTGAGATCAATGTTTAAGGCTGAGCAATCCAAGGCGGGATGATTCTTATGGTTGTATCCATTGAGAGTATTTTTTTCTTTATTTTATTTTGGCTCAATTAGCTGACCTGTGCTGAAAGACGGATAAAAAACTATTAAGTACACTTTATCTCTTCAACTTTTCCTTGTTTACTCAATTTTTCTGAAGACCTATCCTTTTTTTCAAAATCTAAATGTTGTTTCTAGATTCCAGCGGGTAAGTATGTTTCAGGATGAAAGAAAAACTTTTACTATGAAATGTTAAGTCACTCGTTCACCTTAATGTTCAGCTCAACAATGATATTGTGAATGTCATCAATATATCCTCGAAAAAAATCTTTCTGAGTTAGAAAACTCAATTTATGCACCTAGATTGAGCATAAACTTGACTTTCCATGTTTTATTGCATATAATGTAGAGTATCTGCCCCTCAAATTATCTGATTATTCTCGTGGCAGTATATAACTTTCAATTATTATATATTAAGACAGTTGTATCACAGTTAATATAAAGGGTATATACGTTCTAAAATTTGGACGGCAAGGTCATTCATGTACTAAAATATAACAAAGGGTATACACATATCATTAAAATAAATATTGCACTAATACATGGAAGCTAAATTCGTCGGGCCCGTGCTTAGCACGGACATATCATATCTAGTTATTATTTTATTATTATATAGAAGAACCCTGATGAGGACGATCAATGGCAATTTTGTAATTTTAAACATTATTATGGCAATTTCTAAATTTATAATTGTATAATTAATTGTCAAAAATAGTTTTCTAGAAGAATTCAATTTTTCTTTTTAAGAGTCACAAAAAGTTTTGTTTCATGTGTGGCCCACAAACTCATTTTATTTGATTTTTAAAAATTAATTTGTATATGTTTGATTATAATAATAATAATAATGTGAAAAATATTTTTACTTTTATATTCTTGACAATTCAAATCGTTCATCTATGTTTATTACTACAACATATTCAGTATAATCCTACAATCTTTTATGTATGTAATTTCCTTTTTAGTTATATATAATGATTTTAAACATAAGTATTCATATAGTATTTAACTTATTTTATCTCCAAAATAATATTTATTTTATCTTTAAAAATTATGACTTAAATAAGAAAAGAAAAATAGCACATTCTAAAGAGAGAAAAAAAAAATATAGAGTTGATAATGTAAGGATTCATAAATAATGACCACATAATTGTAGTTTAAGAAAATACATAACCAATTAATGGGATAAACTTTGAAATAGTATAAATATATGGGATCAAAAATTAATTTGTCATAGAATTATATATCATATACTTAGGAAACTTCCACAATAGATAAACTACGGATTGATCTTCATATAATATAATAGTAAGTGCACTTTTAGTCTTGATTTTTACTTCTTACAATCTTGAATCATGATAAATTAGTGTCATTCGTCGAGAGTAAGAAACATATTAAATATTAGATTATGAATATTTTATAATTTATAAATAAAAATTTTCTCAATTAATATCAATACTTGAATTTCAAAGTTACCTTATTACCTTATTTATATTAAAATTTTGGTTATCATCGACTAGATATTGATAACGGTTTAGCATTTTCATTTTAAATTTTGCTAAATAACAAAATAGTTAAAAAAATTTTTAACTAAAGTTTGTACTCACTCCATTTCTATTTATGTAATGTTTATTCGACTTAAAATGAATTTTTTTAAAAAAAAATACTTTTAAAACTCGTGGGCTAAAACAAACCATATATTCATATGACTATTAATCTTCTTACTAAGAATAACATGTAAATATTTTAATACATCATTCTTTTGAAATTGACTACAGAGAAAAATATGTCACATAAATTAAAGTTAAAATGACATAAATTTTCATAGTTTTAAGATTTAATAACATTATATCTCTACTCTTTTTCAAGTTACAAAAATTTCTTAGAATTGAAAAAATTTAGATTTATCAGCAGACATGTGGTAACATTGGTCGTGATACATTGCTATTCAGGAAATTTGCAGACACATAGCTCACGGATGAATCTGAAAGAAGAGAATTATATTTGAGAGGGAATATGGATGTACCCGAGAGGAGAGATATATATCCAAGAAACGATAGAGATGTATTCAAGAGGGGATAAAGATGTATTCGAAAGAGGATTTGTATGTATTCGAGAGGAGATAATGATGTATCTGACATTATAGAAAATTTTAGAAACTATAATAAAATAATATGTGAATTTAGGTAAAAAAAAATTAAAAGTATAAAGATAATTAATTAAATTGGGCTCGTGAACGGTCCTTCAATTATCTATTATATATATAAAAAAATAGAATCGTATCAAACTAATTGATTCTTCAGTATGAACATAATTTTTATTTAAAAAAAGATTGGTATTTGATTTGTGGGTACCGATTCGTCAATTCACCGAAGAACTGAACTTATATTCCATAATTGGATGTAAGATCCCGAAAATGACTTAGGTGAAGTTAGAGCCTAACATGGTTGTCATGGTGGTATAAGGTCCTAAATTGGTCTATAATGTGGTATAGAGGCAGTAGCTAAGAGTTTAGGTGCATTGGAAGTCAAACGTCAAGGGACAACCAAGACGTTGACGACTAAGTCACCTAAGTGCCTCATATGTGGTTCTATGTGTTTATGTGTGATGCATGAGATTATATGGTCCTTAAATGAGTTAATATGATGGATATAGACAGCGTGTCAAGTTTCATGATGTTTGGAGGTCAAACGGCCAAGAACGTCAATGACGTTCGAAAGATGTGCCTTGAAATGACCTTGTATATCTAAGCATGTTTCGTCGAGTTTTACGTGTTCGTTTTGGATGAAACTCATATTGGAGGTCCTAAACTCGTATACGTACATGTTTGGGTTGGAAACGTCTGGGTATGACTCCACGTAGGACCCACAAAGACCCTAGAAGGAGGACCCCAACTTGGAGCTCAACACTGCCAGACAGTGCCAAACGACGACCCAAACGACGGCCAGTCGACCAGGCGACAACCCGTCGATGGGTGACGTCGATGGAGCCTGAAAGATTGCTGGTTGAGGAGCTGCAGGAGAAAACCACGAGACCACATTGACGGGGCGTGGTCTCACACACGGACCGTCGATGGTAGGGCATTGATGGTGCTATGAAATCTGCCAGCTTTTCTGTTAAGACTTGGGGTTTTTGGTAAATTCACCCCAAGTCTTATAAAATGTGAGGACGTTTTTTTGAGTGTTTAGGGGTATTTTAAGAGTATATAAGTGATTAAACTCTCATTTAAATCCTACCATCTAAATCAAAACCCTTTCCCTCCTAATGTTTCCCCAAAAACCTCCATGAGAGTTCAAAGTGAAGATGGAGCTTGAAGATGGATCTTCAATGGAGTTTCTTCTTCAATTATCATTGGGTTATACTAATAAGGTATGGGAGTTCTTCATCTAAGGCTTTCTATCACCTTAGACCCAATTTCAAAGATGATTTTCAAAGATTTCAAAAAGATGAAAAAGTCCAATTTCTACTCTAAGTCTTGTGTTCTTGCATGAAACGTTTTCAAAGCTTAAGATATGATGTTATTGATATATAATTGATGTTTTCCACTGAAATTCTCCATGACCCCTTGATCTTCTCAAATCTCTAAATTTTACTAAAATATGGGTGAATTGATTATGCTTTGATATTAATGAATTCATGTGTAGATTGATATAGGCTTTTGGATTATGTATAGATTATGTATTTATGGTGTATAGGCTGTTTCAATTTGATCAATTGAGTAATGAATACTCTTATATCTATTGCATGTTAAGCTTATTGAATTGATATTGACTTAATGCTTGTAGATTCTAGTGTAGTTTTCTATAGGTTAATGAATGATATAAGAATTGTATTCAATTGATATCTAATTGGTCTTAGATTGATAAATCTATATTGAATTTACTTAGATTCATTGAGTATTATGATTTATGTATTGAATTGATGTTCATGGCCGTGGGTAAGGGGCCTTATGGTATTGAATTGGATGATTTAGCTTTGGATTGAAGTGGTGAGATGAATTGGGTGGTACGCTACCCTAACTCTCTTATTATTGTGTATAACTATTGTAATTTAGCTCTTGGATTATATGTGATTGGCATGGTCCACTTATGGTGGCGGTGTTATGTGAATGATGTGGCCTTCTCGGCGTTACTTATGTAATATGATGATCATGGGCTTGTCGGCACTACTTGAAGTATTATGATGATTTGTGTAGTTGATTATGTGAATAATGATCATATCTAACTATGTGTGAAGTAATGTGAAAGTATGTGTTCTCCTATTGATGCTATTTAGGTGATCATGTTATGCTATGACTATGTGTTAAGTGTGTAGTCTTAGAGTTGATGCATGATTCTTCCTAATTGGTTATGGAGTCCTATTATGACTATGATGATGATGTCAAAGTAATGTATAGGTTGACATAATGATGATAAGGGTCATTCCTAAATGTTTAAAGAATGATATGCTATATGAATGAAGTGAAGTAATGATGTGTCTTGTTTAGGTAATCTTGTGTCCCTTACTTGATACATGTATGAATATGAATATGTGATGTCTTGACTTAGGGAGCTAAACCTCTCAGTATTGAATGAATGAATGATCTGAGGCCTTGAATGATGATAAGAGGGTCCTTAATTTCAAACCTTGAGCCTAGAAGGTAAGGTCATGAAACTTGAAGTCGAAATCCATAATGGTATCCTTCATGTAATGTAATGATGGACTTAAGGTTGATTGGATGAAACGACATCATATCAATCCTTAGGGAAGTCATGATGAGCTTCTTGTTTCCATTGGAAGGTATCCCTAGAGGACCTCTTTGGTAATGTAAATGTGATTGGGTTATGAACATGATATAAGATCCTTTGAATGAACCTTAATGTGATGTACTCTATGAGAACAAACGCTAGCACCGAGTGAGTATGGAAAGGGAAGTATTTCTAGTTAAAGGATTAGGCTAGAATACAAAGTAATCCCTTCATATTCCTTAACCATGTGCCTACATGGATGTGTCTATGTTCTACCATTGGCAAGTAGAACACCCTCATCGGAGTAGTATAGAACTCCGGATTCCATGCTTTGCTAACATGGTCTATGTCGGTTATTTCCTATTCTCATCATGTGGGATACTTACTAGTATTGGATAAGTTTTATGAAGTTTAGGTGGTGGTATGAGACGCTATCTAGACATTGCACAATAGGCTTTGAAGATGTTAGTGAGAGTTCCTAGGTCTTCTTCAAGACCATTACTTGAATGTCCTTATGTGATGAATGTCTCTTAAATGAACTAAGGAATGAATGACTTAAGTTAAGAAAGCATGTTAAATGAATAAGTTCTTATCTAGAGTAGTTAAGGGTTGTCTAGTTAAGGTATGAAGGGGACATAGAAATGGTCACTTCATCTCTTACTTAGATAAGTCTTAATAATGATTCTAGTTAATGAATGTGATTGATTATGTGGACATGATCCTAACTTAGGCAAGCTTAAGGATTACTTAGGTAATCTTGAAGAGGTCAATTATGGACATTCTCTTCTTGAGCTACTTGAGTAGGTCTTTTAATAACCTTTGAATATGAGAAGGTCATGTTCTATGTATGCTATGATGTTATGTGAGAATGATTCTATCTTAGGTAGTCTATAGGATCCCTTGGCGGAAGGGATTGTATGGGCGGTCGCTTCACAACTCACTCAAGTAAACCTTGGAATCACCTTTGGTAGGAGGATCTCATGTTCATGTGCTTGATGTATTGTAAATGGATGTATCTCATTCTAAGTAGTCGTGAGGATCATTTAGGCATGCTTAGAGAGGGTGTATGGTCTGTCTCTCTTTGTGTTGCTTAAGTGAGTCCTAGGATAGCTTTTAGTGAGGTGATTACATGTTGACTAATGTCTAAGGTGACATTAAGGGACTTCACTGTAACAATGAAGGAATTCACTGTACAGTGAAGTAGTTCACTGGAAAGTGAGCTTTAAAATGTAAATAATTGCTTGTATGAGTTCTTATGTATTTCTAAAGTGTTAAATGATGTTCTTATGCTTATAGTATAATGTTTTAATAAAAATTCATGAAAAGCATGCTATTGACTAAATGTCCCTTTTTTCATGGTTTTTGCATGACTTTCATACTTAGTACATCTAATGTGCTAACCCCTTCTTTTCCTTTTTTGACTTAAGTATAGGGAATTGTAAGTCTTGACGTGCCATGGAGGATGGATAGGTTTCTAAGGGTTGAAGATGAAGTATCGGTGAGTCCTCATCGATTCGAGGACAATATCCACATGTTCCTTATTGTCTTAGTCTTTATTTTATGTCGTGTATGGGCTTAGTCCCAAGTGTTGTATATTCCAAAGTTTAGATGGTTTAAAGGGATATTGTAAAGGTTTAATGTTTTAATGAAAGTCTTCCGCTTGCGTATTGTTTATGAAAAAAGTTCTTCGTGTGTGAAGAAAGTTTTAAATTCTTACTCATTTTAGAATGTATGTTATGCAATGAATGGTACGACAGGAAGTCTCATTTGTCGTGTGACGAACTCAAGGATGCTCTAACTTCTAGGGTGTACTTGAGGGTCGTGACATTGGAAATCTAAAATTCTACATAGTTGGAAATCTCTTCTATAGAAAAAATTGCTCAACATTTTGATATCACTATACTCGATCTTAACTTTGAACACTTTTGTTCATGATTTTTGTTGCTGGATTTGTTGAGTAAAAAGTTGTTCCGTGGGGTCTTTGTTTGTGAATAAGAAGAATGTTTCTATGTGAATGTGTATGATTATAAATCGTTGAAGAAGGTTATCACCAAGAATAAGTATCATATTTCATACATCAATGATTTAGTTAACTAACTTCATGATGCTTTGATGTTTTTGAAGATAAACTTGAGGTAAAGTTATCACAATTTGAAGATTGGGGCTTTAGACGTCCCTAAAAGATCTAAATCAAGATTAGTAGGTGGATCACCTACTTACGAGTTTTTAGACCCAAATTAATGCGAAACAGACATAGACTGGTCAAAGACCCATATGCTCAAAAGGCAATATATATATATATATATATATATATCCCACACACCCCATTCTTTTTCTCGTTAGGAGTTGTTGGTTTCATTTTTGTTTCCAAAAAGTTTAAGTATTTTTGACAATATTTTTTTATGAATTTTGCATGAAAGAGTCTGTATATGTGATTTGGGATATATTTATGTATTCAAACACCATATTTTAGTCACATTGATTATATGTTGTGATGAGCTAATAGATATGATTATATTGAATTCAAATTAAAAAAATAGCAAGAAAAGACCCATAGGATGGATTGAAATGTAAAGCAAAGTAATACAAGCTAAAACGGTGTAAAATAGCTACACGAGAACCGTGAGATGAATCTGACGCCCCATTTGTTCAAGAACTAAATTTCAAAGACTCAACAAAAAGGAGGCAAGATTTGAGATGGAAACCCTATGCACCAGAGCCCTGTGAGTGCCTCGTGTCGCATCTACCTGTCTATTAGATTAACTCTATTGTGTGTGCGTGCGTGTCTTTGACAACGTTTAGGGTTGTGAGTTGCTTCAATTCATTAATTAATAGAGGATTACAACTTAGTTTTAGAGCTTAGAATTCATTGTTCTTAATTTTTGGGGTTTATTGTATAACTTTAGTAGATTATTGTGGATGGAAAAAGATTATCTATCAAGAGCTACATTAATTAATAATATTTTTAATATATTCATGTTCTCTATTAGTTTAATTTATTAGAGTTATTATTTTCCGCTAGTTATGAGTAGCTAAACTCATTACTAGGATTATGAGACTTTAAATATGAATGATGATAAAAATTCTTTATAATAAATATCTTTTCATGAAGGGATTATCATTGTGTATTACGTTCTTTTTTTGTAATTAACATAATTTTTTAAATTGTTGACAACATAATTATAAAGAAATAACATATATTTTAACACGCTTGACCATAGAAGTACATATTAGGAAAAAAAATCATTAACAAGATTTGGTGCTACCAATCACCACATAATAACTTGAGCTAGAGAGATGATAGTTTATTTGAGACTTTTGATACATGAACAAGATAACTTTGACACTAAAGTATCAAGAAAAAGAACTTAGGATGTTATGCTCTTAATTGGGCCGCGAGGCTTTAGCGGACTTATAGATTTGTCAGTTTTGCACAATGAATACACTTGAATGAATTGATGGTAAAATATTTGTTTGAATTTCGATATTTAAAAATTGTAACCCTAGTTCGCCTTTATTGTTGATAACATCGAAGTAGTTAGTAAATTCTCATAAAACCCTTCAATTTTTCAATAGTAGTTAATGATTTGAATATCAATATCAAATTATAAAAGAACTCTAAATACTGTAGTACGCTCTATGTGGGATTCGACCTCAACATAGTTGGGCTACTATATTTTACATCGATCGCGTTAATTCCATAAAAATGGTGTAGTTTGGACAACATCAAAATTCTTATGTTTTTGTCGAAGAGTGAAGTTTAGAGTTTTATAATTTGTAGAAATTTGTAGATAACTATTAATTTCTTTTGAAGATTACAATGGATGTTGTTTTTGTCCATTGTAGGATTTTCTTATCGTTAATGTCTGATACTAAGTGTTAATGATCTCCCATGATTATAATTAACCCAAAAATTGAAAGAATATTTAGACGACAAAGACTGAATTTTGCAATGAATGAAGAGAAAGAACATGAGTTGATAGCTGAGGTTGCTTTACAAGTGGGTCATTGTCACGACTCAAGGTACACCTAGGCATAACATGGCACATATAGGACTCCGAGAGGCCATACATAAGACATTTAACATGCATTAAACAAGATAATAGAAATTCAAGAGAATTTAAAGACAATTCATAGCAAGAGTTTTATAAAACAAAGCAGAAGTCTACATAGTCTCATTAGTCATCTATTACATCAAGAGTGACGGGACATAACCCTGTCATCACATACAATATTTGAACAAAAGATAAAGACTGAAAGTCATAAAAGGTTCGATCCTTGAAACATGAGAACTTACTACAACTCAATATAACCAAAGTGACTTCTAGTCACGAGAATGTGAAACCTGAACTTCGGACCCTACATTTGGGAAAAAATAGGCAAGAATATGTGTTAGTGTAAAAAATATACCAAGTATGATAGCAATGCATAAAGTCATAAAATCATGCTAAAAAGAATAAACTTTTGTGTTATGCAAAGATCAAGTTAAAAACATGTGATAATCGTTTAAAAACATGGTTTCATAATCAAGGTCAATGTAAGTAAAAACGTATCTTTTGAATACTAGTGATATACTTTTTGAATTAACCTTAGCTCATCATTATTTTTGTGGGAGGTAGCCTGAGCCGACATGTAAGACCATGTGAGCTATTTACATGGAATTCTGTGTCTCCCACACTAAAAAAAGTTGTCTTGCTTGTCAAGGTAAGACCATGAAATTCAAGTTGGATCTACTAGCTAATGTCTATTTAAACAGCCGATAGTGGCACATAATTTATGGGAAACATGTAATTGCCACATGTCCATTCGTACTAAGTTTAGTTCCCACAAAATAATCATTAAGCATATTCATCTTATCTTTAAGGGGCTTGGTTAATCGCCTCTTGTCCTTCATTATGTGACATGGGTAATCACATCTTGTCTTTCATTAGAGAACATGGGTAATCGCCTCAACATTAGAATAGCTCCTTATCATTGGTTTATTTTAAGTGAGAAAGCTTTTTAAGCTTAAGAACCCTTTTTATGTGAGATAATCCTTTCACAATCATGTATTGAGGAATTTGAGAGAAATCCTTTCACAACTACAACAACAACAACAACATGTTTTTACTCTCAAGCAACTTATATCATATTTTATCAATTGCATAAGAACATGCATATTTCCATAATTCATCTTTCATAGTTCAAAAATCACTTTCAATCATAAAAAACTAGAAAATCTGGGTTAAGCATGGGTTCGTTGAAAATAGTCTTAAAATCATAAAATTATATGAATTCATGCTTAATAGATCATTAAGAAATCAATTATATAAATATTAATAAGAACCCATAACAGAGAAGAAAATCCTAGCTTTAATTGGGAATTTCTAACTTTAAAATGGGAAATTTAGGAACTTTATAGAGGGAAGAGCTCCATATATAAAGACTATCATAACTTGATACCAAAAGCTTGAAATCAATGGAGGATGAGGAGACTTGACTTGAAACCCTAAGTTGACTGCTTCCTTTTCAAGCATTCTAGAGAGAGAAATATTGTCACGCCCCGAACTACCCCCGAGATGCGGACATGGGACCTAGGACCACAAGTGATCCCAAACTAACCATGTTGCATGATCATGAGCATACTAAAGATAATAAACTGACGCGGAAGTTAAATCATAATTAGAATGAAAGATGAGGAATACCCATATGCTATAACTGAGATATATGAAAACTGATGAGTTTAATACAGTGAAAATATTAACTCAATATAAAACTAAAACTAACTATGTCTGAAAATAGCCTCCAACTACCTAGAAATGCTGGGACAAGCCCCAACTAAGTCTAGCAAAAACTGAAACTAAGGGACTAAAAATACTGGAAAGAAACTCATGACTGTTGTCCTCGGAGAATGAGGACTCACCACTAATTCTGTTGAACTGGATATCGGGAACCAGTCTAAGCGTGATCTGGATGCTGAGAATGTGAACCTACATCACGAGAAGATGTAGCGCACGTATGCGTCAGTACTTGAAAGGTACTGAGCATGTAGGATAGAGTAAAGCTGAAATAGTACATAACTGAACAAAGTAATAAAGCAATGATGTAATATGAACATGATATACTAAATATTGAGCTAACTGGCTTCAATGACCAAATTTATAATATGGTGAGACTGAATACTAACTGAACTGTAAATATAGTCAATGCAATAGAGTCTGACTGAACTGTGGGAGCTACTAATAACCGATAGTAAAATCACATGAGCTAAATATGGAGTCTGATCTATACGCCCCATCGAGAGGACCCAATATACCCTACCAGAGGTATAAAGGCATGCTAGCGTGATCACTAAACTAATGCCCACAGAAGGGACTTACAACCTACTTGGCTAGTAGTTCTGGGACTATTTGTGTATGCTGAACCCTAGTCCAACTCGGTATTGTGCTACTCACAATGAAGTAAGTGATTAACACATTATGATTGAATTTCTGTAAATAGTGGATAGCTCAAAACTGAACATGTAAACTGAGAATGCAATAATTAATCTGATAATAATGCATTAGTAACTGAGTTATGTATAGCTGAATAACTGAAATATCTGACTTAGTATGCGTAATTCAAGAACTAAAGAAATACATAGCTAGGGTTTGGAAATTCTTGCAATAATCTGAGTAATAACATGGTAATCTGATTTGGAATATATAACTAACTAATTCATGATACTCCGTTGAAGTTCTAGAAACCTTAGGTCTAATAATGATAAGGGAATCAAGAAACTGACTAAAAACTAGGGACCTAATGGGTGAAAGGAACCATTAGTGAAATCTCACATACCTGGTGATGAAATCCACGAAGAAATCTTTAGATTTAAGGGCTGGAACTGATGGAACCTTGCTGCATTCTTGAACTAGGGTTCTTGACCTTTTTCTCTTCTCTTGGTTCTAATTTTCTAAGTTTTGATTAATGATTTTGACTTAGGTAAGTTTTAGTTATGTTTCTAGGCTTAAACTGAGTAAAATCTCATGATTTAGGGTTTAAATAACGTATATTAGGGGTTAAACAAACTAGGATAAGACTAAAAGACCCCTGAAATAATTGTTGTCGGAGCAATCGACGACCTGGACTGATGGGCCATCATTCAATCGATGGTCCGCCGTTTGAGTATGCTCGACAGACCTTCACTAAAATAGGCATAACTTTTTACTCGGAGGTTGGATTTTAGCAAACTCGGTGGCCGTAGAAAGATAATTCAATTATATATAATATCATAGGTCATAGGACACCTAGCTAATTTTGTGTTAAAATTTGTGACCATTTGAAGTTGACCCAACAACGATTTCCTCCTGACTAGATGCTAACCTTCACCTGCGGTCAGACCTACGGACTGTAGATCTAATGATGGTCCGTGCTGGTCATCCGTAATTCATGTCAGAGATTGGGTAATGGGGTCTTGATCCACGTACATAGACTATAAACATTAGTCTGACTTACAGAGCGTAGGTCTGTCCGTGGGTCGAGACTTACCCGATTTTTCTGAGCTGCATTTGGGAGGGGCGACAGTGGAGATCTACGGACCCACAGTTTGGGTCGTAGATCACACTATGGTCCGTAGATGCTGACCGCGATTGCACATGCAATTTATTTCTGAAAAGCTTATTTCTGGTCTGTTTTAGATACGTGGTGTTACATTATCTCCCCCTTAGAATATTCGTCCCTGAATGAAGACTAAACTAGCTGAAATAGAGGGAGAGAGATGCAATCCCTACTACTAAACACTGAGGACTGAGTTTATGACTCAATTGAGTTCCAAGGACATGCAAATACGCTGAAAATGCAAGTACAAACTGAGGGAACACGATTCTAAGGCTAAATTCACGCATGAATGATTGAAAAACTGAAGAGGAACTATTACCTCAAGCTGGAGTTGAATCGAAAAGAAAGAGGTGAGGATACTTGGATTTCATGGCTGCTTCTGCTTCCCAAGTAGCTCCTTCTACGGACTGACTCCTCCATAGAACCTTAACTGAAGCGACTTCGTTGTTTCTTAACATTCTAACCTAACGGTCAAGAATTTCAACTGGTACATCCTCATAAGAAAGACTATCTTTCACTGCCACACTCTCTAATGGCACTACAGAGGCTGGATCACCCACACACTTCTTCAAGAGCGAGATGTGAAAGACTGGATGCACTGCTGCTAGTTCTGCTGGCAACTCTAACTCATATTGCACCTTGCCAACCCTTTTCAAGATCTTGTAAGGGCCTACATATCTTGTACTAAGCTTCTCTTTCTTGCCAAATCTCATCACCCCCTTCATAGGTGACACTTTCAAGAAAACTCAATCATTAACTTGGAACTCTAGTTCCCTTCTCCTTACATCTGCATAAGATTTCTGACGACTTTGGGATGTTTTAAGTCTATAGCTAATGAGTTGCAATTTCTCCATAGCATGAAGGACTGAATCTGGTCTTATCAAAGCTGCTTCACCTACTTCAAACCAACCAACAAAGGATCTACATCTACGCCCATATAGTGCCTCATAAGGGGCCATCTAAATACTGGAATGGTAGCTATTGTTTTAGGTGAACTCTATAAGAGGAAGGTAATCATCCCAACTACCCTTGAAATCGATCACACAAGCTCTCAACATGTCCTCTAGGGTCTGAGTGGTACGCTCTTCCTGTCCATCTGTGTACGGATGAAATGTTGTGCTAATGTTTTATGAGTACCAAGACCCTTCTGAAATGACTTCCAGAAATGGTAGCTAAACTGAGGACCTCTATCTGAGATGATAGACAAAGGAACCCCATGTAACCTCACAATTTCATTATTTTAAAGCTTGACATAGTCCTCCACCGATTCTGTAGTCTTGACCGCTAAAAAGCGAGAAGACTTTGTCATCCGATCAACTATCACCCAAATGGAGTCGTGTTGTCTGCGAGTACGAGATCACATCCCATTTCCAAGTATGAATGTCGATCTCTTGAGTCATACCCCATGGTTTCTGATGTTCTACCTTGACTTGCTGGCAATTGGGGCACTTACTCATAAAATATGTTATATCCCTCTTCATGCCATTCCACCAATAAACTTCCCGTAGATAGCGGTACATCTTAGTGACACCTGGATGAATAGAATATCAGGAGTTACGGGATCCTGCAAGAATATGCTGTCTCAACTTGCCCACATCAGGAACACACAATCTACCCTGGTAACGAAGTACACCATCTCCTTATTGGGAGAAAACCTCCACTCTCTGATTATGAACTGCACCCTTAAGTTCAAGCAAGATTGAATTACTGTCTTGCTTTTCCTTAACCTCCACTAACAAAGAAGATTTTTGTAACAACCCTAAAAATGAATAGGATCAAGACTTATGTTTTTCAAGAATGCTTGTGATTAGACCAAGGTCCACACGTATTGATACGCGTAGAACCAGACCTCAGAACCCTTACTACGACCAAGCCAACTAACTTGGGGAGTTAATTGAGCTTGGAAAGGTTGGAACCAACCATGTGAGGCTCACGAAAACGAAGATTTAATCGAAAGAGTTTTTACCGGACTCAAAAGAAGAAATTTTAAGTTTTGAGGGTCCAAGGGTAAAATGGTCTTTTCCAGGCCAAGGGTAATATTGTAATTACCCTGAGTAATTAATTATTAAATTAATTAAGTTCAAAAAAATAATAAAATTCGGGTGGGGCAACCCAAAGTGACCCATTTTCGCAAAATGGGGTCACCCGGGTTCGAACCCCACTAAGAGCAAGATTTAACTTGCTTTTATTTTAATGTGTTAATTTAGTTTTAATAAATAATTAGTAATATCTGATTTAGGAAAAGAAATCAGATTTTTTTTATTAATTTTTATTAATTAATAAATTGACTAATTCAAACCCACAAAGTCCTACCTACACTAGACTTCTATCTCCCATTTTCCCCACTCTCTTTGCACGATTTCTCTCTCTCTTTCACTCTTTTCTTTCTTGGCTGAAAACGTGAGAAAACAATCAGCAAAAGGAAAATAAAGTAAAGGCAAAAGTTCATCAAAAACTTGAAAGAGAGAAAACACAAAGAAGAAGCAATCCGATAACGTTAAAGCAGAACATACTACACTAGTCGGGTGAGGTGTGAGTGTGGGCGTTTGGACTGATTTGTGGAGGAGTTTCTTGGGCAGCATTCTGGACATTTAACAAGAAAACAAGGTATGGGTCTTCTTACTCTTGGTCCCTTTCCCAAGATACCCCTAGGACTCAGTATATTCGGCTCAAAAACTAAGGTTGATTCCCCTATTTCATGCTCCCTGTCATTAGCTCCCAACGAATGTAGGTTGGTATGAATGCTGGTAGACTTAGGATTATGTGATGTTTGTGTTAAATGTTAATATGTTGGATGTACGTTAGTTTATGAAAAGACAAACCATGTATGTGTGTTCGAAATTAATAAAGATGTATGCCATATTTGGAGTCTCGGCCTTGAGGCTTAAAATTGCTAATGTTGTGTTTGTTAATTTACGTACCCAAACTCATGAAGATTGTGATGTTCATAATTAATAAATGTGGCTGACTTGAATAAGAATTTGATAGCCAATAAATTCTCTAAAGGATGCACTTAAAAATACGTTGAAGTGGAATTATGAAAGAATGTATGAACTAAGTAAAACATTGATGTTATGAGTTAAAAGTAACTAAAAATTTCCAGCATTGTACAAGTTAATATAGACTAAATAAAAATGCATATGAATCTGGAAAATTTACTAAAGAAATAAAAGAATGAGGCCACTAGGAATTGAACCCGTGACCTCATCCTTGGGCGAAACAGACACGGCAAAGGGTGAGGGCTGGGGGGTTCGATCCTGGGTCTGAGCAAGGGCTACAATAAGAGAAACATTAATGAGGGGAGTGGGATTCGAACCCACCACCCCTCGGTCAGAATTCATGAAGAGTAGAAGAAAAAATAAAATAAGAAAAAGATGTTGGGGCTAAGGGGATTCGAACCCCTTAGCTACTGCCGCGAAATTAAATGATAAAACAAGTGAGGCCATGGGGGTTCGATCCCATGACCTCACTGTACATGCTCCTAACTTAGAGAAAATATAAAAATATAATTATGGGGCTGTGGGGGTTCGAACCCACAACCTCCTTACTTGAACGAAATTAAGAGAAAAATAAAAGAGGTTGTGGGGGTTCGAACCCACAACCTCCTTACTTGAACGAAATTAAGAGAAAAATAAAAGAGGTTGTGGGGGTTTGATCCCACAACCTCTTGGTTTAAGAAAGAATAGGAGAATAACATGTTAATAAAAAAATAAATAAAAGGTGGGGTTGTGGGGACTCGAACCCACAACCCATCGGCCAATGTAAGAGAAATTTAAAATAGAATAGTAAGCCTTCAATGTAAATATTGTGATTTGACTTAGAGTTAAAAATGTTATGAATATTAGAATGAAATCAATTAATAATGTAAATGACATTCAATTGATTCAAGACTTGGATTCCTTGCCCAAACTTCCGTTTGATACATAAGTCATACGTGAACAAATCATCCAAGAATAATGCCACCTACTTAGATCAAATTCAAGATCTTGGCTTAACTACAAGATACATAAGTCTTGTACTACATAATCTTAGGAATGTAAGAATTACTTAACGAACTATGAATGAAGCCTCATGGCTTGTGTGTATAGACTCATAAGTCTAACATACGTTCAAAAGTAAGTGAACCTAAGATGTATGAAATGAAATGATGAACCCTAGAAGGGTTAAGTATGAGTGTAAATACACTAAATGGCCAAGTGCATTGGCATATGATGAGATGAACAATGAAATAATGAAATCCTAGAAGGGTTAAGTAAGGGTGTGAAACACACCAAATGGCCAAGTGCATTGGCATATGATGAAATGAACATTCACGTAATAAGAGGTGAATAACTATGAAAAGCAAAGATGCTAATGATGATGAATGTGGTGACAACATGATAAGAGGCTAATGTAAATGATGAGAGCAATCTCAAATGAGCCTAAGTAAATGTTACCAATACGTACTCACCTATGAGAGTGTAAGATAATGAAGAGACCAGTCTCTATGAACACTCTAATGAGAGTATTGAGCTTAACACACTCAATACGAATGATGAGATGAGAAATCATCTAATGAGCTATGATGTCCTCATACTAGAAGTCAGCTTCCATGACGTATGAGATGAATGAAATGGAACTTTATACTGAGCACCGATAGACTAGCTATGAGCGGTGATGCCTTCTTTCGGGAAAGGCGGAGGTTCACATAACTCTCATGAGATAAGACTGTCCGGCTTGCCGGGTATGGGTCTCCTTATATCTCCTAGTCTTCGAACTTATACTGCCAATATAGGGATCTGGCGGGGTTAAATTCCCATGTACGCTAGCATGTTATTGGGTCACTTTGGCCGGTGATTCCACCTCTTTTCGGTGTGGGGGAGACACTGGATTTCATGATGCTCACATGATCTATGTCGGTTAAAGTTAAAGTTCCCAATGAATGAATGAGGCCAGCCTCAAATGATGTACATAATGAAATGAATGAATACCAAAGGTGTTAGGATAGGATAATCAGAAGGTGAGTTAGATTCAAGCAATGACATTAGGTCATTCTTGGTCATTGCACAACGAACCTAATGAAAGTCTTAAACTACATTTAAGGTATAATCGGTGGTTACACTGGACTATGAACGAAATGAAATGAAGTACGTATAAATGAATGAAGGAGACTCTGCGTTTGCTAACGAAGACTCCCAGTTGAGGTCCCATATGTTGAGCCTTCATTTCTGGGATGCCTTAATGTCAAGTCCATGATTCCAAGGTCTCATGGCATATGAATAAATGATATGAAAGAAGTTATGTGCTACATGTAAAATGTACTATATGCTATATGATATGTGCTATGTGTAAATGTTATGTTCTGTGTGCAAATGTGAAAAGTATGATGATGTATGTTATTCTCATGGTATCACTTTCCTAATCCAAATTTGGAAAGCTCACTTACTTTTCTAATCCAAATTTGGAAACTTTCCTAATCTCAATTTGGCAAGTCCACTGACTTGACTTCCAAAAATCATGTTGTTAGGAAAGAGCTATTCTTTCTCATGCATGTCCTTGGTGTGTGCTTGCATATACCCATACTTAGTACAAGTGTGTACTAACCCTATACAAACTCTACTATTTTAGGTGCAGGCACAGGTGGACGGTAGAGCTACAGGATCATCGCTGCAGTTATCCGGACGTCCAGCATTCATCCGGTTTTGGTAGGTCCTCATGCTTTCGAGGATGCTACTGTTTATATTCTAGCTTAATTTAGGAGTTGAGCTAGTGGAGCATGTTCCACTAGCGTTTCTTTCTTATTTTATTCGGACTATGTATGGGTGCCATTTTGGCAATTATATAATTATGTTATTGAACTATTTCTTTCATTTGATTATCTCTTAATGACTAGATGGTTGATGTTGAACGAATTACGAATGTATTAGAAATGTTTAGTAAGTAATGTTTAGAAACAAAAAGTTTCAAATTTTCTGCTAAAATTAACCTATGTAAAGTAAGAATGACGTAAGTAGGCTTTTCTGCGACCTCTAAGAGGTCAACGACGCCGGTCTCGTCTGGGGTCTAGATTCCAGTCGTGACAAAGTTGGTATCAGAGCACTAGGTTAAATTACGAAAATAATAAGTTCACATCAATCACATTGAGTAGTTTCTAAGTCATGGTAGTGAAGTGCACCACTATCCTGGATTAGAGACTGCATGATGCGTAGGAATTTTTCCATTCTTCTGATCTTATCGTGCTTTTCTAAATGTCTGAATTCTTGGTGTTATGAGCGTGTCTAACATCAATCCTTTTTGTTTTTCCAGAGAATGAACACTAGGAGAGGATTTGGTCAGAGGAGAGGAGGAGCAGCTGCTGGGGGTAATCAGGATCTACCCCAGGCTCCAGCTGAAGGAGTGGCCATGCCAGTTAACCCAGCTGGGTTGACTGATGCTGAGGTGCGGGCATCTTTGGCCCAAATGCCACAGGCCATTACCATGCAGGCCCAGGCTATGACTGCCCAGGTCAACAGACAGGATGTTCAGAGGGAGAACCCACCGGTCCGTAGCATGGCTGACAGACTGAGGGATTTCACGAGGATGAATCCTCCCATTTTCACAGGGGTTAAGGCATCGGAGGATCCTCAAGAGTTTGTAGACGAGGTGCATAAGATCCTGGTGGCTATGGGGGCCACTGACATTGAGAAGGCTGAGCTGGCTTCCTATCAGCTCAAGGATGTAGCACAGACTTGGTGCAAGATGTGGCAAGATAGCCGTGTCTTAGGTGGAGTACCAGTCACATGGGAGCTGTTCAAGACAGCATTTCTGGAGAGATTCTTTCCTAGGGAGATGAGGGAGGCCAAGGTTGAGGAATTCATCAACCTCAAACAAGTCTCCATGACAGTCAGGGAGTATTCCCTGAAGTTTGTTAAGCTGTCAAGGTATGTTATTTTTCCCCAAGTATTTAATAGTAAGAATAAGAATAATACTGAACCTTGTTGGAATCTCCCAGGTATGCTACTTCCCTTGTTTCTAACAGCAGGGATGAGATGAGCAGGTTCCTCACAGGAATCAATGGAGACCTGGAGGAGGAGTGTCGATCTGCTATGCTCCATGATAATATGGATCTTTCCAGGTTGATGGTGCATGTCCAGCAGGTAGAGGACAGCCGCAGAAAGAGAGGTGTTCGTGATGCTAGGAGGCCTAGGCCTCAATATCAGGCAGGACCCAGTCATGGAGGCCACAGGAACAACTTTGGCGTCCGTGAGCAGCCCAGGTTTAAGAAGGGGCTCTCCCACCAAGGGGAGTCAAGTTCATCCAAGAGTCGCTATGATAGGGATTCTGAGTCCAGAGTTAAGAGAAATAATGGAGTAGATACACCTCAGGAGAGGCCACCTTGCAGGAAGTGTGGTAAACTACATGGAGGAGAGTGTATGATGGGCTCTAATGCTTGTTACAGTTGTGGAAAACCGGGCCACATGGTGAAAGATTGTGCGAATAGGAGAAGTCAAGAACAAGGGAAGAAGAGAGTTCAGACTAATGGCCCGAATGAAGAGGCTCCAAAGAGGCAACGATTCTTCGCACTCAAGTCCAGGGGTGCAGGGGAAGGCACTTCTGATGAAGCCTCGGGTGCGTAGCCTTAATTAGCCTTTCATATATTTGACTGTATATGGTGTTTATGCCCTAGTATGAGGTTAATAGGTTTGAATTCATCATATTGGTTGCTGATGTATATGATTTTTATGTTGACTTTGTGTTGTATCCTTTGATGAGACTAGTTTAGGGAAGAATTCTTTAGTCTAATAATGTAAAGCTACTAGTAGGTTTCAAGGAGGTGTTTCATCATGTTAATATGTGAATAAGATATTCACCAGTGAAAGTATTGAGGTACCTATGTATGCGTAGGTTCTATAGATGACATACTTATTGTTAGTAAAGAGTAGTGTCATTCGGGGACGAATGTTCCTAAGGGGGGGATAATGTAACAACCCTAAAAATGAATAGGATCAAGACTTATGTTTTTCAAGAATGCTTGTGATTAGACCAAGGTCCACACGTATTGATACGCCGTAGAACCAGACCTCAGAACCCTTACTACGACCAAGACAACTAACTTGGGGAGTTAATTGAGCTTGGAAAGGTTGGAACCAACCATGTGAGGCTCACGAAAATGAAGATTTAATCGAAAGAGTTTTTACCAGACTCAAAAGAAGAAATTTTAAGTTTTGAGGGTCCAAGGGTAAAATGGTCTTTTCCAGGCCAAGGGTAATATTGTAATTACCCTGAGTAATTAATTATTAAATTAATTAAGTTCAAAAACATAATAAAATTCGGGTGGGGCAACCCGAAGTGACCCATTTTCGCAAAATGGGGTCACCCGGGTTCGAACCCCACTAAGAGCAAGATTTAACTTGCTTTTATTTTAATGTGTTAATTTAGTTTTAATAAATAATTAGTAATATCTGATTTAGGAAAAAGAAATCAGATTTTTTTTATTAATTTTTATTAATTAATAAATTGACTAATTCAAACCCACAAAGTCCTACCTACACTTGACTTCTATCTCCCATTTTCCCCACTCTCTTTGCACGATTTCTCTCTCTCTTTCACTCTTTTCTTTCTTGGCTGAAAACGTGAGAAAACAATCAGCAAAAGGAAAATAAAGTAAAGGCAAAAGTTCATCAAAAACTTGAAAGAGAGACAACACAAAGAAGAAGCAATCCGATAACGTTAAAGCAGAACATACTACACTAGTCGGGTGAGGTGTGAGTGTGGGCGTTTGGACTGATTTGTGGAGGAGTTTCTTGGGCAGCATTCTGGACATTTAACAAGAAAACAAGGTATGGGTCTTCTTACTCTTGGTCCCTTTCCCAAGATACCCCTAGGACTCAGTATATTCGGCTCAAAAACTAAGGTTGATTCCCCTATTTCATGCTCCCTGTCATTAGCTCCCAACGAATGTAGGTTGGTATGAATGCTGGTAGACTTAGGATTATGTGATGTTTGTGTTAAATGTTAATGTGTTGGATGTACGTTAGTTTATGAAAAGACAAACCATGTATGTGTGTTCGAAATTAAGAAAGATGTATGCCATATTTGGAGTCTCGGCCTTGAGGCTTAAAATTGCTAATGTTGTGTTTGTTAATTTACGTACCCAAACTCATGAAGATTGTGATGTTCATAATTAAGAAATGTGGCTGACTTGAATAAGAATTTGATAGCCAATAAATTCTCTAAAGGATGCACTTAAAAATACGTTGAAGTGGAATTATGAAAGAATGTATGAACTAAGTAAAACATTGATGTTATGAGTTAAAAGTAACTAAATATTTCCAGCATTGTACAAGTTAATATAGACTAAATAAAAATGCATATGAATCTGGAAAATTTACTAAAGAAATAAAAGAATGAGGCCACTAGGAATTGAACCCGTGACCTCATCCTTGGGCAAAACAGACACGGCAAAGGGTGAGGGCTGGGGGGTTCGATCCTGGGTCTGAGCAAGGGCTAGAATAAGAGAAAAATTAATGAGGGGAGTGGGATTCGAACCCACCACCCCTCGGTCAGAATTCATGAAGAGTAGAAGAAAAAATAAAATAAGAAAAAGATGTTGGGGCTAAGGGGATTCGAACCCCTTAGCTACTGCCGCGAAATTAAATGATAAAACAAGTGAGGCCATGGGGGTTCGATCCCATGACCTCACTGTACATGCTCCTAACTTAGAGAAAATATAAAAATATAATTATGGGGCTGTGGGGGTTCGAACCCACCACCTCACAGCCCTTAGCGAAAATTTATTAAAAGAAAGGAGGCTGTGGGGATTCGAACCCACAACCTCCTTACTTGAACGAAATTAAGAGAAAAATAAAAGAGGTTGTGGGGGTTTGATCCCACAACCTCTTGGTTTAAGAAAGAATAGGAGAATAACATGTTAATAAAAAAATAAATAAAAGGTGGGGTTGTGGGGACTCGAACCCACAACCCATCGGCCAATGTAAGAGAAATTTAAAATAGAATAGTAAGCCTTCAATGTAAATATTGTGATTTGACTTAGAGTTAAAAATGTTATGAATATTAGAATGAAATCAATTAATAATGTAAATGACATTCAATTGATTCAAGACTTGGGTTCCTTGCCCAAACTTCCGTTTGATACATAAGTCATACGTGAACAAATCATCCAAGAATAATGCCACCTACTTAGATCAAATTCAAGATCTTGGCATAACTACAAGATACATAAGTCTTGTACTACATAATCTTAGGAATGTAAGAATTACTTAACGAACTATGAATGAAGCCTCATGGCTTATGTGTATAGACTCATAAGTCTAACATACGTTCAAAAGTAAGTGAACCTAAGATGTATGAAATGAAATGATGAACCCTAGAAGGGTTAAGTATGAGTGTAAATACACTAAATGGCCAAGTGCATTGGCATATGATGAGATGAACAATGAAATAATGAAATCCTAGAAGGGTTAAGTAAGGGTGTGAAACACACCAAATGGCCAAGTGCATTGGCATATGATGAAATGAACATTCACGTAATAAGAGGTGAATAACTATGAAAAGCAAAGATGCTAATGATGATGAATGTGGTGACAACATGATAAGAGGCTAATGTAAATGATGAGAGCAATCTCAAATGAGCCTAAGTAAATATTACCAATACGTACTCACCTATGAGAGTGTAAGATAATGAAGAGACCAGTCTCTATGAACACTCTAATGAGAGTATTGAGCTTAACACACTCAATACGAATGATGAGATGAGAAATCATCTAATGAGCTATGATGTCCTCATACTAGAAGTCAGCTTCCATGACGTATGAGATGAATGAAATGGAACTTTATACTGAGCACCGATAGACTAGCTATGAGCGGTGATGCCTTCTTTCGGGAAAGGCGGAGGTTCACATAACTCTCATGAGATGAGACTGTCCGGCTTGCCGGGTATGGGTCTCCTTATATCTCCTAGTCTTCGAACCTATACTGCCAATATAGGGATCTGGCGGGGTTAAATTCCCATGTACGCTAGCATGTTATTGGGTCACTTTGGCCGGTGATTCCACCTCTTTTCGGTGTGGGGGAGACACTGGATTTCATGATGCTCACATGATCTATGTCGGTTAAAGTTAAAGTTCCCAATGAATGAATGAGGCCAGCCTCAAATGATGTACATAATGAAATGAATGAATACCAAAGGTGTTAGGATAGGATAATCAGAAGGTGAGCTAGATTTAAGCAATGACATTAGGTCATTCTTGGTCATTGCACAACGAACCTAATAAAAGTCTTAAACTACATTTAAGGTATAATCGGTGGTTACACTGGACTATGAATGAAATGAAATTAAGTACGTATAAATGAATGAAGAGACTCTGCGTTTGCTAACGAAGACTCCCAGTTGAGGTCCCATATGTTGAGCCTTCATTTCTGGGATGCCTTAATGTCAAGTCCATGATTCCAAGGTCTCATGGCATATGAATAAATGATATGAAAGAAGTTATGTGCTACATGTAAAATGTACTATATGCTATATGATATGTGCTATGTGTAAATGTTATGTTCTGTGTGCAAATGTGAAAAGTATGATGATGTATGTTATTCTCATGGTATCACTTTCCTAATCCAAATTTGGAAAGCTCACTTACTTTCCTAATCCAAATTTGGAAACTTTCCTAATCTCAATTTGGCAAGTCCACTGACTTGACTTCCAAAAATCATGTTGTTAGGAAAGAGCTATTCTTTCCCATGCATGTCCTTCGTGTGTGCTTGCATATACCCATATTTAGTACAAGTGTGTACTAACCCTATACAAACTCTACTATTTTAGGTGCAGGCACAGGTGGACGGTAGAGCTACAGGATCATCGCTGCAGTTATCCGGACGTCCAGCATTCATCCGGTTTTGGTAGGTCCTCATGCTTTCGAGGATGCTACTGTTTATGTTCTAGCTTAGTTTAGGAGTTGAGCTAGTGGAGCATGTTCCACTAGCGTTTCTTTCTTCTTTTATTCGGACTATGTATGGGTGCCATTTTGGCAATTATACAATTATGTTATTGAACTATTTCTTTCATTTGATTATCTCTTAATGACTAGATGGTTGATGTTGAACGAATTACGAATGTATAGAAATGTTTAGTAAGTAATGTTTAGAAATAAAAAGTTTCAAATTTTCCGCTAAAATTAACTTATGTAAAGTAAGAATGACGTAAGTAGGCTTGTCTGCGACCTCTGAGAGGTCAACGACGCCGGTCTCGTCTGGGGTCTAGATTCCAGTCGTGACAATTTTGCCCCATTCTAAACTGTTACACCAGTGTCTGATATGCTCATAAGGTTAACTCCCAAGCGATCAAGCCTGTGAACATCCTTCACTAATTCCTTCCTTTATTCCTCAACATGGGCTACACTACCCATAGATAATCTGTTAAGAACATCTTCTACTACATTCGCCTTACCAGGATGGTAATGCACACTCATATCATAATCCTTAAGGAACTCAAGTCATCTCTTTTGGCGAAGATTCAACTCTTTTTGGGTGAACACATACTGAAGGCTCTTATGGTCAGTGAACACATCTACATGAACACCATACAAATATTGTCTCCAGATCTTGAGTGCAAACACCATTGCTGCAAGCTCAAAGTCATGAGTTGGATAGTTCTTCTCATGAACTTTAAGTTGTCTAGAAGCATAAGCTATAAACTTATCTCGCCGCATCAACACACAACCTAGGACAACTCTGGATGCATCACAATAGATCAAACAACCATCTGAACCCTCTGGTAGGGTCAAGATAGGAGCTGTAGTCAATCTAGTTTTCAATTCAGCAAAGCTTTTCTCACAATCATCTGACAATTGAAACTCGACCATCTTTTGAGTCAACCTAGTCAATGGTGAGGCTATAGATGAAAATCCTTCCACAAACCTTTTGTAATAACCCTCTAAACCTAAGAAGCTTCTGATATCTGTAGCGATGTAGGTTTGGGCCATTGTTTCACTGTTTCTATCTTCTGCGAATCCACTTGAATTTCCTCGTTAGATACAATGTGACCAAATAAAAGAAGCAAATTGCAACCAGACCTCACTTTTGCTAAACTTAGCGAATAACTGCCGATCTTTGAGAGTCTGCAGAACAAATCTCAAATGACTCGCATGTTCTTCCTCATTCCCAGAGTAAATGAGGATATCGTCAATAAAGATGATAACAAACAAGTCCAAGTACTGTTTGAACACTCTGTTCATGAAATCCATGAAAGATGCAGGAGCATTTATTAGTCCAAATGACATAACTACAAATAATGTTTTCGTCATGTCACTATCTCTGACTCTGAGCTGATAATAACCCAATTTGAGGTCTATCTTTGAGAAATGACTAGCACCCTAAAGTTAGTCAAACAAGTCATCATTCCTGGGGATGGGATACTTATTCTTGATTATGACCTTGTTTAACTGTCTATAGTAAATACACATCCCAAGAGAACCATTTTTATTATTTACGAACGACACTGGTGCACCCAATGGAGAAATACTAGGTCTGATGAATCCCTTATCTAGAAGGTCTTTCAAGTGCTCTTTCAATTCCTTAAGCTCAGCAGGAGCTATTCTTTAAGGAGGAATAGAAATAGGCTGGCATCTTGAAGGATATTAATTCCAAAGTCGATTTCCCTTTCGGGAGGGACTACCGAAAGATCTTCTGGAAAAAATTCTGAAAACTCATGACTACTAGAACTGACTCAAAAGTTGGGAGTTCTGAGCTAGCATACTTAAACCGAACTAGATGATAGAGATAACCCTTAGAGATCATCTTTCTATCCTTAAGGTAAAAATGAATCGTCCCATATACGCTAAGCTACTACCCTTCCATTCTAAGATTGGTTCATTTGGAAACTGAAAACGAACAATCCTAGTTCTACAATCGACTGAGGCATAATAGGAATGTAATCAATCCATGCCTAGAATTACATCAAAGTCTACCATTTTTAATTCTACAAGATCTGATGAGGTGAGTTTCTGAGAAACTGTGACAGGGCAATTTCTCTATACCCGTCTAGCAATAACTGGGTCACCAACTGGATTAGAGACTGAGAAAGGTTCTGAGAGAGTTTCTTGATTAATATTGAATTTTATTACTATACCGAGTTACAAAAGACAACGTAGTCTCTGGTGTCTTTCCACTAAGTGCACCATATGTGAGTCACATCCTTAAGCTGGTTGGATGCCAATTTCACCCTATCATTACCAGTTACTTGCATCACACTAAATATTTTCTCAACCTCATCAATGAACTTCTGTAGGTCCTCACACAACTTGGGACCCTAACACTCAGGTGGATTTTTCTTAACTAAATGTTGAATCCTAGTTGCCACTAATCCACCATTTCTATTAGTAGGAACTGAACCTGCTGATTATTCTGGTTGATCATAATTTGAGACAAAAGCTGAATCGCATTCCAAAACTTTGCGTTCAGAACCTCATGATCTGGGACTAGAAGAACTGCGGTAGCATTGCATGCCTTAGCATTCCATGCATAAACTCTACGAGGAGGCATGATCTTAAGCGCATAACGATGGATTATAAAGGAGATCATACCAGCGCACGATAAGAGTAAAAAAAAGTGAAGTTTTTCCTAAAACTCTTCATAGCCTCCCTCTCATTAGATGTTGTGCACTTCACACCCATGAAAAAGACTCTACTTAGTGCGTCTTTTCACTCATCCTAGGATACTTAAACCTAGTGCTCTGATACCAAGTTTGTCATGCCCCGAGCTACCCCGGAGATGCGGACATGGGACCTAGGACCACAAGTGATCCCAAGCTAACCTGCTGGCATGATCATGAGCATACTAAAGATAATAAACTGATGAGGAAGCTAAATCATAATTAAAATGAAAATGGGGAATACCCATATGTTATAACTGAGATTCATGAAAACTAATGAGTTTAATACAGAGAAAATATTAACTCAATACTAAGCTGAAACTAACTATGTCTGAAAATAGCCTCTAAATGACTAGAAATGCTGGGACAAGCCCTATCTAAGTCTAGCAAAAACTGAAACTAAGGGACTAAAAATACTGGAAAGAAACGCATGACTGTTGTTCTAGGAGAATGAGGACTGACCACTGATTCTGTTGAATAGGAGATCGGGAACCGATCTAAGCGTGATCTGGATGCTGAGAACTTGAACCTATATCACGAAAAGATTAGTGCACGTATGCATTCGTACTTGAAAGGTATTTAGCATATAAGATAGAGTAAAGCTAAAATAACACATAACTGAACAAAGTAATAACAATGATATAATCTGAACATGATATACTGAATACTGAGCTAACTTGATGCAATGACAAAATTTATAACATGTTGAGACTGAAATGATTACTAACTAAATTATAAATATGGTCAATACAGTAGAGTCTGACTGAACTGTGGGAGCTACTAATAACCGATAATAAAACAACATGGACTAAATGTGAAGTCTGATGTATATGCCCCATCGAGAGAACCCAATATACCCTGCCAGAGGTATAAAGGCATGCTGACGTGATCACTAAACTGATGCCCACAGAGGGGACTTACAACCTATTTGGATAGTAGTTCTGGGACTATTTGGGTACGTTGAACCCTAGTCCAACTCGGTATTATGCTACTCTCAATGAATTGAATTAAAATAGTTAGGAATAGACCGTAAATACCCAGACTTAAAACTGACGGACCATCTTGACGCCAGCCTTCACGGCTCATCGAAGGCACCACAGGATATATTGTTCGTCATGATCCTCGACCAGTGGCAAGGAGGAAGGGTCCTCTTTCATGACTGCCTCCACGACCCATAAATGGAACCATGGGTTGCTATGGCCATCGTGGTCCTTGATTAGTGGCTAGGGGAAGAGGCCATGTCCTGATTAGGTCAGGACGAGTCATGTGATGGACCTTAAACCTCATCGTGGACCGTCAAGGCCCTTATGGGAGGGACACCTGCATGTCATGCTCTAGGAAACTTGTCACGAGCCTCTTCACGGACCGTGGACCCCTTCACGACTTGTCTGGGGCTCCGTGGAGAGTTCCATGGTCTAGTCTTGGCTTATGAGTTTTCCCTCTACACATTTTAGCCTGTTCTAAAATTTGAGGTGCTACAATTATGCTAGGGTCATTAAACCACCTGCACTTATTAGAAATTCCACTTTTAACATCCGCAACACGATGTTACACTCAATGTATATGTATGATTAATTCGATGCTCTACTTCTTGAAAATCCAAACAATATCGTAAAGATCTCACATGGATATGTCTAGCTTACAATCTTACTAATCTATTTTAAGAAGGAATTAGACTAAGGTAATTCCTATTTTCTCTTATTGGTGAAGCAAGTACATAACTTGCGGAGTAATGTAAAACATCCATCACTAGCTGAAAAAATTTAAAAGTCAATTCTTGAAGATGTTCTTTTCTGTAAGTAGGCGTATTCATCTTAGGGGTGAGATAAACAATTTCATATAAGTTCTCGGTGAAGCACTACATAAATCTTTATTTAGATTTAAAAAAATAGTTTAATTTCCTATCACAATCTACCGACTAAGGTGTTGCTAAAGTACTTCTATAGATTGTTAGATGTAGTCAACAAGTTCAGATGATTATATAATTGTTGCAATAGCACATCTATTATAGAGCTCTTAATTGTTGTGATAGACTTTCGATCCTATTAGCATACTTCTAAAATAAAAGTGTCGCAATTAAAAATATTCATTGTCTTAAACTTCTTCATTGCAACACGTAATGAAATCATTGCAATATACCCTTTGTGGCAACGCTTTTTTGATTTTTTTATTGCAACAATTTTTACTTTCTCTTTTATAATATTTTCATACCCAACATAATTCTTGTTACGATCCAAGACTACCCCCTAAATGTGATAAGGTGAATAGAATTTTGAAATACTCTAAACGAGCAACTTGACATAGCATGCCACTATGATGAATGCATAATTGAGAGAATCATGAAAACGGAACATAAGTCTCAAAGTTCAACTCAATATGACACCAAATAAAAGACCATAAATGTGGAACATACTTTTCTAACAGCAAGCCTCTACATAATAAGTGACTGGGACAAACCCTAGCTTACTTAAGCACATCTGGAAATGAAAGCAAGTCTTAAATGACATAAAAGCATGAATGTGTCCATGTCCTCGAAGTATAAAGTCTCACCAAGTCTAAACAAGCAGATCAGAATCTGTGCTAACCACAAACTAGATGTAGAGCGCCACATCCTATATTATAAAACAATATAGGCACAAGAGATGTATGTAGTCATTACTCTAAATGTATTGAGAATAGAGAAGGAGGCATGAGTATAACATATGTCTAAAACATGATAATGCAATGACCAAGTAAACATAACCTAAATTTGATTATATGATTTCATAAAAACATAGTATAAGGTCACACATTCTTCTTTGAATTATAATCATAACGTAAGTCTTTGAATAATTCATAAAGCTTTGTGGGAGATATCATTAATAGAAATAAACCAAGTTTAATGTACTAATGTCATATCGAAAGAGAGTTTCCTGCTTTCCAAAATATGTACCATAACCATAAGCTAAAGTGGATTTACTAGCCAGTGTCCAATCGAGACATCTATACGGGGGCACATTACTCTGAAATTTGAGTACTCGCTGCTAATCAAACTCGTTACTAAGTAAACTCCAAATAGAAAACATGTGTAAGCACAACAGATTCATTGTATTTGAAATGAAAAAATCTAGTAATATCTAATTATTCAGAAAATCTTATAAGAATAACTCTTTAAAAATCATGATTTCATAAGATATTCATAAAAATACTTTAATAAAAAGCATCTAAATCATGATAATCTTTGCAGAGTGAAAGGGGCACTTCAATCGAAAGTGGCCAAATCATATCATTCTTTAATCATAGGATGTACTTAAATCAGAAGCCACAATTTTCATAAACATAATTTATACTATCGAAAACATCATTCATTCATAAATCCATTCATAACAGCATGTATGCATATCAACATAGCTTTGAACCATATTATTAAACACTGATATGGCATGGATTCATGATTTTTTTTTGAAAATATTTAAATATGATCAGATCATGTCTAATAAGATCATTCATGTAGAAAATAACTTTAGTTTAATTGGACCTATGGAAGAATCATGAAAACCCTGGAAATTGGGTTGGAATCATAAGTGGAAATTTAGGTTCCTTTTGTGAATTATTGGGTGAAGGGTAACCCATTGATGAATTTTCCACATACCTTAACGGGAGCCTATCTTGAAATCTAAAAATGAGACCTGAACTTGAAGAATCCTTGAATCACATTTGGAGAGACTTGGAGAAGAAGACTTGAGGGATTTGGGAGAATGAGAGGGGTAGGGGAGAGTTAGGGCCTAATTAAAATTTTAGAGTCTTATAGATATCCCCAAATTGATGTAGTTTAGAAGTTAAAATAGAAAAATACCAAAATGTCCCTGAGAAATAACTGTTGAATAGTTTCTACGAACATCATGTACGAACACGATTCGTTCAGAAGGACACAAATCATACTGGTCAGTCGTGAAATGAGTTACTAAAAACTAACTTGATGATGTTTAACTATGATCAAATGACCACGAGTCGTAGTCTATTGTAGGAAATGTACATTGTCATCCGTAGATCAAAGGTACTAGAATCATTGGGTGTAACACCCCAAAAGACTCTAAGCTAAGATTTGACCCATTCTTAAGTGTATAGGGTTGTACGAAATGATTCTTAATTGTGCAAAGGTGGTAAAGTCAATTATTTTGAGTGGGATGATATTTGGAAATTGTTGCTCCCAATTGCACATGCAAGTGTACGTGGTCGTGCACGTACACTTATTATCAACTTATATTCACACTAAATTCCACAATTAAAGAGAAAAGTAACTACTTCACTGTTGATTGTTTTGTGATTAACTACGATTATTATGGACTATGATTTAACGTAAACAATGACGAACGACTTTGATGTAATGTTTTTGGTAAGATTTAAAGCAATTACAGAGCTGTAGCATAAAATGAATGTCATGTATCATAAAATCGGCTTAGAACTAACTTCAGTTGTCAAATTACTAGTTTATAGGGTTGATAGTATGATCCAGGTTAACCACCTCTCGTCACCTACCCCAGTTAGCTATCTAACTACATCGTTGAGCGGTGATAAATAGACTGGTGAGCATTTATATTTCATCCTATTTTGTAACCAAGCAAGGTGTTCATCTTTCGGGCGTCACTCCTGAACACTAATCTCCTCAATTTAATGGGCGGACCGAGCTCTCTATATTCTCTGGTCTATCTAAGCTTTCCTATGGTAAATCAAAATTTAGACAATAGATTTATTCTTAGATGGACAGTCAAGAAATATTAAAACAAAAATATAAAAGTAATTTGAATTGACAACCGAAGATTAATTCATAAAGCCTCAAATACTCAACAATCAGTTCATAGATACATCCCCAGAAATAGTGCGTTTAGCTACTCATGCTCATAATAATCAAGAAAATATAATTTTTCATAAACAATCCGTAAAATAGAAGAGTTAGGATGATTACAAACTTGATTCTTTCCCTTGCACACTAAACAAAATATTGAACCCCCACAATGGCAACCCTATGATCTATTTATAGTAGTAGATAAAGTTCAGTACAAATCCTATTCAAATTAGAACTCCTACTTAATGTCTAAAACTTGGAAAAGTCGGCACTTGCTTGGGGCGGCGCGCCTAGCAGCATTTGGCCAGTTAACACATGTTGGAGCGGCGCACCACAATCGCGCCCTAACACAGTCTCTAAGCATATAGCCTTGGCGCGGCGCGCCTTGCAGAGTGCCTCAACATTGGCTCTGAGCGATAGGCCCTGGCGTGGCGTGCCTGCTAGTGCGCCTCGCCTAGGTGCTTCCACACTGTCACGACCGGAATCTAGACCCCATACGAGACCGGCGTCGTTGACCTCTCAGAGGTCGCACACAAGCCTACTTACGTCATTCTTACTTCATCTATTTTAATTTTAGCGGAAAATTTGAAACTTTTTATTTCTTAACATGCATAAAGGTCATTTTACTTACATTCATAATGTTCACAATCAACCATCTAACATTAAGATTATCAACTAAAAGAAATAGTTCAATACTGTATTAAATGTATAATTGCCAAAATGGTACCAATACAATGTCTGAAATAAAAACGGAAAGAAACACTACTGGAACATACTCCACTAGCTAAAGCCTGCATCTAAGCTAGATAGTAACGGTAGAAATCCTTGAAAGCATGAGGGCCTACAAAGTCCGGATGAAAGCTCCACGTCCGGATAGCTGCAACGTCAACCTGTAAGCTCTAGCGTCCACCTGCGCCTGCACCTAAAAATATAGAGTTGTATGGGATTAGTACACACTTGTACTAAGTATGGGTATATGCAAGCACACACCAAGGACATGCATGAGTAAGAATAGTTAACAACATGATTATGGAAAGTCAAGTCAGTGGACTTGCCAAATTGGAATTAGGAAAGTTAGTGAGCTTTCCAAATTTGGATTAGGAAAGTGGCGAACTTTCCAAATTTGGATTAGTAAAGTTAGTGAACCTTCCAAATTTGGATTAGGAAAGTCATGCCATGAGAGTAACATGCATCATCATACTTATCATATTGCACACAACACATAACATCTTACACATAGCACATATCATATTGCATATAGCACATAACATCTTTCATATCATTCATTCATATGCCATGAGACCTTGGAATCATGGACTTGATAACAAGACTTCCCAAAATGAGGGCTCAACATATGGGACCTCAACTAGGGAGCCTTCTTTAGCAAACACAGAGTCTGCTTCATTCATTTATACGTACTTAATTTCATTCATTCATAAGCTAGTGTAAACACCAGATATACCTAGGATGTAGTTTAAGACTCTCATCGGGTTTGCTGTGCAATGATCAAGAATAACCTAGTGTTATTACTTGAGTCTAGCTCACCTCTTGATTATCCTATCCTAACACCTTTGGTATCGTTCATTTCACTATGTGTATCATTTGAGGCCGGCCTCATTCATTCATTGGGAACTTTAACATTAACCGGCATAGATCATGTGAGCATCATGTAATCCAGCGTATCCCCCACACCGAAAAGAGGTGGAATCACCGGCCAAAGTGACCCAAAATATGCTAGCGTACATGGGAATTGAACCCTGCCAGATCCCTATATTTGCAGTATAGGTTCGAAGACTAGGAGATATAAGGAGACCCATACCCGGCATACCGTACAGTCTCATCTCATGAGAGTTACGTGAACCTCCGCCCTTCCTGAAAGAAGGCATCACCGCTCATAGATAGTCTATCGGTGCTCAGTATAAAGTTCTATTTCATTCAACCCATACGTCATGGAAGTTGCCTTCTAGTATGAGGACATCATAGCTCAATAAATGATTTCTCATCTCATCGTTAGTATTAAGTATACATTATTCTCAATACTTTTATTAGAGTGTTCATAGAGACTGGTCTCTTCATTAACTTTACACTCTCATAGGTGAGTACGTTTTGGTAACATTTACTTAGGCTCATTTGAGATTGCTCTCATCTTTTACATTAGCCTCTTATCATGTTGTCACCACATTCATTAACTTTAGCACATTGCTCTTCATAATTACTCACCCCTTATTACGTGAATGTTCATTTCATCATATGCCAATGCACTTGGCCATTTAGTGTGTTTCACACTCTTTCTTAACCCTTCTAGAGTCTCATCATTCATTGTTCATTTCACCATTTCATTACATACATCTTATGTTCACTTACTTCTAAATGAATGCTAGACTTATGGGTCTATACATACAAGCCATGAGGCTTCATTCATAGTTCTTTTAAGTGATTCATGTCTTCCTAAGATTATGTGGTACAAGACTTATGCATCTTGTAAGTATGCCAAGATTTCGATTTCGATCTATGTAGGCAACATTATTTTTTGAACAATTATTCACGTATGACTTATGTATCAATACGGAATTTAGGCAAGGGAACCCGGTTTCGAATCCCTAGGACAACACTTACATTTTTCATTTATTTTATATTGGTGCACACGGCTTGGGGACCCAAGATCGAGCCCCAACACCTTCGTTTCTTTTAATTTCTTTTCTTTGAAATTCTCTTCCTTAGCCGAGGGGTTGTGGGATCGAACCCCCACAACCCCTTTTATTTTTTTATTTCTTATTCCTTGACTTTTTTTGAGTTGACCATGAGGTTGTGGGATCGAACCCCCACAGCCTCACTTTATTTTTCTTTTAGTTCTCCTTTTCCGCCTCGAGGTCGTGGGTTCGATTCCCTAGCCTCACATTTCTTTTCTTTTCATTTTTCCTTAAGCTGTCTTAGAGGCTGTGGGTTCGAATCCCACTCCTCTCATTTCTTATTTTCATAATCCATTCTCCAGCCAAGACCATGGTTCGAATCCCCTTCACCACATTCCTTTTTACTTTTTTATTTTCATGGTTTTTAACATGGTGAGGTCACGGGTTCAATCCTCCATGACCTCACTTGTTTTAATTCATTTTTCATAACATTTTGAACCCTCTTAACTTGACCGAAATTCATCACTTGAAGCTGGAAATTTTTGTAATTTTTCAGCATATTTTCATCAAGTTACACATTAGTTCTTAGGGAAATTTCATTGTGCATTTAGAATGTTTTAGGTGCATTTTCATGGATTCGTTTAGCCAAGAGATTATCACTCAAATCAGCCACATTTCATCTCATATGAACATCACGATTTACATAAACATGTGTACATGAAATACAAGGAACTATCATGCCATTTCAAGCCATAAACCGAAACCAATAGCCACGGCAACACACCCAAACACACGTAGTTACATTTTCGGAAAAACATCAACATAATTCACATAATTCCGAGCATACATATAAACACATAATCATCACGAAAACACGTTTCATCCCTAGTTTTCTACCAGCAAACATAACCAACCTATGATTAAATGGGAGCTAGTGACAGGGACATGCAACCGGGAACAACCCTAGTTTTTGGAATATATTCGTCTGAACCTTAGGGGTCTCTTGGGAAAGGGACCAAGAGATAAGAGAACCCATACCTTTTTGACGTTCAAACCTCGACTTGCTGCCCAAAGAACTCCTCCAAACACACGTCCAACACCAAAAGTTCAACACCAAACTCGACGGACAACCTTCTCCCTACGTGATTGATTTCGTTGTTTGTTTTTATCTTTCGTGGTAAATTCCTCAAGTGTGAAGAACTTGGTTTATCTTTCTGTTCTTGAAGTTATTTTGGCTGAGAGAACGTGAAAGAGAAGAGAGAATGATCGTGTGTTTGAGAGATAGACGTGAGAGAGTGAGAGTTTTATTAGGCTTAGGAGTCTAGCTTAGGACTTAGTCAAATAAGGTTTAGTTAAATATTAAAAAATCTGATTTCCCTTTTATTTTAAATCAGCCAATAAATAATAAATATTAAGTAAGTACATTAATTTACCAACTTATATAAAAACAAGTTTAATTCATTGCTTCCACCTAGGTTCGAACCCGGGTAGAGCAAGACTCACTCTAAGAGCCAATTTTCAACCCTCTCTCCCTAAAATGCCCCTCCTCCTTATTAATTAAATAATTAATTATATATTTAGGGTAATTACGATAACTGGAAAAAGACCATTTTACCCCTAGACCCTCCAAACCTAAGATTTTCCCTTTTTAGGTCCGGTAAAGACTCCTTCAAGTAAATCTTCGTATTCGAGAGCCCTACATGGCTGGACCCAACCTTTCCTAGATCAACTAACTCCCCAAGTTAGTTGGCTTGGCTGTAGCAAGGGTTCAAAGGTCTGGTTCTACGCGCATCAATCCGTGTGAACCCGGTCTAATTGTAGGCATTCTTGACACATTAAGCATTACTTATCATATCCATTTTTAGGGTTGTCACATTGTCCCCCCCTTAGGAACATTCGTCCCCGAATGACACTACTAACTATCTATCGTAATGCCAGTCAGATCATAACATGGTTACTATATACAATCAAGCAATAGCAACAAAGAATGGAGAGATTAGGAAACTTAGACTTAAGAGTAGGAAGTCTAACCTCAAGAGCTGAAAAGTGAGGGTAGCGGGATCTCATATCGGCCTCGACTTCCCACGTAGCACCCTCAACAAGATGATTCCTCCACAATACCTTCACAGTGGCAATCTCCTTGTTCTTCAGCCGCTTGACCTGTCTGTCTAAGATCTCAACATGCACCTCCTCATAGGACAAGTCTTCATCAACCCCCAAACCTTCTACAGGTAGAATCGATGCTGGATCACCTAGGCACTTCTTTAACATGGATACATGAAAGACTGGATGGACAGAAGCTAGCTCCGCAGGCAATGCCAACTCATAGGCCACCTCACCTACACGCTGTAGGATCTCATATGGCCCAACATACCTCGGACTCAACTTCCCCTTCCTGCCAAACCTCATCACCCCCTTCATAGGTGATATCTTGAAATAGACCTGGTCACCAACATCGAACTCTAAGGGACATTTTTTGTTATCTGTATATGACTTTTGCCGACTGTAAACAGTAGCCAACCTGTCCCTAATCACCCTGACCTTCGCTAAGTCCTCATGAATGATCTCTGGACCCAAAATGGATGACTCTCCAACCTTGAACCATCCAACTGGAGACCTACACCTCCTACCATACAGTGCCTCAAACGGTGCCATCCCAATGCTGGAGTGATAGCTATTATTATACGAGAACTCTATCAAAAGCAGATGGTCATCCCAGCTACCTCTGAAGTCAATCACACACGCTCTCAACATATCCTCCAATGTCTGAATGGTGCGCTCTGCTTGCCCATCAGTCTGAGGATGAAAGTCGGTACTAAGCTTTACCTGCGTGCCTAAGCTCTTCCGGAAGGATCTCCAAAAATGTGAAGTAAACTGAGCTCCTCTATGTGAAATGATAGACAAAGGAATCCCATGCCATCTCACAATCTCATCAATGTAGAGTCTTGCATAATCCTCGGCTCTGTAAGTAGACTTCACAGGGATAAAGTGGGCAGACTTAGTTATCCTGTCCACAATAACCCATATGGAGTCATGCTGTCTCCTAGTCCTCGGAAGACCAACCACGAAGTCCATATTAACGGCCTCCCACTTCCAAGTCGGAACCTCCATAATCTGATTAAGACAGCCAGGCTTAAGATATTCTGCCTTAACCTGCTGACAATTAGGACACTTGGTACATATTCTGCAATGTCCTTCTTTATGTCATCCCACCAATAAATCTGCTTAAGATCATGATACATCTTGGTGGAACCTGGATGTATGGAATATCTGAAACCATGGGCCTCTGCAATAATCCTGGTCCGCAAGTCATTCACATCTGGTACACACAGCCTGTCTTGGTACCTAAGTATGCCGTCACCTCCCAAAACAAAAGACTAATTCATCTTTATCAACACTGAGTCCTTCAGCTCCATCAACACAGGATCGAGATGCTGACCCTGCTTGACTTCAACTACCAAGGATGATTCAGAACTAGGATGAACTGAAACACCCCCACTAGTAGAGTCAACCAATCGCACACCCATTCTGGCTAGTCTGTGTACATCTTTCACCAACTCCTGTATTTCCCATGCTCATCCTGCTCAAAGCATCAGCTACAATATTAGCCTTACCTGGATGGTAGTGAACATTCATGTCATAGTCCTTCAACAGCTCCAACCATCTCCGCTGACGTAGATTCAACTTTATCTGCGTGAACACGTACTGGAGACTCTTGTGGTCTGTGAATACATCCACATGCACTCTATACAAGTAGTGCCTCCACAGCTTCAGTGCAAACACCACAGCTACCAACTTCAGGTCGTGAGTGGGATAATTCTTTTCATGAACCTTGAGTTGTCTAGACGCATAAGCTATCACCTTACCAACCTGCATAAGAACACAACCCAAACAAACCCTAGATGCATCACAATAAACAGTGTAATTCTCACCACACTTAGGCAAAGTAAGCACCGGGGCTGAAGTGAGTCTGTCCTTGAGCTCCTGGAAACTCTTCTCACAAGTCTCCGTCTATTCAAACTTGGCCTTCTTCTTAGTCAAAGCTGTCAGTGGGGCAGCAATGGAAGAAAAGCCCTCCACGAACTTGCGGTAGTAACCAACCAATCCCATAAAGCGACGGATGTCAGTGGGAGTAAGAGATTTTGGCCAGTTCTTAACAACCTCAGTCTTCCTGGGGTCCACCTCCACACCCTGATCGGACACAACATGACCCAGTAAGGTCACTGGTCTAAGCCAGAATTCACACTTGCTGAATTTGGCATACAACTGATGTTGTCTAAGCACCTACAAGGTTAGTCTCAAATGCTATTCATGCTCTTCCTTGGTCCTAGAGTAGATGAGAATGTCATCAATGAATACTATAACGAAAGAGTCAAGGTATTCACGGAAGACCCTGTTCATGAGATCCATAAATGCAGCAGGTGCATTCGTGAGACCAAATGACATAACTAAGAACTCATAATGACCATAACGGGTACAAAAGGCTATCTTTGGGATATCTCTATCCCTAACCCTAAGCTGATGATACCCTGAACGAAAATCAATCTTAGAGAAGAAACTAGACCCTTGGAGCTGATCGAACAAATCATCTATTCTGGGAAGTGGATACTTATTCTTTATAGTGACTTTGTTGAGCTGCCGATAATCGATACACATACTAAGGGTTCCATCCTTCTTTTTCACAAACAACACTGGAGCGCCCCAAGGGGATATGCTCGGCTGAATGAAACCCTTATCAGTGAGATCTTTTAACTGCAGCTTCAACTCTTTGAGTTCAGCTGGAGCCATTCTGTAGGGAGGAATTAAAATTGGTTTAGTATCGGGTTCTAAGTCGTTACCAAAGTCAATCTCTCGAGGGGGAGGGACTCCAGGCAAATAATCAGGAAATACATCTAGGAACTCATTCACTACAGGTACTGAGTCTATGGAAGGAATGTCATGATCTAAATCATTAACACTCACAAGATGACACAATAACCCCTTGGACATCATTTTATTGGCCTTAAGGTTCGAAATCAAGGGATTAGGACGACTCGAGTTGTACCTCTCCCAGACCAGCTCTACCTCATTAGCGAAACAAAATCTCACAACCCTACTATGACAATCCATACAAGCATAACAACTATGAAGCCAGTCCATGCCAAGAATGATGTCAAAATCGTTCATAGGTAACTCAACCAAGTCTGCACACATAGTCCTACCACATACAACTATTGGGAAATCCTTGTACACTTTATCAACTCTTACATTTTCTCCTAAGGGTGTACTAACCACTATAGGATCATGCAAAACTTCAGGCAATGTCTCAAAAGTGAGAGCAAGCAAAGGAGTTATAAAGGAAAGCGTAGAACCTGGATCAAGTAAAGCATAAATAGAAGTTGAGAATACTTGCAGCATACCTGTGACCACATCAGCGGAATTCTTCTGCTCCTCCCTGCCCTTCAGGGCATAGAACCTGTTCCTCTTAGGAGGCTCGGATGCTGCTGCACCCTGTGGATTAGGCCTAGGCTGAGCATTACCTCTAGCCTGACCTCTGCTCTGTGGGCAGTCTCTAACCATGTGCCCACTCTTACCGCAACCGAAGCAGGCATTAGTACCCTGTCTGCACTCTCCACTGTGAGCACGACCACACTTAGCACAGTCCTTTCTGGGACGCTACATCTCACCTCTATTTCCCTTCTTGGGCTCAGGTCTGCCTCCTCTAGGTGCTGTACTCCTCTGAGAAGTAGAGTTCCCAGAACTCTGTTGCACCTTTTTGAACCTGGGCTGCTCACGGATGCCAAAATGTTTCTGTGGCCTCCATGGCTGGGACCTGCCTGATCTTGAGGCTTAGGCCTCCTAGCATCACGAATGCCCCTCTTCTTGCGGTTGTCCTCTACCTGCTGGACATGCACCATCAACCTGGAGAGGTCCATGTTATCATGGAGTATTGCAGACCGACACTCCTCCTCCAGATCTCCGTTGATTCCTGTGAGGAACCTGCTCATCTCATCCCTGCTGTTAGATATAAGGGAAGTAGTATACCTGGATAGTTTAACATACTTTAGTACTCATCTCATCCTTGCTGTTAGATACAAAAGAATAGCATACCTGGATAGTTTAACAAACTTCAGGGAATACTCCCTGACTGTCATTGATCCCTGCTTAAGGTTGATAAACTCCTCAACCTTTGCCTCCCTCATCTCCCCGGGAAAGAATCTCGAGGAAGGTTGTCTTAAACAGCTCCCAAGTGACCGGAACTCTGCCCAAAACTCGTCTACATGCCACATCTTGCACCAAGTCTTTGCTACATCCTTGAGCTGATAGGAAGCCAGCTCAGCCTTCTCAGTATCTGTGGCCCCCATAGCCACCAAAATCTTATGCACCTCGTCCACAAACTCCTGGGGATCCTCTGAAGTCTTAGATCCCGTGAAAATAGGAGGATTCATCCTCGTGAAGTCTCTCAGCCTGTCAGCCATGCTACGAACCGGTGGGTTCTCCCTCTGAACATTCTGTCGATTGAACTGGGTAGTCATGGCCTGGGCCTGCATAGTGATGGCCTGTGCCATCTGTGCCAGAGATTCCCACACCTCCGCATCAGTCAACCCAGCTAAGTTAATCAGCATAGCCACTCCTTCAGTTGGAGCCTGGGGTGGAACCTGATTGTCCCCAGAAGCTGCTCTTCCTCTCCTCTGACCAACGTTCCTCCTAGTATTCATTCTCTAAAAACAGTAAGAATTGATGTTAGACACGCTCATAACACCAAGAAATCAGACATTAGGAAAAGCACGATAAGATTAGAAGAAGGGAACTTTTCCTACGCATCATGCAATCTCTAATTCAGGATAGTGGTGCACTTCACTACCATGACTTAGAAACTACTCAATGTAGTTGATGTGAACTAATTATTCTCGGAATTTAACCTAGTTCTCTGATACCAACTTTGTCACGACCGGAATCTAGACCGCAGACGAGACCGGCGTCGTTGACCCCTCAGAGGTCGCAGACAAGCCTACTTACGTCATTCTTACTTCATCTAGGTTAATTTTAGCAGAAAATTTGAAACTTTTTGTTTCTTAACATACATAAAGGTCATTCTACTTACATTCATAATGTTCACAATCAACCATCTAACATTAAGATTATGAACTGAAAGAAATAGTTAAATACTGTATTAAATGTATAATTGCCAAAATGGCACCAATACAATGTCTGAAATAAAGATGGAAAGAAACACTAGTGAAGCATACTCCACTAGCTGAAGCCTGCATCTAAGCTATATAGTAACGGTAGACATCCTTGAAAGCATGAGGGCATACCAAGTCCGGATGAAAGCTCCACGTCCGGATAGCTGCAACGTCAACCTGTAAGCTCTAGCGTCCACCTGTGCCTGCACCTAAAAATATAGAGTTGTATGGGATTAGTACACATTGTACTAAGTATGGGTATATGCAAGCACACACCAAGGACATGCATGAGTAAGAATAGCTCTTTCCTAACAACATGATTATGGAAAGTCAAGTCACTGGACTTGCCAAATTGGGATTAGGAAAGTTAGTGAGCTTTCCAAATTTGGATTAGGAAAGTTAGTGAGCCTTCCAAATTTAGATTAGGAAAGTCATGCCATGAGAGTAACATGCATCATCATAGTGATCATATTGCACACAACACATAACATCTTACACATAGCACATATCATATTGCATATAGCACTTGAGACCTTGGAATCATGGACTTGACAACAAGACTTCCCAAAATGAGGGCTCAACATATGGGACCTCAACTAGGGAGCCTTATTCAGCAAACATAGAGTCTGCTTCATTCATTCATACGTACTTAATTTCATTCATTCATAAGCTAGTGTAAACACCAGCTATACCTAGGATGTAGTTTAGGTCTCTCATCGGGTTTGTTGTGCAATGATCAAGAATAACCTAGTGTTATTACTTGAGTCTAGCTCACCTCTTAATTATCCTATCCTAACACCTTTGGTATCGTTCATTTCATTATGTGTATCATTTGAGGCTGGCCTCATTCATTCATTGGGAACTTTAACTTTAACCGACATAGATCATGTGAGCATCATGAAATCCAGTGTCTCCCCCACACCGAGAAGAGGTGGAATCACCGGCCAAAGTGACCCAAAACATGCTAGCGTACATGGGAATTGAACCTGCCAGATCCCTATATTTGCAGTATAGGTTCGAAGACTAGGAGATATAAGGAGACCCATACCCGGCATGCCGGACAGTATCATCTCATGAGAGTTACGTGAACCTCCGTCCTTCCCGAAAGAAGGTATCACCGCTCATAGCTAGTCTATCGGTGCTTAGTATAAAGTTCCATTTCATTCAACTCATACGTCATGGAAGTTGGATTCTAGTATGAGGACATCATAGCTCAATAGATGATTTCTCATATCATCATTAGTATTAAGTATACATTATTCTCAATACTTTTATTAGAGTGTTCATAGAGACTGGTCTCTTCATTAACTTTACACTCTCATAGGTGAGTACGTTTTGGTAACATTTACTTAGGCTCATTTGAGATTGCTCTCATCTTTTACGTTAGCCTCTTATCATGTTGTCACCACATTCATTAACTTTAGCACATTGCTCTTCATAATTACTCACCCCTTATTACGTGAATGTTCATTTCATCATATGCCAATGCACTTGGCCATTTAGTGTGTTTCACACTCTTTCTTAACCCTTCTAGAGTCTCATCATTCATTGTTCATCTTACCATTTCATTGCATACATCTTATGTTCACTTACTTCTAAACGTATGCTAGACTTATGGGTCTATACATACAAGCCATGAGGCTTCATTCATAGTTCTTTTAAGTGATTCATGTCTTCCTAAGATTATGTGGTACAAGACTTATGCTTCTTGTAAGTATGACAAGATTTCGATTTCGATCTATGTAGGCAACATTATTTTTTGAACAATTATTCACGTATGACTTATGTATCAATACGGAATTTGGGCAAGGGAACCCGGTTTCGAATCCCTTGGACAACACTTACATTTTTAATTTATTTTATATTGGTCCACACGGCTTGGGGACCCAAGATCGAGCCCCAACACCTTCGTTTCTTTTTAACTTCTTTTCTTTGAAATTCTCTTCCTTGGCCGAGGGGTTGTGGGATCGAACCCCCATAGCCCCTTTTATTTTCTTATTTCTTATTCCTTGACTTTATTTGAGTTGACCATGAGGTTGTTGAATCGAACCCCCACAGCCTCACTTTATTTTTCTTTTAGTTCTCCTTTTCCTCCTAGAGGTCGTGGGTTCGATTCTCATGTCTCACATTTCTTTTCTTTTCATTTTTCCTTAAGCTGTATGAGAGGTTGTGGGTTCGAATCCCACTCCTGTCATTTCTTATTTTCATAATCCATTCTCCAGCCAAGACCATGGTTCGAATCCCCTTCACCACATTCCTTTTTATTTCTTTACTTTCATGGTTTTTAACATGGTGAGGTCACGGGTTCAATCCTCCATGACCTCACTTGTTTTAATTCATTTTTCACAACATTTTGAACCCTCTTAACTTGACCGAAATTCATCACTTGAAGCTGGAAAGTTTTGTAATTTTTCAGATATTTTCATCAAGTTACACATTAGTTCTTAGGGAAATTTCATTGTGCATTTAGAACGTTTTAGGTGCATTTTCATGGATTCGTTTAGCCAAGAGATTATCACTCAAATCAGCCATATTTTATCTCATATGAACATCACGATTTACATTAACATGTGTACATGAAATACAAGGAACTATCATGCCATTTCAAGCCATAAACCGTAACCAGTAGCCACGACAACACACCCAAACACATGTAGTTACATTTTTGGAAACACATCAACATAATTCACATAATTCCGAGCATACATATAAACACATAATCATCACGAAAACACGTTTCATCCCTAGTTTTCTACCAGCAAACATAACCAACCTATGATTAAATGGGAGCTAGTGACAAGGACATACAACGGGGAACAACCCTAGTTTTTGGAATAGATTCGTCTGAACCTTAGGGGTCTCTTGGGAAAGGGACCAAGAGAGAAGATAAGCCATACCTTTTTGACGTTCAAACCTCGACTTGCTGCCCAAAGAACTCCTCCAAACACACTTCCAACACCAAACTCGACGGACAACCTTCTCTTTGCCTACGTGATTGATTTCGTTGTTTGTTTTTATCTTTCGTGGTGAATTCTTCAAGTGTGAAGAACTTGGTTTATCTTTCTGTTCTTGAAGTTATTTTGGCTGAGAGAACGTGAAAGAGAAGAGAGAATGATCGCGTGTTTGAGAGATAGACGTGAGAGAGTGAGAGTTTTATTAGGCTTAGGAGTCTAGTTTAGGACTTAGTCAAATAAGGTTTAGTTAAATATTAAAAAATCTGATTTCCCTTTTATTTTAAATCAGCCAATAAATAATAAATATTAAGTAAGTACATTAATTTACCAACTTAAATAAAAACAAGTTTAATTCATTGCTTCCACCTAGGTTTGAACCCGGGTGGAGCAAGACTTCACTCTAAGAGCCAATTTTAGGCCCTCTCTCCCCAAAATGCCCCTCCACCTTATTAATTAAATAATTAATTATATATTTAGGGTAAGTACGATACTACCCTTAGTCTGGAAAAAAACCATTTTATCCCTAGACCCTCCAAATCTAAGATTTTCCCTTTTTAGGCCCGGTAAAGACTCCTTCGAGTAAATCTTCGTATTCGAGAGCCCTACATGGCTGGACCCAACCTTTCCTAGCTCAACTAACTCACCAAGTTAGTTGGCTTGGTTGTAGCAAGGGTTCAGAGGTCTGGTTCTACGCGCATCAATCCGTGTGAACCCGGTCTAATCGTAGGCATTCTAGACACATTAAGCATTACTTATCATATCCATTTTTAGGGTTGTCACACACACTTAGCCATTTTTTTCACGTTTGTCTCTTTTCCTTGTTTTTCTTCGCTCTAGCTCCAGTTTCTTTGAGAGTTCTTGAAATTACTAATCATGTGTATAAGTGCATAATCAACACAATCAACCACAAAATCAAGCTAATAACTAAAGATCGTCCTTAATCAACACAAAAACATGGGCAATTATCGACTACTTAGGCATATAAGTATGCCTAAGATCACCACCCCACACTTAGAATTTTATTTGTCCTCAAACAATCTTTAGACTATCAACTCTATTTCACAACCCCTTGGCTTTATCATGTCACCTTAAATCAACCAAACATTTTTAATCATGATTGTGCAGTATACATTGGATGTAACAATTTTCCACAAAAATACCAAGTACAACACATGCTGAAAGAATGACTCCTTTCCGGCTAATGCAAACTCATACCAACATTACTAGATAATCCTCTACATGCCATAGATGCCTTCACTTATTTATGCGTTTAGTAAAACCTTTCACTCAAACAATATCACAATCCCAAGGCCTATTTTTTCAAAACAATCAACTCACACTCACAAGTGAAGTTCTTACTTCCCTCAACATGCCATATGCTTGCCCCTAGTGTATTTCAACTTTTACATTATACTTCTCAAGGAATAAAGAGGACGTTCATTTGGTTATAATGTTGGATTTAGGTAATGGAGGGAACATTTAGAATTCATTATAGTAACTTCTCCTCCCTAATGTGCATGTTATCATTTAACACACACCATCCTTCAAACTATCTTTTAATCTAGTATACCCTTCATGACTACGTACCCTTTATTGCTCCATTTTGCCCTTTTATTTCTCTTTTTTTCATTATTTTAAAATGCTTTTGCACCAGCCACCCAAACTCTAGATTTTTCGTCTGAGTAAGGTACACATTGTCCTTGATAGAACCAGGGCCAATGTTTTGAGTATAGTCCCCAATTAGCCACCATCAATTTCAGTCGAGGTACACATTGTCACTAAGGACCAGGGCCAATTTAAGATATATATATATATATTCTTCCCACACAATATAGCAATTCACCATTGGCTCATTCAACCTTATTTTTCAACCCTACTACTTAACATAGTGCATTAAGGAACTCAAGGATCAAAACACTTGGTATCAAACAATGGATTTTGGCTTATCGTGTGGCTTATCAAATGAATAAGGCTAAAGGCTCAATGGGGCTTCACAAAGGGTCAATTTTATGGTAGGCATACAAGTAGAGTCAAGAATTGTCTATTTCAAAACAATGCCTCAATCGTATTCCTTAAGTCAGACTAGCCACTCATTCAACACACACAAGGCAAGTTCTAGATATCAAGTCAAGAAAGAACTAATCGATTCTCGCCACACATGGCATTATAACACATATACGGATATATCACTAACATGCTCATACAACTTGCATTACTGTATTACTAGTCAATTAAGCCCATCTTTCAACATTTGAGTCAAACTTACGAACACATGCTAATTACAAGGTCAACAAGTCATTGCATTTTTCCAAGTATAAAGACCCATGATGTTTGGCTAACTTATTGGGACATAGCTTCAAAAGACCAAGGTTGGTTTTGTCTATCCTACTCCTCTATGTGACTAATTTTCCCTTAAGACGGTTGTCATCCATTTATCATTGGGAACTGTCACTCCTACGATGACTTTAGGACTCGATAAAGCAATAAACTAATCCTATACGGTTCAAAGGGCCAATCCTTAGTGAAAGTACCGAAAACAAACCCTGAGGAACCTAAAAGCAAAATAACAAAAACAACAACTAAAGACTAAAACTAGACTCGATAAAACGGCAAACAACTATATACATATAAAATACCCCTACCCCACACTTATAAGGATAAGCACTGTCCTCAGTGCAAAAGCAAAACAAAGTAAAAGGGTAGGAGTACTCCTGAAGCCTCCAGGGCTCGTCATCGCCGCGGTCGAACACCATTAAAACATTCACCTTATCCACTGCTTTGTCGTCATCTTCCTCATCCATGACCTCATCAGCAGTGGGCTCATCATCGTCCACATGCTTAGAAAATGCTGGACCAGTCTTGCACAAATAGGTTGCACTATCGATCAATGGATAGCGCTCCACCAAATCCTCCATCTCCTCATCAGTGACTGGACGACTTCCAATCTGCTAATGCAACTCAACCATCCTAAACATGCGTGCCATGACACAATCATCTAAAGCTTGCCTATTTGGGGCCGACAAAACAGGCCCATGGGATGTGTCTAGCACCTTTGTGCGCCTAACATCCACCAACTTACCCGTCAGATCCGGGTTCCTAACAACCATCATATATATATCCTTCTTCTCAATATCATGACTCCTTAGAGAACGAATAATTAACCCCCCATAAAAAAATCTCCACCTCAAGTTATTTTAGAATTTCATCGTATTCTATCGCATATTCTCCCCCACATTTATGGGCATACCTTTCATCAACATGTACACCAACACCACCCTATCCTGAGTCACATTAGTCAAGTGTTTAGCGGGAAGGAACACCCTGCACACTATCTTCAACCACACTTTAGCCACCTGATTGAAATTAGCAAAATGGAGGGTGTTATGCCTCCCCTTGTCCTTACTCCTTCACACCTAGCATTAGACTCGACCCAACATAAAGTGTGTTGGATATCCCTATACAGAGGTTTATCCTTCAACTCGTTAAACATGTCAGCATCACACTGTGGGGTCCCCAACACCTCATTCAGAACACGTGCTGAAAATCTCACATCCTTCCCCTTTACAGGCACAATCTTATACTTATTGTCCGTCAAACAATTCATATAAAATTCATGCACCAAAGTTAAATTACAATCTCCAGGATTATCAAACATAAAACGCAAGCCTAACTCATTCATAGTTCTATAGATAGTTGGAAATTGAGACTGCCTTACCTCATTCACATATTCATCCCCCATGTATTTCGCTTCCCGTTGACACTCAAACCAATCCCAGGCATATCGCTCTACTGCTTTCTTACAAAATTTTTGCTCCGGTTCCTGGCCACTAATAGACCCAGAAGTTTCACCCTTCCTACTCCTCTTCGATCCAGTGACATTCTTGACTTTGGGAGCCATCTCAACCTGTTAAGAAAATAAAAAGAAATAAAAAAATGAGAAGTGGGGGAGGGGGGGTCGTATGGAGGAGAAGAGAAAAAAATGATTTGGGGATGGAGGATAGGAGAGATTTAGAAAGATAGAATAAAAGAAGTGGTGAGAAGGGGGATTTATAGTGGAGGAGGGAGAGAGAGAGGTGGTTGGGAGTTAATGGGTGTTTTAATGGTGGTTAATGGGGGAAGAGGAAGAGTTGGGGAAGAGAAGAAGAAGAAGATTGGGGGGTTATGGGGAGTTGAAATCGTGGGAATATGGGTTGAATAGGGGAGTTGGGGGGCTATATTTACGGTGGGTCGGGTAAATTATGGGTCAAACCTGGAATTTAAAAAAACTGGGCGTTGGGGCGATGGAGGTGCGGCACTCCTGTATCGCTCTGAGAAACGCCGTAGTCCTCCTTGCCTTGGAGCGGTGCGCTTGAGAAGGGCCTCTGTCCGTCTGGCTTTGGCGTGGCGCACCTGCAGTGCGCTTGAGAAGGGGAAGGCCTCAGTCTGTAATGCTCTGGCGTGGCGGGCCTATTAATGAGCCGATTGTGAATTCTCTCTCTCTCTCTCTCTCTCTCTCTCTCTCTATATATATATATATATATATATATATATATATATATATATATATATATATATATATATATATGTTAGATTTACTATTACAAACTAAGTTGCGAGTAAAGAAAAATTTCTAAATTCTAAAGCTAACTTAAATCTAAAAATCTAGCCTAGGCTAAAAACACAAAATTGTAAAAAATGTTAAAAACAAACTACATATATATTACATAGTAATCATGGGTTGCCTCCCATGTAGTGCTTTATTCAACGTCGTGGCACGACGCAACTTGGATCATTCATCATTTAGCTTAAGAGCCTCCGGATCAAGATTTGAATCATCACCAAAGTAGTGCTTCACCTTTTTCCCCATTGACTAAAAACGAGGTCACCAGTTTCACCTTGTAGTTCAACGACACCATGCTTTGTCGTTCTCACAACACCATGTTGTGTCTTATATATAGGATATTTATATAAGACTCAAATTTATTACAACTCAACCAAATTATGACTTAAACATTTGAATCATACTTGTAGTCAAAATAGGATTAAAGCTGACTTAATAAACAACAAGGAGATTATCCGAGGTACTTAACTATTCAAATAAAATTAGACCAGGCATATAACATTCAAAGTTGACATAGAAAACTGAAACGAGGCTATCAAAACAGAGAAGTTCAAAGGAAAAGTAATCAATGAATAGATAATTTAAACAATCCACATATTTATAAGTGATAAAGCAAAAACTTAAGCTCACGAAAACATTTAAATGGAAAATAGTTAGTTACCCTCTTTTGGACCACCGACCAAGTTGAGAGCCTCTCCACCACCACAATACAATTCTGACATCACTCTGGTGAACAACGAACAAGAAGGAGACTCAAAAAACATTGGCTCAAAAGTTAAAAGCAGTGGTCTTATTTTTGTTTCACTCTCTATTCATCTTAATTTGATTTCTATCTCATGTCCTTCCCAATGAATTAAGGAATGACCATAACACCCAAAAATTTGTTAAGTTAAGACTCAAACCATTCTTCATTTGTGAATAAAATTGTACCGGGTGATTCTTAAATTGCCCATGTAAAGTAATACCTTTAGTATGTAATGGATTCATATATGAATTAAGGTCACTAGAACCTCCTAGCACAAAATTGAGTTGAAAGCTTTCATATCGATTAAGTTTTTATGTAAGATTCTACTTGGGTCAATTTTAAACAATCACATCTCTTAGAATATAAAGAGTTACGTGCCCACAACCTAACAAATTAAAGACATTTGGATCTTCTTTTCAACTCCACTAATTTTGTAACAATCCGAGTTTCGAGTAGAAAGTTATAACCATTTTAGTAACCTGATATAGTGCAGTGACGAACTAGCCGATGGGAAAATATTAAAAAGGGTCCTTTTTGTAGTTTTACCTCTAAGAAAATCCTAAAAAAAATTCATGACTACTTAAAAGCACAAAACAATCAGATTTCATCTCTTCATTTCTCAAACCGTGGGCCCTATTGATGAGTTTGCAGTTACATAAGCAAGCATTAATGAAGGATTTGGATGATACATATGTGCCCGTGGGCAACAACAGTGACAACGTAGCGGCCATGATCAACCGGGTTATCTGAGGACATCTGATTAGCTTCTTTGATGAAGAGTTGCCCTTCGAAGAGAGGATGCACAACAAGGCTTTGCATGTCACTGTCATATGTTGAGAAAGGGTTATAATCCGTGTCTTGGTAGATGATGGATCTGGTCTCAATATTTTTCCACTGTTAACTCTTAGGCAGTTGAGGTTTGATTTGGGGAAGCTTGAACAAAACCAAGTCAACGTGAGAGCCTTTGATGGGGTGCAGAGAGACACACTTGGGGCAGTAAACTTGGTCATTCAGATGGGCCCTGCAGAGTTCAACGCTAAGTTTCAGGTCCTATATATGGACACCAGCTTCAACCTTCTTCTAGGAAGGTCGTTCATCCATATGGTTGGGGCGGTGCCTTCTACCCTTCACCAGCTGATGAAATTTGTTTGGAGAGAGCAGGAATTGGTTATTCACGGTGAAAGGAGCTACTCTGGTGGGCATGCGCCAATAATAGATAAAGTCTCTCGAGGCACTAATTTCTACACGGTAGAGCTGGTTAATGTCACCGGTGATGATTTGGCTCCACAACCTCCTATGCCTTCTGTGTACAAGATGATTGCCACGGTGATGCTCAAGAGCGGATTCGAGCCGGGTTTGGGGTTGGGAAGGAATTTCCAAGGGATTGTCGAGCCTATTCAGGTTCTCGCCAAAGGAGCAAGGTAAGGTTTGGGGTACGTCCCCACAAATGATGAGATGAAGATAAAGAAGAGCGATGATCAAGCATTGGCTAGGTCAATCCCTCATTTGTACCAATTATTTACGGTCCGTGAGTACGCTGATCGTGATGGCCTCGGGGAAGGAATTTGCGACCTTTTTGAAGAGATCGATGCTGTCATAAAGGACGAGGTCGAGTTAGATGTTATCCGCGATGCTGAGCCTCGAGAGCAGCTGCAGAACTGGACCTCCACACCAATCATTATTCCCCGATCATCTTGGTAGAAGGACATTGTTTATGCATGTTTTGAAAATCGGTGGTAGTCATGAAGAGGCCCAAGACCCACCATTTTGCTTTTTTTTAATTGCTTGAATTTTTTTAATTTCCCCCGTGATGTTTAAAAAAAGCAACATGTCCCTTTGCCATGGCCAAAGTTTGCGTTGTTTTCCAATTTGAATGAAAGCCTCTTTATTTGAAAACTTGTTTATTTACTTATTCGCTATATTTTACTTCCCTAACTTTGTCTGTTTGTGATTTCAGTAATATTAATTTTAAACCTGCCAATATCATGTCATGTCACGAGCTGAACGAACAAAATGAGGTAGGTGATGATGAGGATGAAGAATACAAAGAGGAAAATGAGGTGCCGAAATATGTTGCTGAGGAATTTTGGCAGTTCGAAAATCAACATAAGCCGAATTTGGAAGAAACTGAGACTGTGAATCTGGGAGACCATGAGTGTGTCAAAGAGGTCAAAATCAGTGTCCACTTGAATGAAGCTCAAAGAAAGGATCTGATTCATTTGCTTACTGAATACATTGATGTGTTTGTCTGGGAAGTCAGCGACATGCTAGGGCTGAGTACCAATGTAGTATCTCACAAGTTGTCGATTAATCTGGGATTCAGTCCAGTGAAACAGTAGGTTCGGAAGTTCAAGCATGAGTTAAGTTTAAAGATTAAAGAAGAGATCACCAAACAGATCGAGTCTCGTTTAGTGGAAGTGACGCAATACCCGACTTGGCTGGCCAATGTTGTTTCGGTCACCAAAAAAGATGGGAAGATCAGAATTTGTGTCGATTAATGGGATCTCAACAAAGCCAGCCCAAAGGATAATTTTCCGTTGCCAAACATTCATATTCTAATCGACAAATGTGCTAAGCATGAAATGCAGTCGTTTGTGGATTGTTACGCAGGTTATCATCAGATCTTGATGGACGAAGAAGATGCAGAAAAGACAGCTTTTATTATGCCTTAGGGTGTATATCATTACAGGTTAATACCATTTGGTCTCAAAAATTATGTCGCTACTTATATGAGGGCTGTGACGACCATATTTCATGACATGATTCATAAGGAGATCGAGGTGTACGTAGATGATGTCATAATCAAGTCCCGCGAGAGTTTGGACCACTTGACTCATTTAGGAAAGTTTTTTGATTGTCTGTGTCGGTATAACTTGAATTTGAATCCCGCTAAATATGCTTTTGGGGTTCCAGTCGGAAAGTTGTTAGGGTTTATAGTCAGTAGAAGGGGTATCGAGATCAACCCTTCCAAGATTAAGGCAATTCAAGAGTTACCTCCTCCGTAGACAAAAAAGGAAGTGATGAGTTTCTTAGGGAGGTTGAACTACATTAGTCGATTCATAGCTCAATCAACTATGGTGTATGAGCCTATCTTCAAGCTGTTGAAGAAAGATGCTTCGACAAAGTGGACTGAAGAATGTCAGATTGCTTTCGATGCTATTAAGAACTATTTATCCAATCCACTGGTGTTGGTTCCTCCGCACGAAGGGAGCCTGTTGTTGCTATATATGTTGGTCTCAAATAACGCGTTTGGATGCGTACTTGGTCAACATGACAAGACAGGGAAGAAAGAGCGAGCTATTTATTACATAAGCAAGAAGTTCACTCCATAGGAGTCTCGTTATACTCTTCTAGAGAGAACGTGTTGTGCTTCAACTTGGATTGCCCAAAAGTTGAGACATTATTTATCTTCTTATACTACATATCTCATTTCCAGAATGGACCCGCTGAAGTATATTTTCCAGAATGTGATACCGACCGGAAAATTGGCTAAATGGCAGATGCTTTTGAGTGAATTTGATATTGTGTATGTGACTCAAAAGGCGATAAAAGCACAAGCATTGGTTGGTCATCTTGCAGAAAATCCTGTCGACGAAGAGTATGAACCACTCAAGACTTATTTTCCGATGAAGAAGTATCGTTTATGGCTGAAGATATTTCTGAAACATATCCTGGCTGGGGTTGTTCTTTGATGGAGAGGCAAATCACCAAAAAGAGGTATTGGAGCAGTTTTAGTGTCAGAATCTGGTGAACACTATCCCATGACAGCTAAACTCCTATTTAATTACATGAACAACATGGCTGAATATGAAGCTTGTGTCCTCGGTTTGAAAATGGCCATCGACATGAATGTTCATGAGTAGCTGGTTATTGGAGATTCAGACTTGTTGATTTATCAGGTTCAAGGAGAATGGGCCGTGAAGAATCCAAAGATTATGCCATATGTATAGTATATACAGAAGTTGTGCAGAAGATTCCATAAGATTGAGTTTAGACATACTCCCAGAACACAGAACGAGTCAGCTGATGCTCTGGCCACTATCACTTTAATGATTAAACATCCAGACACTCATTATATTGATTCTCTGGATATAGAACTGAAAGAATATCTGGTCCATTGTTCACACGTCGAAGCAGAACCAGACGGTTTGCCATGGTATTTTTATATAAAGAAGTACTTAGAGACCGGAAGTTATCTTGAAGATGCAACATCCAACCAGAAGAAGTCGATACACCGTATGACTCTCAATTTCATTCTAAGAGGAGAAATCCTTTATAGAAGGACTCCAGATTTGGGTCTTCTCAAATGTATTGATAATGTCAAAGCTGCGAAGCTTATTGAACAAATACACACTAGAGTTTGCGGTACGCACATAAATGGACTCACTTTGGCAAGGAATATCTTTCGAGCTGGCTATTTCTGGATGACTATGGAGTATGACTGTTGCAAGTTTGTGCAGAAATTTCACAAATGTAAAGTGCATGGTGATATGATCCGAGTACCGCCTCATGAACTCAATGTTATGAGTTCACCTTAGCCATTTGTAGCTTGGGGCATGGATGTCATCGGTCCAATAGAGCCAACCGCCTCTAACAGACACAGATTTATTTTGGTCACCATTGACTACTTCACCAAGTGAGTGGAAGCAGCTTCTTACAAGTCGGTGACCAAGAAAGTTGTAGTTGATTTTTTTCGCAACAATCTGATATGCAAGTTTGGAGTGCCAGAATCCATCATTACTGATAATGGTACAGATCTCAACAGTCACTTGATGAGAGATATATATGAGCAGTTTAAGATTACTCACCGAAACTCAACCTCTTATCGTCCTCAAATGAATGGAGCTGTAGGGCCTACCAATAAGAACATCAAGAAGATTCTGAGGAAAATGATTGACAATCACCGAGGTTGGCATAAATTATTGCCATATGCTTTGTTGGGTTATCAAACGATTGTCTTGATTGGAGATATTCCATATTTGCTAGTATATGGAGCAGAAGCAGTCATACCTGCTGAAGTCGAGATACCGTCCTTGAGAATCATCGAAGAAGCTGATCTGAGTAATGTTGAATAGGTCAGTAAGCTGATTGATCAATTGACATTGATTGAGGAGAAGAGAATGGTTGTTGTTTTTCACGTTCAACTATATCGACAGAGAATGATTTGTGCTTTCCATAAGAGAATCAGAGACAAAATTTTTGAAATCGGTTAGTTAGTTCTTAAGCACATTTTTCCTCATCAAGATGAGTACAAATGAAAATTTGCACCAAATTGGCAAGGGCCTTACATAGTTCGTAAGGTATTATCTGAGGTGCTTTGATCCTGTCAGAGATGGATGGCACCGCATGGCCGAAACCGATCAACTCAGACGTTGTCAAGAGATACTATGTGTGAAGCCTTAGTTTGTATTTCTGTCATTTCCTTGTAATCATTCTATTTGCTTGTATTTGCTTTGTTTAAAACCTTATGCCTCTTGTAATGAACTACGTCTGACCTGAATTCTCAAGAATGAAATACGTAGGCGGCCTATATCGGCCTCGGTCACCCCAGTTATCCCTTTTAATATTTCTCTGTGTTTGAACTACGTTCGACCTGAATTCTCAAGAATGAGACATGTAGGCGGCCTGTGTCGGCCTCGGTCGGTTTCTTTATAAAATTTCTTATTGTTGTTAACCTTGAGGGGGAACTATTTTTGACCTGATTCCTGCCTCAACGGGATACGTAGGCGCCACAAGGGTTCGGTAATATCTCCCGTAAGTTTTCTATTTCTCTTCACAATAGAAACTGGGACAAAATTTTTGAGAGGGACTCAGAAATTCTCATGAAAGAAGATTTTCCTTAACCGAAAAAGACTGAAGTTACTTTGAGATTAGCAACTGGGACAGAATTTTCGAGATGACCTCAAAAATTCCGTGATTTGCTCATCGAAAGTTAAAGATAAGCCAAGACAGTTAACTAAATAGAAATTCTGAGGATGGCTTCAAAATTTCAACATGGTTTTATCGGCAGTCTAGAGTGACTTTGAATACCCCCAACAAATAATCAGATAGACCTCCAAGCATCTGACTCAAAGAAGTTCGCTAAGTCTGACGTGACATGATACTTGGTAGTAACCTTTTTCAAAATACTACTTTTCAAAAATTTATTTTTCTTAAAAATTTTCCATTTATGTTTCATTGGTTTTGGCACAAATATTTTGTCTTATCGATCAAGGGTCGGGAGATCAGAAATAAGGAGCATACAATTGAAGAAATCGACACAGATTAGTTCATTTTAAAACTAACAGTTTTTTTGTGGACGCTGGTTTATAGGTTTGCTCTGAAATCAGCGAAATTCCTCCGATCGATGAATATGGAGAAGTCAAGGGGGCGAAGAGCTCTCCCAATATTGACAATTTTCCTGTGGATGCAGGAAATTATTTTATATCGCTCATATCAAAGACTTGGGAGTGTTATATTATTGTTTCATTCAATTCCCAACAACATGAAGTCTATAATGAAGATATAACTGTGTTCAAAGATGAATCAAATGAAAATCTTGAGAAAGACCTTTTACAGCTTTTCGGCAAGGATGTCATCTGCATCATATTATCAGACATGATAGTATTACTATAAGGAGGGTCATTTTATATGTATTATCAATTTAGATGATCACACTACCTGGAGGTTCATTTTACCGTATCGTCAATTAAGACGATATCATTTTCCAGAAGGCATCTAGAAGATCACTGGGTCGCTCGATTGAAACATTGTCTTCATATGGTACCTAGGATGGCGCTAAGAAAATCATGCATCGCGAGTTGATATGCATGCATCGCGAGTAGATATTCATGCATCGAGGAGATATTCATGTATCTCAAGAAAATATTCATGCATCGAGGAGATATTTATGCATCGCAAGAAAATATTTATGCATCGCGAATAAATATTCATGCATCGCGAGTAAATATTCATGCATCGCAGAAGATCATGCATAGCGGGAAGATATTCATGCATCGTGGAAAATCATGCATCGCGAGAGAATATCCATGCATCGCAAAAAATCATGCATCGCAAGTTAATATTCATGCATCGCAAATTGATATGCATGCATCGCGAGTAGATATTCATGCATCGAGGAGATCTTCATGCATCGCGAGAAAATATTCATGCCTCGCGAGTAATTATTCATGCATCGCGGGAAGATATTCATGCATCGCAGAAAATAATGCATCGCGAGAGAATATTCATGCATCGCGTAAAATCATGCATCGCGAGTTGATATTCATGCATTGCGGAAAGTCATGCATCGCGGGGAAGTTATGCATTGCAAGAGGAAAAGTCATGCATTGCGGAGAAGAAGTCATGCATCGCAAGAGAAAATTCATGCATCGCGGAAAAATCATGCATCCCGGAGAAGAAGTCATGCATTGCAAGAGAAAGAAACGGTGCATCCTTGGAGAATATTTGCCCATCAACATCAACTACATCCTTTTATCGTGACAAGAGTAAACACCAAGAGAATCGTCGAAGACAACATCAAGAGAAATATCAACAGTGCATCAGTTTTTATTCATTTTGACATCGAATGAAGAGTATATTGAAGATTACATTGCAAACATAAGACATAAGCTTTATTTGCTTTACGTCGAACTCAATGAAGTTGACGTCAAATGTTGATTGAGAGCAATTAAGTGTCAATACGGTGAAAGACATTGTATCCCATTTGAATTGTATTTTTATACTAATGAGTTTTACCTCAGTCTCTGTCGAGAGCATCCGGAAGGATGAATTCTACAGACAAAACCACAGGTACGGACGACATAAAAAAGGATGCAGCACAACGTGGAACTTTTTCTTAGCAGCGAACTGGGACATAGTCCAAAGAGGAGTGTCAAAATCTTAGGATACGAGCAAAGGAGTGACTTCCTCCACAATCAAACCACACCCCTATCAGAAGGCATGTGGGTTTTTCTTTAGGTTCCTCGGTTTTAGTTTTGCATCCGGAAATTTTGGTATTTGCCGGAAGTAAGTTTCCAATCCGAGTGACAATGCACCAACAGTTGTGGAAATTATTCCGTGTAAGTTCTTAAATATGGGTGTGATGTGCACCACATTCATGACTAAGAGGGTACAAGCCTCTTTTTCATACTCGATTTATTTGTCACTTATCCAGAACCAAAGGTTATCTAGCATAATAGATTTTCTTTTCAAACGATCGAGTCAAACTACAAACAGCCTGATTCCCAAGGTACCAGGGTATGTAGGCGAACTCAATGTTGAAAACTCAGTTGTATTCCAACAGTCGCCCTTAAATCTTATTCTCAAGCATTTCGGTCCCTTCATAATTCGGTACTGAGATGACTTTTGAATTCCTTCAAAATCGTGCGTTAAATCAAGCATATCGAACAACAAGTGGCCTGAATTCTCATATATAGCCTGAGATATGTAGGAAATCCATTTCCAGGGTTCGGCCACAATTCCTAAGGTCCGTACAAAAATTCCTTTACTAAAGATGGAGATGTGCTAGATCAAAATTGGATCAGTCAATTTCATTTTCCTCGAATTTCGTGCATTAATCCAAGTAAAATGAGGGACAGTTGTTGACATCCAATTTTGACCCTCCCGGATATAAATTATTTATCGAGCTTCTTAATTCTCAACAATTTGAAATAATTGGATCTTATGAAGTTGAAAGTGTTTTCAAATAATTTTAAATTAGTTTTATTATTTTTTCATATTCTTAGATAAAATACATGATTTACTTAATTTATATATTTTATGATTATCCAAAAATCGTCTCAAAAGTGTTTTGTCTTCATTTGAATAGTGACTAGTTAGTTTAAATTTATAATAGTTTATATCTTTAAGCTAACCGATTTAAAGTTAAGTTCATTATTTTAGTTTCATAAAATTTAAGTGGCTCATTAATTAATTTATGTTGATTCATCTTATGTAAGTTTTAACCGATTTTGGTCTTGGGTTAATCAATTTTTTTCATCCAACCCTTCTATTAAACCCATCTCGAAACCAAAGTCTGGTCCACTTTGCAGAAGTCCAGCATTCCAATTCAAATGGGCCATTTTCTCCCAACCCCATTCTAAATCGATCCGTCCTTTTGTTTGTACTCTCAAAGGAACCCAAAATATTCCCATAACTTTCCCAAAGGTTGACAGCCCAATCCAGAGTCGTTTCCCAAATTCCCAGCAGCCCAATCATGCCATCTTCACTCTTTGAGCGCGTACAACAGGGGCTAGTACGACTTCATTGTCTCCTTGCGACATCTGCAACGGTAGCAGAAAGAAGCACACGAAGTTGTCCTCGCCACTACGAGATTGAGCCACGTAGCGCGAGAAGGACAATCATGTAATTCAGAACCTCAGTAAAAGATGTTCTCCCCTTTTGGTGAAAGTTTTGGGATTTCAAAAATTCAAATTTGGAATGGGCCTTTTCCCATTCAAAAATTTGGTCAGTTTCCCCCCAAATCCAACCCTCGAATTTCCCTATCAATACCCTTTTCCTCCTCAGTGTTAAGGTTTGGAGGATTTTTAGGAGAAAGCGGAGAAAAATATTGAGAAAGGTTGGAAAACTTTAGCGACGATTGTTTGGGAGAAGAATTGTGAAGGGAAGAAGAAAATCAGGGGAGAGGATTTTTGAGCGAAAATACATAGAAAACTTTAAGCATAAATACCTACAAGGTATACTTCAATGAAAATCGAGAAAGACTGTTTGTTGCTTTCCTTTAGATTTTTAGGGTTTCAAATTTCTGCCCAATGTTTCTTGATCCCTACCGCGTTTGAGTCCTGGTGGTGGAATATCTCACTTTTTTTGCTCGTCGCTCGTCGTCCCGTTCACTGCATTACAAAAGGTAAAAAAAAACATTTCTCGATTCTGGCTCGTTTAGGGCTGCTTCCTTCTTGCGAAATGATAACCTGTCTTCTTTGAATTCCTTTTTCTCTTTATCTATGATGCATCCGTTTCGTTTGGTTTTACTGTTGATGTCAAAAGTCTAGTTGTTTTGCTTGTTTTCAGTATATTATAATCCAAGACATGGAATGCATCTTTTGGTGTCAGTTTTAGGTTTAAGAACTCTTTTGAATCGAAAATCTGGTCTGCACTCTTCTTGGTTGATATTGGCTTTCTTATTATTATTATATCTAAGTAAAAAATGCCTAAAATTCCCCCTTCTACTCATGTTTAAAGTTTTGGAAAAGCAATAGCTTATTTGTTAATTTTGTTTTAGTTTTAATGACATGCTCATGTTCAAAATATCAATATATGAATCTACCACTGCTTTCGTTTAATTTCGTATTGCATTTCAACTCAATAGTGTATTCCTACAGTTCACCCCCTTTCTTTGTTTAACGTTTCTTTGTCATTTGTCTACGTCTATATAGTCATGAAACTCCATTCTATGTTTTGTTCACTGTTAAGAATGTTTGTGTGCTTAGAAACCATTACCCAGTGGTATAGTCTTATCATGTGAAATTAGTGTAATTTTAAGTGAAGTTTTTTTTTTAGTATCACATGCTTTACTTGTCTCTCTATCTATCTATCTATCTATATATATATATATATATATATATATATATATATATATATATATATATATATATATATATATATATATTATGTAATGTTTGCAATGTGGGTTATTCATGTGCATATCTTACCTTAGTGTAGAAATACTAAATTTGGAAGATTAGACTTTAACTTAATTTATGGTTGCTGGCGTGTTTGATTTTACTAACAATCCGGTGAATTTAGTTTGCCCAAAATGCAAGGTTTCATTATCTTAAATAGTGTAAGCAGTTGAATGATAATTACTCTTGTAGTGTTATTACTTTTTTTGTGTTATTACTTTTTTTTCTTTCTCCATGAATCATTGATTTAGTGGTCTTACATGGGTCATTCCCTGATAATTGCGCATTAAATCAATTAGCCTCTACTGTATTGTCGTAAATCTGAATATTAAGTCGTTTCATTAGTTTCCCCATTAAGCCATTCTTTCCATATTTGTGTCGATTAAGGATTGACTAGCATCTAGCATTTTATCAATTTGTCTTTTTTTTTATCTTATTACTTTATTCTCTACCATTGAGTGTTAATTCGCTGAAAGATTGTCAATAAGGTGTCCAAGTCGTGTTCTTTTTTTTCTTCGAAATGATTTTTGGGTGCCCCATCCTTCCTCTATCTTTGTTGTTTTAGAATTTGTTTGCTCATTGCTTTGGAGTAAATCTGTTTGCATGTGCCCCCTTTAGTGTACGCTTAAAATTTTTCGAAGCCCGAGATTATCCGCACCGGCTATTATGCACATACCATACGGATTTTTGATATAAGGTTATTGTTGGTTGTTTATTCCCTTCTTCTCCATTCTAGAATGAATAAACCTTGATTCAATATGCATGTTCTCACTAATCAAAGTCTAAGTCAACAACTATTAGCATCAATTTTAATATGCTTGTTTTGTTCGGTAAATATGAAGAAATTAGTAGCCATTCATTTTTATGATTTAGTCATCTTTCACGTGCTGGCATGCTAGAGTTTTTGTTATTTATTTTATTATGTCTTTTCTATTCTTTCCGTTAAAGAGTGTATCAATCTCTTTTGTGAGGATACTAAATTTTGTTTCGATTATTAGTAATGTTATTTTAAATGACTCAAAATGATTTCTGACAATATCTACTTTCTTGTGCATGTAAAAATGGCCCGAGTTTGCTAAGAATCCATTTTCTCCCTTACATTCCGAGAGAGACATAAAGGCTCAATTCCTCCTTTTGAGTAAGGCGATCAAAAATCGACGTACAGGTCCCGAGTTGAAAGGATTCAAAAAAATCAAGGAGTCGAAGAATTTGGACCTAAGAGACCAACTTTATATTTTTAGAGTGTCGTATTTTGTTATCTTTGGGCCTAAGCCCTTGTTTTTATTTCTTATTTTTGTATTTTATTATTTATTATTGTATGATTAGTCTAGGACAGGCACAAAACAAATAGGGTCCAAATACCGGTCCAGGCGGACAGAAATCGGATTTGGACCCAACTCTCTCTCCCTCTCTCTTTACTTTATCGTTTACCTGCTTTGCTATTATCTGCCTTTAGTTTTATGGTTTAATAAACTTCAAATCCCCGCAAGACGCCTTATTTTTTAACTACTTAAACTATCGAATCTAAATAGACTTAAAAAACAATAAATTTTGCAAGTCAAGAATCTCACTTAGTTAATTAGGTTGACATTTCACTTCTTTAAAGATTTCAAATAAACTTGAATCGGGTTACAATTATTTTAAGCCAAACAAAGTTAGTTGTCGGATAATCCCAAGTAAGCGAAGCGAGCGTCTTAGGTGCTTTCAAAGCCTTCCTAAGACGTTAATAAGAATCTCGAACCCTTTAAAACTCTTTCAATTGATTTTCTGTTTTAGTCAATTGGAAGATTGGTTTCTTGATTTTCCTAAAAATTAAGTGGCGACTCTAAAAAGGTCCAAAAACTTATTAAAACACTTTTTCCGAATAAAACACACACAAGTAAATACAAGAAAAAAATTCTATATAGAGAAAATGAGAGGAAAAGAGAGAGAAAATATATAATTGATACAACATACAAAATAAAATGCAAGCAAACAAGACTCATAGACTTTTAATTTGATAGGTTACGAGTCACCTAAAAAGGCTAATTTATTATTCTTTCAAACGTCTCTTTGGATATAAATTACTCCATACCAACTGTAACGCCCCAAGCCTACACCCTGAACTCGTTGTTGGCACCCAATATTGGGCCTCTACAATATAGATTAATCATCGAGCTTCATTTATTTCAAACGATTTGAAATAATTAGCTTTATAAAAATCAAACTATTTCCCAAGTTATCTTAAACAAAATTTTGTCATTTTTAATAACTTTTAAATAATATATACATTATTATATAATTATGTATATCATTTATGAATATTCAAAAATTGCCTAAAATATTATTTATATTTAAATATTTTGTTAATTAGTTTAGTTAATGAATACTTTATATTTTGAGTTAATTGGTTTATAATGAAGTTAATTGTTTTATTTTTTAAAGATTAAAAAGCTCGTTAATTAATTAATATTAACTTGTCTTATTTAAGTTTTAGTTGTTATCGCTAATTGAATTCAATTTAACTACTCTCTTAATTGATTTGGCTAACTTATCCATACATACGGTTATTCCCTGATTTCTAAATAATTCATCTATATGGACATTGTCACGATCTGAGCCTACACCCTGGATGTGGCGGGCACTCGAGAACCATTATTGGTACCCAAGCGAACACTCATCCTAGCTGGCTACAAGCAGAAAACTAACTTAAGCATACAAAAATATCAAATCGGAAGAAACATTTTTAAAATAGTAAATTGAATCTTAAAACATTGTTGAATATACTGAGTATGTAACATAAGTTCTTAAATAAACATCTGAAACTGAAAGACTCTCCAAATCTCTATCCATGAATCATCTACTGTATAAAGATGAATGTCGGAACAAGACTCGCGACTACTCAAAATCTATTACTAATAACTCACAGAACTGGAGTCCTCCTAAAGCAAAGAGGTCTTACTCAAAAGTTGACGAGTGGATGAAGTAATCTCAATATACTTTTGTTCAGGATCCTAAGAACTTGTATCTGCATAATTAAAAGATGCAGGTCGAATGGCATCAATACATTGAATCTACGAGTATGTAATATAGTTTAATAACAAATAACTGAACTGATAAGACTGAAATAGGTAAAACCTATACTCAACTAAATGTGAAGGACTAAAATCATTTAAACTTCACAAAAACATAGTCACCTCTAAAACTCAACATATTAAGTTATATAATAAAAATACATTTAAAATATATATGGGAGATTTTCTAGCCGACAATCATCACTATGAGCTACGTGATGATACAACGTCTCGCCCACGTTGCCAGAATGTCCTATACCTTGTCGGGGTATAGAACACACCAACTAAGTGGATCCACTTGTCACGAAACGATCCTACACCTTGGATATAGCTGACACTCGAGAACCATTATTGGTCCTCAAGCAAACCCTCATCCTGGATTACTACAAAAGGAAGACTAACTCAAGCATACAAAGTTTAAAAAATGAATAAAATTTAATAAACTCAACTTTGCAGATCTTTAATTCAACAGAAAACTATGAACAACATAATATGTTCAACTCGTCCCAAAATAGATAACTTAAGTCTTTAAAACATTTAACAAAATAAATGAACACAATTCTAAAACTCTATTATCTATCTATGAAACCTCTAGACAAAGATAGAAGTCGGTACAAGACCCACGATATCCTGACAAAACTGATAAGTAAATGAAATCCTCCGGAAGTAAAGAGGCTCACCATAGATAACTCGAACCATGTGGTATCAACGAAGCTCCTATTGATGATCCCAATTACCTAAAATCTGTATCATGAAAGGATGCAGGCCAATTGGCTCAGTACGTGAATGTACGAACATGTAAGGGAAATTCTAAAACACAAACATAAGCTTGAACTTGATAAAAAGGAAATATACTTACCTCTTTTCAAACATACTAAACTCAATGAATGCTCAAGGATACTCAAAACTGCTCAAACTTACTCAACTCAGAAGTGCTAAAATAGAAGAAACTCAACTCAAACATATGATACTCGACTTCGGTACTCAGCTCGGGATACTGAACTCAATATAAAGTAACAATACACATGAAATATATGGAAAGCTTTTAAAACAATAGAAAGAAACTCAGTGTATTGAAGAGTACAATATCAACTGAATTTATATATAATAAAATATAATATAACTTTGTGGAAGTTTCTCTAATCGACAACCACCACTATGAGCCTAAGTGATGATACAGTGTCTTGCCCACGCTGCTAGATTGTCCTATACTTTGTTGTCATATAGAACTCCTTAACTAAGTGGATCCACTAGTCTATGCTAAAACGTACTAAGTCATCTAAAAAGTATGATCCTTTCTACCCGTGATGGCTACATGGTTTATGGAGACGTGAGTTATATGAACTCAAACTCGTCCCCATATCGGTGCTCAATACTACTTCCAAAATACTAAGCTCATATGTTTAAAAACATAACTTTTTCTGTGGTTTGAGATTATTACTCAATTTTTTTCTCTAAAAAGAGATGGTACTCAAACTGCTTAAGACTCTTTTGAAAATCTCAATTTTCTCTCATCTCAAATGTGAAGACACTTAATCTTGGGAATAATTAGTTTCCATATATCATTTTAAAGAAAATGAACTTTGCTCTTACTCTTTACTCAATTCAAAGCTGAACTCTTAAAACAAAGTTAAAACATTTGTAAAAGACTTTTTAATGTACGGTTCATCTCGAATTATGGAAGTGACGACTCAATGAAAGGTTTTCAATAACCACATATAGAACTTAATACTTGAAACTCAAGAACTTTAATGATACTATACATTTCAAGATATCTCGGAATTATTATAACGATCCGAGAGTACACCCTAGAAGTTAGAGCACTCTTAAGTCGCCACACGGAATACTTGACCTCCTGGAGGTCTTGTACAAGCCTCTTAAATATCATTCATTACATAGGTATGAAAAGTAGTGCAGAATTAAAACTTTTCACAACATATTTAATAAGAAACTCTTTTATAAAACTAAGGAACAAGTCTCATCATCACACATCAAGTTAGGCACGTATTAAAATCATAGGGTCACGACCCTTTACATTGAATGAAACATACTAAGTCTTAAACAATGTCTTAAAAAGAACATGGTCTATGTCCTCGAACATATGAGGACATACCAATCTTGAGAGAATCAACTTTCCAAGCTTCACCTTCTAAGAACCTTCACTTGCCTTCCACCTATACTTATAGAAATATAAAAGAGTATGGAGTTAGTACAAACATTGTACTAAGTATGGCATTATGCAAAAACATGCTAAAGAGGACATTTTAGTTAAAACGTACTTTTCATGTTATTTTGGTAAAACCTTCATGAATCAAGTTTACAAAGTATCATACAAGTCATCATTTATCATACACGTAATATTTCCATGCACTTCAACATTGAGTCATACTCATCAAGTAATTCATTTATCATTTAGACCTTCCTATCCAAAGTTATTCTAAGATTCACCTAGGTAAGACATGAAGACACCGCCTATACAATCTCTTCAATACACACCTAAACGATCCTTAAGACTACCAAAGATAGGCATGCTTCATTTCAATTCAACAAGTCAACATCTATTACTAAAGATACTAGAGGAACCATACATGCATTTAAGAACTTCACATAAAGACCATCCTCCAAGACAACCCCCAAGTTACACTAGTGCAATGTGAAAGTAGCATCCCATACTACTACTCCCACTTTGTTCTCCTTGGGAATTCCTTTAGACTAGGCACATCACATTCATTGTTATGCCGTAATTTTACCTATCTTTAGAAAAATCACTTTTGAAATGTTTCTAAGTATAAAACAATTTGAGAAAAATACTTAGAAAAGAGTCGCCACATAATTTTTAAAAGAAATTAAGAAAACTTAATTTAAAAAGATTTTAAAAGATTAAATCTTAATAAATTGAGAGAAAATGGGTAAGAGGTTCTTATTTACGCTTCAAGAAGGTTTTTAAGGCATTTGAAGCGTGCGCTAACATGCGGTTATCCTACGACTTAGGTTAATTATTTTGACTATTTTTTTAAAAAAAAATATTTAATATAGAAATAATATTATTAATTTACAACACTCGAATAATTTGAAAAAATAATTAAGAGAACAAATTTTTTATTTATTTATTTATTTTATTTTTTAGAAAATGGAATCTTAATTGAAACATTTGAATATAATGCAAGTGATTAGAATTTTAACAAGACTAGATTTGTTAAAACTTATTTGACGCGTTTCTTAAAATAATGTTTTAAACAAAATTGGTTAATTAAAGCATAGAGACTATTTTAAGTTAATTGAAAGTCAAGTAAAAATTTCAAATAAACAAAAACCAAGTATTGATAAAAATGAAATTTATTTAAACATACTAACATAAAGAACATAGTTCATCTCTTGGGGATTTAATTAAGTTATTTAATAATTTAAAAGTTAGAGTTAATAAATAAACAATCAATAAATAAACATAATCAAATAATTTAATAGTAAGGGAGAGAGAGGATTGGGCCCTTTTTGGGCCTGATTTGCTGAAAATTTGGGTTTTAACCCAATTCCCGTTTTTTGTATACACTTGTTGTATCTCAGTGTATACAGCTGGTATATCGACCTGTTCTTCAACTTTGAGGGGCTGGAAAATTAATTTCCAGCGGTGACTTTACTGCTTTCGACCTGTACACCAATTGGAGGGGGGCTGGACGACTCGAGGAATATATTTTGGAGCCTTTATGGCTCGACGAGAAAGCGCAACGAGATGGATTAAAGTCCATGAGGACTCGAGTAGAGTTTCACATGCAATAAAATAGGAATGAATTAGCCATAAAGTGATGAACTAAGGCACATCTTAAACATGATATGAAATGAATCCAATTGGCTATGGCAGATTAATACACACATAAAGTATGACAATAACAACAACTAAATGTTAATACTAATTAAACTCAAGACCCAAATAGTTAGCAAATTGGGTAATTGACAAATTGTATATATGTATACATATATGCATATAAAAAATATCTTGAAGCAACAACTTTACACAGAAATTGAGCTAAATAAAAATAAAGATTAAATAGGCTACGGGAATGCAGATTATACTAAAAATATTATCATAACTCCTAAACTACAATTAATAAACAAATAAATTCCTAAAGAAACATAAGCAAACTAAAAAAAAAAATAACAATAATAATAATAATTAATAAATAAATAAATAAATAAATAAATAAATAAATAAGTAAATAAAAATAAATAAGTAAATAAATAAATAAATAAGTAAATAAGTAAGTAAATAAATAAGTAAATAACTAACTAAATAAATAAATAAATAAATACATAAATACATAAATACATAAATAAATAAATAAATAAATAATGAAAAAATAAATAAATAAATAAATAAATAAATAAATAAATAGATAAATAAATAAACAAATAAATAAATAAATAAATACATAAATAAATAAATAAATAAAAAATTACCTGATTCTGGGCAGCGAACCGAGACTACGAGTTTGACGGAGACGATTCCACCACCTCTCCAAACTCAAACAGCCGCAAAAAATATTTTATAAATATTAAACTATGGAACCAAGAATTCCCGAAAATTTCTGGGTACTCTTTGGTCTCCTCTCTCTCTATCTCTTCTTGGTGTAATGAAGAGAGGCTTATATAGGACCAATTTTTGGTCCAAAAAAGATGTGGGAAGCAATGTGGGACAAATGCAAAAATTTCAAAATTTCTATTTGAATGGTTCAAAGTAATTGATTAATAGGATGAATTTACATAAATTAATTTAGCAAGCTTCTTAATCTTAACAAAAAATAAAATAATTAATTTAATTGTAAACTTAGTGATTCAAAAAAAAAATAATAAAATAATATATATATATATATATATACATATATATATATATATATAGATAGATATAGATATATATATATAACTATGATTTAAACAAAACTAATTTAAAAGACTACTTACTAAATTTAAAATATTTTGAGATGATTTTTGGATAATCATAAAATATACTAATTATATACATAATTATGTAAAATATAGATATTATCTAAAAACTTTAAAAAATGGCAAAAATTATTATTCAAAATAACGCAATCGTTATGTTTTTTCTAAATTCACAAAACTAATTATTTTAAGTTGTTTGAGATTAAGAAGCTCATGAATTAATTTCTATTGTGGAAGTCCAAAATTGGGTGTCAACAGCTGTCCCTCGTTTGACTTGGATTGATGAAAGAAATTCGAGGCAAATGAAATTGACGAATCCAATTTTGAACGATCACATCTTCATCTTGGGGAAAAGGAATTTTGGTATGGGCTTTAGGAATTATGGCCGAACCCTGGTATTGGGTTTCTTACATATCTCAGGCTATATGAGAATTCAGGCCACTTGTAGTTCGATACGCTAGATTTAACGCACGATTTTGAAAGAAATCAAAAGACATCTCGATACCGAGTTATAAGGAATCGGGATGCTTGGGAATAAGATTCGAGTGGAATGTTAGAATACAGCCGAGTTTTCAACATCGAGCCCGCCTACATATCCTTAAACCATAGGAATCAGGCTGTTTGTAGTTTGACTCAATCGATTGAAAAGGGAATCTATTATGTTAGATAACCTTTGGTTCTTGACAAGTGACAAAATTAAACGAGTATGAAAAGGAGGCTTGTAACCTCTTAGCCATGAATGCGGTGCACTTCACACCCATAATTAAGAACTCACATGGACATAATTTCCAAAGCTCTCGGCGCATTGTCACTCAGATTGGACACTTGCTTCCGGTAGATCAAAATTTCCGGATGCGAGACCGAAACTGACAAAACCTAAAGAAAAACCCACATGCCTTCTGATAGGGGTGTGGTTTGATTGTGGTGGAAGTCGCTCCTCTGCTCGCGTCCTAAGAGTTTGACACTCCTCTTCGGACTATGTCCCAGTTCGCTGCTAAGAAAAAGTTCCACGTTGTGCTGCATCCCTTTTGATGTCGTTCGCACCTGTGGTTTGATTTGAGAATTCATCCTCTTGGATGCTCTCGGCAGAGATTAAAACAAACTTGTTAGTAGAAACTGTAATTTACATAGAGAGGTGTTATGTTTTACCTTCTTCGGCACATATTTTTTAGAAATATTCTGACGTCAGCTTCCATCAGTTTTGACACAGTAGCTGATGAATTGATATGATGCGACATGATGATGACTTTATCGATAATGTAATATTGTTGATGATGATGTTGATGCTCGATTGATAAGATGATAATGCTCTCTTGGCATTGGAAGAAACAATGACTCTCTCGGAGTTTGAAGATGCAATGGCCTTCTTGGCGGTTGAAGATGCAATGGCCCTCTCGGGTTTGAATGCAATGGCCCTCTCGGCGGTTTGAATATGTAATAGCCCTCTTGGCAATAGAAGATTATGCCTTCTTGGCAGTTTGATATGAATGACCTTCTTGGCAATTTAAATATGAACGACCCTCTCGGCAATTTAAATATGCAATGGCCCTCTTGGCAGTTTGATTATGCAATGGCCCTTTTGGCAGTTTGAATATGATGGCCCTCTTGGCAGTTTGATTATGCAATGGCCCTCTCGGCAGTTTGAATATGTAATGGCCCTCTTGGCAATATAAATATGCAATGGCCCTCTCGGCAGTTTGAATATGAATGGACTTCTTGGAAATTTGAATATGTAATAGCCCTCTTGGCAATAGAAGATTATGCCTTCTTGGAAGTTTGATATGAATGGCCTTCTTGGCAATTTGAATATGATGGCCCTCTTGGCAGTTTGATTATGCAATGGCCCTCTCGGCAGTTTGAATATGTAATGGCCCTCTTGGCAGTTTGAATATGTAATAGCCCTCTTGGCAATAGAAGATTAGGCCTTCTTGGCAGTTTGATATGAATTGGCCTTCTTGGCAATTTGAATATGATGGCCCTCTTGGCAGTTTGATTATGCAATGGCCCTCTTGGCAGTTTGATTATGCAATGGCCCTCTCGGCAGTTTGAATATGTAATGGCCCTCTTGGCAGTTTGAATATGTAATAGCCCTCTTGGCAATAGAAGATTATGCCTTCTTGGCAGTTTGATATGAATTGGCCTTCTTGGCAATTTGAATATGATGGCCCTCTTGGCAGTTTGATTATGCAATGGCCCTCTCGGCAGTTTGAATATGTAATGGCCCTCTTGGGAATATAAATATGCAATGGCCCTCTCGGCAGTTTGAATATGAGTGGCCTTCTTGGCAATTTGAAGATTATGTGGCCTTCTTGGCAATTTGAATATGATGGCCCTCTTGGCAGTTTGATTATGCAATGGCCCTCTCGGCAGTTTGAATATGTAATCGCCCTCTTGGGAATATAAATATGCAATGGCCCTCTCGGCAGTTTGAATATGAATGGCCTTCTTGGCAATTTGAATATGCAATGGCCCTTTCGGCAGATTGATTATGCAATGGCCCTCTCGGCAGTTTGAATATGTAATGGCCCTCTTGGCAGTTTGAATATGTAATAGCCCTCTTGGCAATAGAAGATTATGCCTTCTTGGCAGTTTGATATGAATTGGCCTTCTTGGCAATTTGAATATGATGGCCCTCTTGGCAGTTTGATTATGCAATGGCCCTCTCGGCAGTTTGAATATGTAATGGCCCTCTTGGGAATATAAATATGCAATGTCCCTCTCGACAGTTTGAATATGAATGGCCTTCTTGGCAATCTGAATATGCAATGCCCCTTTCGACAGTTTGAATATGAATGGCCTTCTTGGCAATTTGAATATGATGGCCCTCTTGGCAGATTGATTATGAATGGCCTTCTTGGCAATTTGAATATGCAATAGCCTTCTTGGCAATAGAAATATGATGGCCCTCTCGGCAGTTTGATTATGCAATGGCCCTCTCGGCAGTTTGAATATGCAATAGCCTTTTTGGCAATAGAAATATGATGGCCCTCTTGGCAATTGATTATGCAATGGCCCTCTCGGCAGTTCGAATATGTAATGGCCCTCTTGGCAATATAAATATGCAATGGCCCTCTTGGCAATATAAATATGCAATGGCCCTCTTGGCAGTTTAAATATGATGGCCCTCTTGGCAGTTTGAATATGCAATGGCCCTCTCGGCAGTTTGAATATGAATGACCTTTTTGGCAATTTGAATATGATGGCCCTCTTGGCCGTTTGATTATGAATGACATATCTCAATAATGGCATTAACTCCTTTGATAATACGATATGCATGACTTCCTCGTGATAAATACGATGTCCCTCCGGGTGGTTCACATTACCTTGTCTGATATCAACGAGATTTATGAATATTTTCCAATAGTTCTTGATGCTGAAAAACTGTAATTTGGATATCTTTGTAGATGTTTGTACATATTGAGAGTGATGTCTTCACTTGTCCCATTTTGAACATTTTGTGTTCAATGTGACTGGTGCTTTAATGGAGATTTGAACGAGGTGTTGTTTCTCGTATTCTGAACTACTGCTTTTCTTCTAAAGAAGTTAAATGACTTTTCTTTCTCCACAAAAAGTTGTTGATTTCGGGGAGCTACTCGCCCTTTTGAATTCTCCATATTCATTGAATCGAGGAATATGATGATCTTGAGGCAATCTTATATACCTGCATCCACAGAAAAATTGTTAGTTTTTAAAACAAACTGATCGGTGTTGATTTCTTCAATCGCTTGCTCCTTTTCTTGATATCTTCAGTTGATCACTCTGATATCTTACTTCTTGATAGACAAAAGATGAATTTGTACAAAATATTTGACATATTTAAAAATCCTTAAGAAAAAGAATTTTTTTTTTTGAGAATCAATTTGAAAGAAGTCACTGTCAAATGTCATGTCATGCATAGCTTAAATGAATGTCCTTGGTTTAAACTTTAGACGTATCCGATAGCTTGTCTTGGAGAATTCAGAAAACCGCTGAAGCTTGAGAAATTTCTGAATTGGCTCTCCCGAAGTCCTCCATAGTCGGAAAGTTTTGTACTTGTCTCTGAAATCCAACAATGTTTGAGATTGCTGAAGTTGACTCTGAACTTTAACGATGCTAGAGATCATTTGAAGTTAGCTTTAAACTTCTTATCATGCTCGAAATGTTCAAAATTAACTACATACTTCTAGTGATGCTTGAAGAAATTTTTGAACCCATTCTCAAAAATTTCTGTCCCAGTTAGATGTCTTGGAGTATCTCAAATATTTGATATATGAGTTGTAAATTTTTTGAGTCCCTCAAATAAAATTCTGCAATTCACCATGTGACTTTAATCTTGACTTGTTAGAGATCTTCTTGAGAATTTTTGAGACCCTCTCAAAAATTTCGTCTTGATTAGACGTCTTAACGTATTTCAAACTTTTGATATATGACTTGTAGAACTTTTTAGATCCTCTAAAAATTATATCCCACTTGCAACTCATAATGAATCTTAAATCTTGACTTGTTGGAGATCTTCTTGAGAATTTTTGAGACCCTCTAAAAAATTTCGTCTTGATTAGACGTCTCAACGTATTTCAAACTTTTGATATATGACTTGTTGGAATTTTTGAGACCCCCTCAAAATTTCTGTCCCAGTTGCAACTCACAATATATCTTATGTCTTGAGAATTTTTAAGTCTCTTCTTGAGAATTTTTGAGTCCCTCTCAAAAATTCTGTCCCAATTTCTATTGTAAAGAAAAATAGAAATCTTACGGGAGATATGACCGAACCCTTGTGGCGCCTACGTATCCCGTTGAGGCAGGAATCAGGTCATACGTAGTTCCCCTCTCGAGAATTGATAAAATTAGAAAATTCTGATAAAGGAAATGACCGAGGCCGACATAGACCGCCTACGTATCTCATTCTAGAGAATTCAGGTCAGACGTAGTTCGTTTACAAAGGATAATTTCCTAATTTTAAAACATAAGATGGTTACAGGCAAATGATGTGATTACAAGGAAAGAAATTACAAAAACTCTAAATCTTCAACCTTTATAGCTCTTGATAACATCTGAGTAGATTCGTCATTTGAGATGAACGTCTATGCTCCAACCCTCACATGTGTCGATGTATTGTCTAAGTAGGTTGTTGAATTCTCTTTTCCAAGCTTCTGTCAGATAGACACTTATTCTAATCTCTTGGTCACAGTCATCTTTTTATGTGTCATCCAAATTTGACTTATCATGATTCTCGAGTTGTTTCAATTCTTTGTAGGTGTATCCAGATATCATGATCTCTTCATCATACTCTTAGAACACATCGTCATCTACCTCATTTGTTCATTCAGCCTGATATGATGTTGACAGATTTAAAATTATTTTTACTTAAACAAACACAAAGGTTGTTAAATAGAAAAATTAAAGCAAGTGGAATAAATTTTTGCAATAGAAGAGGTTTTCATTGAAAATAAGAAGATACGAACTTTGACCATGACTATGAGCCATTTTTCCTTTTCAAAATATTACGAGAGAAATTAAAAAATAGCTTAAAATTCATCTTTGCCTATCAAGATGAACGAGGAGTCAAGAGCGGCGTGGAAGTCCAATTAAGAACTTGTTCCATTGGCTCTGCATCTCGTACGCTTGATGTCTCCATCAATTCCTCCAGTATGACATCGCCTTCTTCAAGGGATCCCTAGTTCCTTCTCTGAGATTATCATCATTGGCATATTCTTCTACCAGAAAAGACGAATACAAATGCGGCAAAGGCTTTGGCGGAACATGATTGACCTACTTCTTGCTCTTATCATCTTTTGGCACTAAATCAAGCGCTTGATATGGATCCATGACCACAAATCCAGATTTCTCAATTATGCTCAGTGAAGCTACAACTTTCTCACGGCTATCAAGGTTGGTTTGGATTTACACCAATTGTTTTTGACCTCGACCGTGTTAACGGTAAACTCTCCACGATTCGACAGTGAATCAACATTGGCATTGGGTATGACAGTTTGAAGAGTTACAACCTTTGGATCAATCAAGTTCTGAATTTTATGTTTCAAGTTGATGCAATCTTCAGTGGTATGCCCGACACATCCTGAATGATAAGCACAATGAAGATCGGCCCTGTAATTTCTGAAATTAACATTGACATTTTTTGGATCAATTGTGTGTATCAGACCGGCTACTTTCAATCTTTCAAAAAGTCGAGTCCGACTTTCAATCAAAGGAGTAAAGACTCGAGGTGGTTTCCTCTCAAGTTTTGGATGAGAAAGATTGTGATTATTTTGTGAAGGTACTTGATGATAAAGTGAAGGATTTTGGCGAGTAGGTGTCGGCGTTCGAAAATTTGGATATTGTGGATTTTGAAAGATTTGAGGAGCATTTGGGTAATTCGGCGATAATTTGGCAATGGAGTTTGCTAATTTGGATAATTTTGTGCTGGAGCCTGGTAATTTGAATAATTTTGTACTGGAGCTTGGTAATTTGGTTGGACATAAAAGATGGGGTAAGGATTTTGTGGAGTCAAGGGGTAGGTTTTGGATGGTAAAGGATTTCGAACATTGTGACCGGCATGCCTCTTTGATTTTTTATTCGATTCAAATGAGATAGAGAAAACATCTTTCCTCTTCCTCCTCAATGGTCTTGAGGATTCACCTTGGAAAATCATTGGTATGATTTTTCGGGTCTTGAGACCGTCTTCAATAGCTTCACCAATTTTGACTATCTCACTGAACTTCCTTTCTAAAATTAGAAATATCCTGTTGTAGTACTCTGAATCTTGAATACGCACGAACATTTCAATAATCTCTTTCTCAGTCAGGGGAGGCCTAACCCTTGCAACCTCTCTTCTTCAACGGTAGGCATATTCTCGATAGTTTTCACAAGAAATCTGTTTGATTCTCTCCAAATAGTATCGATCAGGAATGAGTTCCACATTGTAACCAAACATTTCATCGAAGTATGTAGTAGATGCGGTTTATAGAGGTATGGCTTGAGTTGTAGATGAGTTTTGGACCGTTGGAGTAGGAATTTGATAATTGGGAGGAAAATTCTGGAAATTGTTGGTGTTTGGATTTAGAAGAGTAAGTACTTTTTGGTGTGAGGAGCTAGCTTGATGTGAGTTAAGGGTGATCGAGTCGATGATGGGAGGTTTTGGATTTGTAGCGATGGTTGAATTGTTTGGAAAACATTTGGAGGCTGGATCTGAAATAGAAAAATGGAGTGGAGGTCTTCAATTTTCTGAATTAGAAGTGTTGGCAATGATAGTCATATTTGTCAAATCTCGGAACTTATCCATTTCAGCCCTTATTTCAGCAATTTGTTGGAACAATCGTGCAATCAGCTTGTTTTGTTCGGCAATGATAGGGTTGTTCACTGTGATTTTGCTCAAATCAGTGTTCTCGATATTTTCAACCACCTTTTCTTTGCCTTTTGATGAACTTTGGTCAAAGAAGGAATCTTTGGGACCTTTAGACCTTGTGAAGTATGGATGTTCAGCCATTTTCTCAACACAGATCAGTTTTATGTACCTTAAAAGAAAAATAACTTAAAAGACAAATGTGTTAGTTTTTGTAGATGATATATAATACAAAATATCACACACATGATCACAAACACATAAGAGTTGCTTCATTTGAAGATAAACGAGCCCACTGATATAGAAAGGTGACTAAATAGACAGGAATTTGTCTATTTAATTTTGGGAATAATGAATTGGAAAAGTTAACTTGCGTGGATTCAATGTAATTTACATACTTTTGGTTTTGACTGAGAGGAAACTCTAATTTGCTTGGGAGAGCGGAAAAAATAGAAAATTCCAAATATATGGACCGAATCTTGAAAGACTGCCTACGTATCTCACGGGGAGAATTCAGGTCCTACGTAGTTCGATCATTTTGAATCTCTTTTTGATTTGAGATGGAAAATTTACACCTTTTTTTTTTAGATGAGAGAGTAAGATTTAGGATTTGAAAGAGAGTTTTGAATATATATTTTTTGGGGGGAAACTAAAGATTCGAAGAATATTTGGACGCACTTTTGATAGTGACTTGATATTTATGCTTAGGGGTTCTAAAAATTATTAGAAGTGGAGTGAGCTACAATATCTTCAAATAAATCAACATTTTCACATAAGCAGTTATAACACATAAACAGTTATTGTGCGTTCTTAATAGATATGTGACCATTTTCGCCAAGGGTAGGCCTAACGAATCAAAGAATGTGATTATGATAAATTGATCCGAGCCATTAATATGTGACAAATCGAGTTTTTATTAAATCGAACTCACTATGTCAAATTTAGGATTGAGTCCGTCTATCATTATCAAGTTGCACAAAACATACTTTTGGTCGTTGGATCGTGAAATCCGTCGACGTAAGGGTGGACTTCTTAAATGTGGAATCGATACCCAAAATCGATCCCCCTAAGGCATATGCATGCATGACTTAAACTGAGGGGTGATTTAGCTCTATCTTATGTTTTCTAAGATTTGGCTTTCTAAACACAAGGTTCTCGAGTGGACAACTCGAGTGAGAAGGCTACGCGGTTACACGAAAAAAGATCCAGACACCCCGCGCATATGCCAACTCTCCTAACTTTGAGAATTTTGAAAGAAGTTTGCGGGTGCACAAAGCACACCTCGCGTGTACGTGTGATAGTGTGAATTTCCAATAAATGGAGAAATATGAACGGAATGACAGTTTATAAAGCAGTAACAAGTATACAATTTATGAAAATAATAACAAATAAACAGTTTATATCACATAAGTATAAAAATTAAGGCATTAGGCCTGCAATATAAGCAAACAAGTAAGCATATGCTAAAAACATTAATAATTAACCTAAATCTATTATGGTTAGAACCTATTAAATCCCCAGCAGAGTCGCCATTTTTGTTATGCCGTAATTTTACCTATCTTTAGAAAAATCACTTTTGAAATGTTTCTAAGTATAAAACAATTTGAGAAAAATACTTAGAAAAGAGTCGCCACTTAATTTTTTAAAGAAATTAAGAAAACTTAATTTAAAAAGATTTTAAAAGATTAAATCTTAATAAATTGAGAGAAAATGGGTAAGAGGTTCTTATTTACGCTTCAAGAAGGTTTTTAAGGCATTTGAAGCGTCCGCTAACATGCGGTTATCCTACGACTTAGGTTAATTATTTTGACTATTTTTTTAAAAAAAAATATTTAATATAGAAATAATATTATTAATTTACAATACTCGAATAATTTAAAAAAATAATTAAGAGAACAAATTATTTATTTATTTATTTATTTTATTTTTTAGAAAATGGAATCTTAATTGAAACATTTGAATATAATGCAAGTGATTATAATTTTAACAAGACTAGATTTGTTAAAACTTATTTGACGCGTTTTTTAAAATAATGTTTTAAACAAAATTGGTTAATTAAAGCATAGAGACTATTTTAAGTTAATTGAAAGTCAAGTAAAAATTTCAAATAAACAAAAACCAAGTATTGATAAAAATGAAATTTATTTAAACATACTAACATAAAGAACATAGTTCATCTCTTGGGGATTTAATTAAGTTATTTAATAATTTAAAAGTTAGAGTTAATAAATAAACAATCAATAAATAAACATAATCAAATAACTTAATAGTAAGGGAGAGAGAGGATTTGGGCCCTTTTTGGGCCTGATTTGCTGAAAATTTGGGTTTTAACCCAATTCCCGTTTTTTGTATACACTTGTTGTATCTCAGTGTATACAGCTGGTATATCGACCTGTTCTTCAACTTTGAGAGGCTGGAAAATTAATTTCCAGCGGTGACTTTACTGCTTTCGACCTGTACACCAATTGGAGGGGGGCTGGACGACTCGAGGAATATATTTTGGAGCCTTTATGGCTCGACGAGAAAGCGCAACGAGATGGATTAAAGTCCATGAGGACTCGAGTAGAGTTTCACATGCAATAAAATAGGAATGAATTAGCCATAAAGTGATGAACTAAGGCACATCTTAAACATGATATGAAATGAATCCAATTGGCTATGGCAGATTAATACACACATAAAGTATGACAATAACAACAACTAAATGTTAATACTAATTAAACTCAAGACCCAAATAGTTAGCAAATTGGGTAATTGACAAATTGTATATATGTATACATATATGCATATAAAAAATATCTTGAAGCAACAAGTTTACACAGAAATTGAGCTAAATAAAAATAAAGATTAAATAGGCTACGGGAATGCAGATTATACTAAAAATATTATCATAACTCCTAAACTACAATTAATAAACAAATAAATTCCTAAAGAAACATAAGCAAACTAAAAAAAAATTAAAAAAATAAAAAAAAATAACAATAATAATAATAATTAATAAATCAATAAATAAATAAATAAATAAATAAATAAATAAGTAAATAAAAATAAATAAGTAAATAAATAAGTAAATAAGTAAGTAAATAAATAAGTAAATAACTAAATATAAATAAATAAATAAATAAATAAATACATAAATACATAAATAAATAAATAAATAAATAATGAAAAAATAAATAAATAAATAAATAAATAAATAAACAAATAAATAAATAAATAAATAAATAAATAAATAAATAAATAAATAAAATTACCTGATTCTGGGCAGCGAACCGAGACTACGAGTTTGACGGAGACGATTCCACCACCTCTCCAAACTCAAACAGCCGCAAAAAATATTTTATAAATATTAAACTATGGAACCAAGAATTCCCGAAAATTTCTGGGTACTCTTTGGTCTCCTCTCTCTCTATCTCTTCTTGGTGTAATGAAGAGAGGCTTATATAGGACCAATTTTTGGTCCAAAAAAGATGTGGGAAGCAATGTGGGACAAATGCAAAAATTTCAAAATTTCTATTTGAATGGTTCAAAGTAATTGATTAATAGGATGAATTTACATAAATTAATTTAGCAAGCTTCTTAATCTTAACAAAAAATAAAATAATTAATTTAATTGTAAACTTAGTGATTCAAAAAAAAAATAATAAAATAATATATATATATATATATACATATATATATATATATATATAACTATGATTTAAACAAAACTAATTTAAAAGACTACTTACTAAATTTAAAATATTTTGAGATGATTTTTGGATAATCATAAAATATACTAATTATATACATAATTATGTAAAATATAGATATTATCTAAAAACTTTAAGAAATGGCAAAAATTATTATTCAAAATAACGCAATCGTTATGTTTTTCCTAAATTCACAAAACTAATTATTTTAAGTTGTTTGAGAATTTAAGAAGCTCATGAATTAATTTCTATTGTGGAAGTCCAAAATTGGGTGTCAACATTCATCATTTACATAACTTTCATCATATTAGATATAAGGTCAACATACTTCATTAACATTAGACATAGAGTGAATTTACTTCATTAGCATCATATAGTAACCCATTCATGCATGTTCATATAAGGACACACCAAGAGTCCCTCCAAATGTCTACTTGTGCAATGGATAGATAACGTCTCATTCCACCACCTACCTTACGTAGTACATCCTTAAAAAGACTTAGTTCATTTACATTCATTTGTGGGGGCTAGCTTTAACCTACATAGACCATGAGAGCGAGACATAAAATCTCGGTATGACCCCTACCGGATGAGGGATCCCTACTTGCCTAAGGTAGTGCCATTCTCTTTTAGCATTTACATGGATCTTCAATAGCTTTACCCATGTGGGATGCATAGTTAAGGAATAAGGAGATTGATTCTAAGTAACTCATCTCAACTAACGAAGAGCAGTCATCTCAAGAGGTACATTGGATACAACAACTCTACTCACGAAGAGTATCCACCCCTTCTTCAAATCCTCTCGGTGCTAAGCATAACTCCCATACTGAGTCTTAAACATTCTTTACATTCATTAACTATATGTTAAGGGATAGCTAGTTAGTAATGCATCTCAACTAATGAAGAGTACTATCCCTAGAGGTTACCATTGAATACCACATCTCAACTAACGAAGAGTATCCAACCTCCAACCTATCTTTGGAAAGCTCTTTGGGAATAATGAGGTTGCTACTAAACACTTCATCTCAACTAACGAAGAGTGTCCACCCCAAAATCCCCCTTTTTCATTCACTAGAGTTTGTAGGAATAGTAGGGATGGTACTAGACACTTCATATCAACTCACGATTAGTTTTTACCCTAAAATTCCCCATTTTCATTCATTAGCTTCATTATATCATTCATAGTGTGTGTGAGTACATATGAGAACACCTTTAACATAATCACCCTTATTCGTAACATTGACCTCTAAACATGACTATACTACATTCATCATACTTCACACACTATCATGCTTCACATTCACATTATACTTCACTTAGGCATAGCATCTTCAAGACACACATTCTAAACTTCATAAACACCTCGTGCATATACATCATAACATCACTTTACTTCACATGCAACGCCTTCAAGTCCATAATCACAATTCACATATATTTTCATATACTTCAAGTAAACACCGCCATACGTGGACCATACCACTTAAGATCATTTCAATAAGAACTAGATAATATAGATAAACTTACCCTTCATCCAAGACTTTACCGCCTTTTCACAATTCTCCAATAAATCATCATAATAAGGCATAAATTGCAGTATATAATCACATTAAAACATAACAAAAACACAACTCTAACATTATCTATTCATATTCATCAAACCCAATTCATAAGTCAAAAGTTAAGAATTTACATGAACATGGGTCCATTGAGTTTTTGATCATAAAACCATCACTTTATATTGAAAACATCATAATATATCCATTAAAACCTTTTCATGCAAAGACCCATGCTTAAAATTCAAAATAGAAGAATTTGGAATTTGAAACCCTTTTTGAAAAGCCTTTGGATTGGATCCTTGAATGAAAGAAGAATCAAGGATGAACTACCATACCTTAGTTAATAAAAATCCCACGAAATTTAGGTTGAAACTTGAAGAGTTTTGACCTTCTTCCTTGGAGCTTCAAAGCTTCATCAATCGAGATTTTTGGAGAAAGGGTTTTGGAGAGCTTTTGTTTTGAACTTGAGGGTTTTGATTTGATGTGTGAATTGGGGTTTAAAGTGACTTAATAACTATCCATAAATAATTACAAAAGTACCCAAAAGACCCCTACACTTATTGGTCCCTTTAACCAATTCTAATTTGACTTAAAAACGACGCGACCAAATTTGGGACATGGCTGTGCATCGCGGGGACACCTCCACATCTTAGTTCTGGAATTAATTTTGAGACAGAATGGTTTTTGTTGACCCCACGTCACAGGGAAACATTTTTTCCCTTCGTGTGTAGGCTGCGGGACGCACATGCACCTTCAAAAACAGGTTGCCTGGTCGCTGCCTTGGCAGCCTACTTGCAACACATTGGGTCCTCCTCAAGGATCTTTTTTGTGGTCCTTGGGGAGTAGTTCCCGGACGTTTTGACCCTAGTTATGTCCCTCTAGGTACTAGGGTCATCCCCACTGATTTTAGACTCTATACAACACCTAAAAACATGCACAACAAACAAGGACACACTAGCACACACAAGGCTAGTTTCCGAACGTCTTGGTCATTTTTCAACGTTCGACTTTCAAACTCTTCAAACTAAATTCTAAATCTATTATTCAACATTTTAACAACTTATTAACTCATGAAACACATGCGCAGCTCTATTTTGACCTATTTCATTTTGACAATTGTTACAATCTTCCCCACTTAGAAATATATTCGTTCTCGAATGACACTAAATACTTTCAAGGACAACAAGGACTAAACTAGAAGCTCACAGCACACTAATAGTAAGCCTCAAAAATTAATTTTGTGGTCCCTACAGTGCTCATATTTAACTAGAACTCAGAATTATATTTTCTAGTAGAAGGAAAAGTAGTGTAAAGAAAAGAAACGTGTGTTTCTCTTCTTGAAGTAAAAGAATTTGTATATTCTTCTCCTTTTTGGACTGGGAAGAAATCTCTATAAGTAGAGATTCGTCTAACCTAAAAATACATTCAGTTTTCTATACGATAATTGTCCTCCCAAGTATTGATAGAGTTCAATTCTTAGTTTGGAATCACTGTAGAAGACCGTAGAATGGAGTTTGATTTGCTTCAATATATCTGTACACGCTTCAAGAGGTAAGTTTTGAGTTAATTTTCAGCATATGCTTTGTAAGTGATACATATTTGGGATTGTTGTCTATATTCATGTAAGATGTATGATTCTGGAATGCATACGTTGTGTATGCTATTTCCTAACAACTAATTCTAATTAATGAACTTTGACTTATAATGTAGACTTAAGCAACCAATAACAAATTAATTGAATCCTAAAAATTCAATTCAATGGACCAAGGTACATTATAAATAGGCCATCCTATTAACACTACTTAAACCCACAAATTAAGCTTGAAAAAGAAACAAGAGAGAAGAAAAAAACTTTGAACGAGCAATGGCTGTTTCTTCTCCTAATAAGTGTCGCCCCTTGGCAAATTATCACCCAACTGTTTGGGGATATCATTTTCTTCCTTATACTCATGTCAGTCACACATTTCTTTAATACATTTTTTTTGCGTTAATAGTTTTAAGACGTAACATAATATTTGATTAATTAATTAACGTATGATGAGTATTTTTCGGATGCAGGAAATTACTAACCAAGAAAAAGTTGAAGTTGATGAGTACAAAGAAACAATCAGGAAAATGCTGATAGAAGCTCCAGAGGGTAGTGAACAAAAACTTGTGTTGATAGACGCAATGCAACGATTGGGAGTGGCATATCATTTCGATAATGAAATTGAAACATCCATTCAAAACATTTTTGATGTATCCCAACAGAATGAGGACAACCTTCACGTTGTTTCTCTTCGTTTTCGACTTGTGAGGCAACAAGGCCATAACATGTCTTCTGATAATTGTACTCCATCCTTCATTGTTTCTCTTCGTTTTCGACTTGGGGGCGTTAATGAGTCCTGCAACTTTTAATAAGGTTAGTTAAATTTCTCAAACATCATGTTTAACCAGATGTCTTCAAGCAATTCACCGAACAAGATGGAAAATTCAAGGAAACACTTACTAATGATGTCCAAGGACTATTAATGAAGCATCACATCTGAGAGTGCGTGATGAGGAGTTTCTTGAAGAAGCTCTTACCTTTGCCACCACTCATCTTGAGTCTATTGTCTCCAACTTGAGCAATAACGCTCTTAAGAATGAAGTTATTGAAGCCTTAAAACAGCCGCAAGACTTTACCAAGGGTGGGAGCAAGAAAATACATATCCATTTACGAAAACATTGATGCACACAACCATTTGCTTTTGAAATTTGCTAAATTGGATTTCAACGTGCTGCAAAAGTTCCACCAAAGAGAGCTTAGTGAGCTTACAAGGTTGAACATTATTTGGTCTATATATTTTTTTTAATTACATGAGTAATGGTAATTTCGAATAAAAATGAAATGCATGCAACATAATCGTTGTTCTTTTGATGTATGTAGGTGGTGGAAAGATTTGGATTTTGCAAATAAATATCCATATGCGAGAGACAGAATGGTTGAGTGTTACTTTTGGATATTAGGAGTGTATTTTGAGCCAAAGTATAGTGGTGCAAGAAAAATGATGACAAAAGTTTACAAGATGTGTTCCACTATTGATGACACTTTTGATGCTTATGCAACCTTTGACGAACTTGTGACTTTCACTGATGCAATCCAAAGGTAAAACATCAAAATTTCACAAGTAAAATAATTGTTTTGACAATCCCTCACTAATAAATATGAGAAAGTAAATGTGTTTTCCTGTTGTTATTATGAAATCTATCTATCTATATACATATATAGACACAAGGTGTAAGAGTTAATTAGCTTGTGGTTTTGATGATATATTAGATGGGATGCTAATGCAATCGATTCAATACCACCATATATGAGACCTGCTTATCAAGCTCTTCTAGATATTTTCAGTGAAATGGAACAAGTGTTGTCCAAAGAAGGTAGATTGGACCGTGTATACTATGCAAAATATGAGGTAATATTATTGTTTACTTAACCCACAAAAATATATCAATTAAGTAAATTTAGATAATTCAACTTGTTGGCTATCTACATTTTCACCTTATCTTAATAATTAGTGTTTTGATTCCCATGTTATAATACCCTCCTTATTTGCTATGGAAACGTTGTCATTAATTCCAAAAGAGAAAAAAAAAAAAGATACTAGCTAGTAGTAATTGTCTAGCTTAAATTAATTGTGATTCTTTTTAGATGAAAAAGTTAGTGAGAGCCTATTTTAAGGAAGCCCAATGGTTGAACGATGATAACCATATTCCAAAATATGAGGAACACATGGAGAATTCACTCGTAAGCGTTGGTTATTTGATGGGATCAATAACTTGCTTGGTCGGTATGGAGGAATATATATCCAAAGAGACTTTTGAATGGTTAATGAATGATCCTTTGATAGCTGAGCTTCCTCATTGATTGGCAGAGCAATGAACGATATTATTGGACATGAAGTAAGTACAATAATAATACTTCTCTATTCTCTTGCTTGTAAAAATAAGTAATACGAAATGATTGAGATTTGAAACATTAATGAAGATTCAAAATTTCATTAGATGTAATAAAGCCTAATAGTGTCTCGACTTATCAAAAACAATAGTACTTCTTATGTTTCACTTTGTGAGGGTCAAACTAACTACTCTTTAGTGTGAATTTTATCAGTGAATCTTTAAAAAAGATTTATATAAAATTTATATATATATATATATATATATATATGTGTGTGTGTGTTGTTTAATTTAAACAGGGTAGCGGAATATTTTACGCACATATTTTATGCAGTAAAAACTATATAATTTTTAAAATTGATAAAGCATTTTTATACTCAAAATATTCTTGTATTCTATACATTTTCATTTCATGTATTGAAAATATTAATGCATCATAGTGATGACTAGTATGCATATATACTTTTTCCATTTCGAAAATTGCTCTATTATATATATATATATATATATATATATATATATATATATATATATATATATGAGTCACAACAAATCTATAGTTATAATTTACAAAAGTTTATAAAAAAAATGGTTAAATAAACTCATTTAACTCTCGTAGTTGACGAGAGGGATGATAAGCATCCCTCACTTCTAATCCGAAGGTTGTAAGTTTGAGTCACCAAGAAAGCAAAAGGGGTGAAAGCTTCTAGGGAGGAAAAAATATATGTAAAAAAACACTCTCGTAATTGATTTGTCTAAGTGACTTAAAAGATTTTCTGCCCCTCCATTAGAATGATGCCAGCAAAATGATACTACTAATAAAAAAAGAGGTATAATTGTACAAATAGAATTGCTAATACTAACAATAATAAAAAGAGAAAGAAAGAAAAAAGAAATAGTACTAGTAGTATGAAGAACACATATATTGTATGTATTGGATTTTCTTCAAATTCTTACAAGTTAGTTAAGAAGTCTACAATATAATATCAAAAATTGTTTAAAATATGTGATTATATATACGATTGGTATTGAAATCGATTAATTTAATGTAGGTTGAACAAGAAAGAGGACATGTAGCTTGAATTATTGAATGTTATATGAAAGAATATGGAGCTTCAAAGCAAGAGACTTATATTAAATTTCAGAAAGAGGTCACCAATGCATGGAAGGACATAAACCAAGAATTCTTCCGTCCAACTGAAGTACCAATGTTTGTCCTCGAACGAGTTCTGAATTTCACACGTGTGATAGACATGTTATATAAAAAGGAAGATGGATACACTAACGCCAAAGGCAAACTTAAAGAAATAATTAACTCGATACTGATTGAATCTGTCAAAATATAAATATAATGCTGCTGAAATTGCACCTTCATCATTCAAATATTCAGAGCAAAACAAGGCAGATAATAAAATGAAGACCTTTAATATGCTATTCACAACATATGAGTTGTTAGTTCCCGGGGAATGTTTGAAATAAACAATAGTTGTTTTTAATTTATTAAGCAAAAGTGTGTTTGGTTTGTTTTATCTCATGTTCATTTTCAATAAATATACAACACTTGAGTTGTATTAAATCCTGTTTTATTTCATTTCCAGCTTTTTAATTTGGATGATTGTTAATTATCATCACTTTATAATGTATTGTAAACGTATTGTATTTGTATTGTATTGTTGTCATAATAAAGTTTGAATAAATTGTATCTTTGTTGCGGTTGAATAACTTTTTTAATATTTAGTGGGATTTGTAACACCCAGAAATTTTATGAACTAAGATTCAAACCATCCTTTGTTGTAAATAGGATTTTACCCAGGAATTTAAAATTTTCTTGAGTGTTAAGGTCACTACATGTAGCACCTTAAGTCCCAAGAAAAACTAAGGAGAGTTCATTCAAGTCATTCCTAAGTTTCTTTAAGTTTTGAGTCAACTTCAAATGATCATAACTCTGATTAAATGATGAGATAGGTGAGCCATGAGATATCAAATGAAAATTCTTTGAATTATCTTTCCAATGCCACCAAGTTTGTTAAGTTTCGAGTTTGGATGAGTGAGATATGTCCTTCTGAAATCAGGTTGTCCAGTTAAGAAAGTTATCCAAAAATAGTAAGGGGTACTTTGATCTTTTCCTTACCCAATCAAATTTAATTCATTTTTAGTAAGGTCTTAGGGGTCTAATATGATTAAGGTTAGTTTTATAATCCTAATATACTCCTAGGGTTTTAGTTGAAAGTTCAAGAAGAGAAAAGAAGAGAAAAGAGGAAAGGATCAAGGCGTTCGTCGAGGTTCTCAAGTTGTTTTGCAGATTTTCGCCATGGATTTGATCCATAAGAGGTATGTAAGTTTTCATAGTGTCGGATGATTGAATAACTCTACAAAAGACACTTTATCCAATTCTAAATATCAACGATCTGTAATCAGTATATAACCCAACTAAATGAGTTGGGGTCGAATCCCACAGGGAGCGTACGTGTATAAGATTCGATTAAGAAGTATGAACATGTTCAGATCAGTAATAGGAATAAAATTTATCGAATAAAAATATTATTCAAATAAGGGAGTGACACGAATGTCAAATGGGGGGTTTTGGTTTAGATTATCAACTACAAACATTGGTAAACAATAAAACTTTACAAATAATGAGACGGGTTCTTGGGATGTGATTCTGATTTTAGGCTACTATAGACATATGGGTAATTACAACTATTAGTAAATAGCTAGATATTAGTGAGTAAGCTAGGCTATAGAGGAGATAAATTTTCTCTCGAACAATTTATCCCGAATCAAGTTGATTTCTCTCAAACATCAACAAGCATGCAAAATGCAAGCAACCCACACCTTAGTCCATTCACTCTCTCGAGCTGAATGTGTGGGTTTGGGTTTAGGATTCACTCTGTCGACCTGAATTCAGGTCAATCCAATACCCACTGACCATCAATCAAAAATCTTAGTTCTAAAACCTCTCTCTCGAGCAAGCAAAAAATACAACGTTGAAACTGCATTTGCAACTACAATTCTCAAATTAAACCGCAATTAATGATCAAACTCACTTCTAAATAGCATTTAACTAACAATTAGCAATACCTATAAACTAAATCAGCCCATAATCACACACACCCCAAGAAATGGAGTTTTAACTAGACATCATGAAAAGGTAAAAGTCGTTACCAAATTGGTTATCCATCAACTAGGTAAAAGTAGATTCGTCCTTACAATGCTCCATTCAAAAAATCTCAAAGACCCACTTTCAATTTATCAAAAGTGAAAAATTTCAATTCTTCAAAGCTTAGGAAAACTTGTCTCACAGTTCAAAACTCAAAATAGATTAGCTAAGATGGGATATGATATTAGATACTAAACTAAATGTTCAAAAATATATTTATAGTCGTCAAACATATGTTGCTGAGAGTCACTCGGTGAAGTAAGTCGGGCTCGCCAAACCCACTCGGCGAGCCACCATTTGGTCATTTTCATCGCCTTTCTGCATTGGCATTTAGCATCTTCAAGGTCTCTAACTTTAGGTGATCCAGTACTGCATCGCAGAACTACTTAGTGATCTATCGACTGCTCATTTCCATCACCGACTCGATTTTCTCCCTCAGGGCTTGGCACACTAGAACTTTAGGCGGACTAATAGCCATTTGGCGATCCATCAAGTGAACTTGGTGATCACCAGGTTGCCTTTCTTCATCCTTTCAGCTTGTCTTGTTCTTTTAACTTGTTAGTGTCCTTGCTTTGTTCCTCAATCCATATACCTGAAAATCAAGGATTTTACATCAGTTATTGGCACAAAATAAGTATTTGACGACACAGTTCTATATAAACAAAGCCCTAAATGAGTCTAAATCTCGGACTCATCATCGGGTTCATTCACCTAAGCACAAATCATGTTAATTTGAGTGTTAAATTCATTCTAGAAAGTTGAACGTTTGATGTTCTTGAATTGTGTTCTTAAAATTGACTTTCGTTCTTGAGTTAAGATGAGACTAATGAGTTCTTGAGGAAATCGTGTCGATTATAGAGTTGTGTTTGATTAGATTCTTGAGTACATGTACTGGGTATCTGAATCTAAATAGGAATGAGAAAAACAATAGAATTTAGGTGAATTGGGGTTAGAAAATGAAGAAGGAAAAAGTCGAACGCGAACCTAAACCTAAAAAAAACTTTCTCTTTGCATCACGGAGAGATCGCGGACCCCTCTGCCTTTATTAAAATGCATCTTTTCATTGCAGACTTGCTTCCATATAATGATTTCTTGATTGTTTCTCATATTTAACTATCTAAAACACTCCTACATCACGAAGATCTTTCATATCACAAATCCCAACCTTGAATTCTTAAATCAAATTCAAAGTAGAGTTGAGAGTCAACTCTTGAGAGTTCTTTCAAATATTTTTGTCATGCTCCGAAGCTACCCCAGGACTTGAACACGGGACTTAGGATCAAAAGTTACCCCTAGATAATCCTGGTAGCATATCATAAGCCTACTTAAATAAATTGAAGCAATAAATATTGTGCGAAAGCTAATCATGAGATAATCTGAAATGATGGGGAATATCCATATACTAAATCTAAATATATATGAAAATGGAGAGTTTGACATTATAAGAAAAATGTGAATTACATGGGGATTTTTCTAGGAATTAGTATGAAAATTTGCAGGAAAATAAGTTTCCTATGAATTTTCATACTAATCCCATGTAATTCACACTTTTCTTGTAGTGTGAATACAAATAAAAAGTCAAACTCAAATACTAAAGTTGATTCTAACTATGTCTGAAAATAACCTCTAACTGACTAGAAGTATTGGGACAGGCCAGCTAAATCTAGCAAAAACTGAAAAATAAAAACTAAAATGGAAAGATAACATGTCGATTGTCCTCGAAGAATGAAGAGTCACCACTGATGTTACGACTGAAGATCGGAAACCAATTTGTGCGTGATTTGACTGTTGAAGACCTGAACCTACATTGCGAGAAGATGTAGCGCATAATATGCATAAAAGGTACTGAACATGGAGGACAGAATAAAGCAGAACAATAATCATAAATGAATCAAAGCATAAATCTGAGCAACGATAAGAGATAACACATCAGATTATACTGAGAATAGTGAACATGAAATACTGAATGTAATGGCCCAGTTTATAACATGTTGAAACTGAAATCTGAACTAAAGTTGATAATATGGTCAATGCAATAAAATCTGACTATAAGGGAGCTACTAATAACCGACATAAAACCACATGAGCAAAATATGGAGTTCGATGTATACGCCCCATCGAGAGGACCCAATATACCCGTCCAGAGGTATAGAGGCATGACTGGTGTGATCACTGAAATGATGCCCACAAAGGGGACTTACAACATACGGGGCACATAGTTCTCGGACTATTCGGGTACGTTGAACCATAGTCCACTCGGTATTAAGCTTCTCCCAATTGATTGTGTCAGTAACAATTTATGACTGAAATTCTATAATACTGGATAACTTAAAACTGACATGTTAACTGAAATTGCAACATAAATATGTTGATAATAAAATATTCAAATCTGAGGCATGTATATGTGAAAAATCCGACCTAGCATGTGTGATTCATGAACTAAAAAACTACATAGCTAAGGTTATGAATTCATGAAATAATCTACACAAAATGATACTAAAATCATGATAATTTGATTTGGATCATTCTAATAGCTAAAAACCCAACAATTTCTAATATTCAAGAAATCCTAGGTCTAGATTTCACTTACTGACGAATTTCACAGAGAAATTATTTGATTTTGGGGCTGAAACCGATGAAAGCCTGCTATTTCTTGGACTAGGGCTTGGTCGACTTGTTCTCCTTCCGCGTTCTAATTTTTCTTAGTTTGGTGAATGATTTACTTAAGGTAGATTCTAATTTTCTTACTAGTCTAAAACAGACCAAAACTAGGTAGTTTAGGGGTTAAAAAACATAGTTTAGGGATCCAACGCGTAAGGAAAAGATCAAACGACCTCTAACTTAATTGTAGTCACGGACCACTGACTGACGGGATTGACGGACCATGGATGGAACGACGGTCCATGTTGGTCAACCGTCAATCAACATTTGTGGCTAAAAATGAGGGCCTGACCTATAGTTCGTGGGTTCGATCGTGGGTTCGATCGTGGGTCGACACTTTTATGAATTTTCTATGGCTTCTGGGGGAAGAGTCGCAGGTGGTGCACCACGGACCTGCAGAACGGACCATGGATTCTCCTATGGTCCGTGGGTGGTGCCCGTCGGTGCCACCTGCAACTCTTAAAATATACAATTTGGTAGTTTAAGCATATGGGGTGTTACAATTTTTGAGAAAGTCTCTTTGAGCCTTTTTGAGGAGTTTTCTACAATTTGTAATAACTTTTTTCAAGACTCGAGTAACTGAGTATGAGAGTGAGGAGAATTTATTCATGAGTCTACTTTGTATTCACAAGATCCTTTATGTCATGACCATAACTCTTGAATTCATAATTCATATTCAAAAAGAGAGTTAAGAGTAAAGTTCAAGAAAGCTTTTGAGTTCAATTATGAATCCTGTGAGATCAACTATCGATTTGAGTTGTATACATGAGTTTCATACTGTTATGTAGACCCTTTAGTCGAGTTGTTCATGCCCATAAATTCCGCACGAATCCATAAGTTGAGTATTTTTTAGAGGAATAGTATCTTCAAGTTCTAAATCTTGAGTATTGAGTTTCTATCCTTTTTGAGATTTTATTCCTAATCATGGGGCTACTACATGTTACCCATAAAGGTCCTTGGGTTGAGTAGTTTATGTTCATTATTTCACATGAACCCTATGAGTCGAGCAGTCTTGAGATGAGAAGTAACATTGAGTCCTTGAGTTGAGTAGTTCATGCCCATAATTTCGCGTGAACCTTCTAAGTTGAGTATTCTTGAAATGAGTATTATCATTGAAGTTCTTGAGTTCTAAGTGTTGAGTTCTATCTATGATTATTGAAAATCTTGAATTGAGTCGTTCACGCCCATAATTGGGCATGAACCCTATTTTGAGAAGTCCTTTACAAATGCTTTAAACTTGTTTTAAGACTTGAGTTTTGGGTTGAGTAAAGAGTAAGAGTGACTTTCATTTCTTCAAAAGAGTATATGAGGACTATACATTCTGAAAGAGTAAATGTTTTCACATTTAAACAAGAAAGAAAACACTGATTTCCAAAAGAGGTTTTGAGCTAATTTTCAGCAAAGAGTAAATGCTTTCACATTTAAGTACGAAAGGAAACACCGATTTCTAAAAGAGTCTTTGAGGTAGTTTTCAGTAAAGAGTAAATGTTTTCACATTTAATCCAGAGAGGAAACACTCATTTCAAAGAGAGACTTTAGGCTAGTTTTTGAGAAATTATCTCAAATAACATAAAGAGTTATGTTTTTAAATATATGAGCTGGTTACATTTTTTGTAGTAGTATTGAGTATCGGTATAGGAAAGAGTTCAGAAAAATCACAACCCCCATAAACCATGTAGCCAACGTACATGCGTATAGAAGATTCATACTTTTTATGATTCCTTAGTACTTTTTAGCATAGACTAGTGCATCCACGTGATAGTTAGGTTCTATACCCCCGACAGGTATAGGACAACCCTGGCAGCGTGAGACAAAATATTGTATCATCACATAGTTTATAGTGATGGTTGCCGGTTAGAGAAAATCCTACAAAGATTATATTGTATTCTTATATACACATAGTTTATTTTATATTTTCATATACAAACAGAGTTTATTTTGTATCGTTGCATACAAAATAGTATATTCTATTACATGAGTTGTTTTTTATTGTTTTAAAAGCTTTTCATATAATGCATCTCTTATTGTTACCTTATATTGAGTTGAGTATCTAGAGTTTGAGTATCGAGAGTCGAGTGTCCTACTATTGAGTTGAGTCTTATTTCACTGAGTTGAATATCCTATTATTGAGTTGGGCTTTATTTCACTAAGTTAAATATCTTATTGTTGAGTTGAGCCTTATTTCACTGAGTTGAATATCTTATCATTGAGTTGAGCCCTATTTTCTCTGAGTTGACTTGAGAGAGTTGAGAAGAGGTAAGTATGTTTCTGTTCCACCAGTTTTTAAGCTTATGTTTATGCTTTAGAATTCTCCGTACATGCTCGTACATTTCATATACTAAGCCATTTGGCTTGCATCATTTCATGATACAAATATTGGTACTCAGGATCATCATCAGGAGCTTTGTTGATATCACATCCAGTTCGAGTTAGCTATGTTGAGCCTCTTTGCTTCGTTGATATCACATCCAGGAGCTTTGTTGATATCACTTGGGGACCAGTAATAATTCTTGAGTGTCGACCAAGTCCAGGGTGTACACTCGAATCGTGACAGAATTTATGTATTGAATTGTATACAAACAACCACACTAAGCTAACATTTAGTGATTATTTTGTTAAAACAATATTTTATTTATATATAATATGCATCATTACAAGACCAGTGGCCTATGATATTACAGACATTTAGATTGTTAACTACATTACAGACATTTAGACTAGTAATATTATCATTAGCATACAACTGGTGGTACTATGTTCTTATGAGAAGTTGTTCCTTCCATGTGTGCTCTGAGTTCTTTCAGTGCAACAAGGGTGGAACTGTCCATTCCAAAAAATCTACATCCAACTTAAGTCTGCTTCCTTCTTCAGATAATATATCGGTCAACTGGTTTTGCTGTCTGCGACTATGGCTAATCTGCGACCTCCCCATCTGCTGGAGAAGCTCCCTACATTAAGATATAATGTTAGTAAATGAGTTGCGGCCATTTCGTATTACCTTAATGACTTCTGTTGAATCCGTGTTGATTTGTATCCTTGTGGTGGATAATGGCATTGTCATCTTTAAACCAATCAAGAATGCTTGTAGTTTTGCATAAAGAGCCGAGTTAACATTTTATTTAGAAGTGAAACCATTCACCCGATTCCCCCTGTTATCCCTCACTACTCCACCTACACTGCCTATCTTAGACTCATAATTGTAGGACCCATCTATATTTAATTTTAAGCCACTATCTGGTGGTTCACAATGTAGTTTGGATTGACTTCAGTTCCGGAAAACATTTAATACTTAAAAGTATGTTTGGATCATTGTTATCCATTGTATTGTATTATATCATTACTATACCTACAATGTTTGTTTTGATTATTACTTAAAATATATTGTACTGTATTGTTAAATTTCGTTGTTACGTAACAATGAAAACCCCTATTTTATGTAACAACCAATTTGGTGTGTTCCCATTGTTACTTAATTTCTTTTTTCAATTATATTTTTACATAATATTTAAAAAGACTATTTTACCCTTTATCTTAATTATTTAAATCTAGTCAAACTCCTATCCTAGAATAAGGATATTTTAGTAAATTTATAAATTACAATATAGTACGATACAATCAAACCAAACAATTAAAATGTTATCAAACAATACAGTCTAGTCAAACATTGTATCTACCATAAGATACGGTACAATAGACTATAATACAATACATTATGAAACAATAGGTAATAATGATCCAAACAAAGTGCTAATTATACTACATGACTATAGTTTTAATTAATTATATAAAAGAGTTACGTATTGTTTAAGAAAATAGATATGGTGGGTCCCATCGTTTCTTGTATAGAACGTGAAAATTCAATTTCCCTTTTATACAAACTCACACACAACCTCTCTTTTTCAAACTCACATAATTATCTCCTTAATTCTCTCAACCAGCATAAATCTTTCAATCCCCACAATTCTCTCAACCAAATTAAATTCAAAATTTAAAAAACTAGCAATAACCTTTGTTGTGGAACAAGCAGCCTTTCGGCTTCCAACCGAAGACTAGATCTCTGATGAACAACAATAACACCATCTTCGGAGAATCAGCTCCACCAAATCCCAATAATTGATGGACCTTGGTTAAAAGGATATGTAGAAGATGATGATGAGTCTGGGTTACTGAACCAAGATCATGGTGAAGAAATTAAGGTATTTTGTATATTTTTTGTGATTTGTATATTTTTCAATACATTTTACATTATGTTGTATACAATTATATGAATTTAGCATATTAATGTTTATTGAAGCTTTTTAAATACTTTTTGGATCTTATTTGTATAATTTCAACACTTATATACAATTACTTTTTTGTATTTGTATATTATCAAAAAGTATATATACGTTCCAACTATTATTTGTATAACTTTAGCATTATCGAGGTTTTATATATTTTATTTTGTATATTTTTTGTGTTTGTATTTCTATCAATACATTTCACATCATGTTGTATATGATTCTATGGATTTAGCGTAACAATTTTTATTTCTTACCTTTTTAGACCTTATTTGTATATTTTCAAAAATTATATTCAATTACTTTTTGGTATTTGTATATAATCAACAAGTATACGTTCCAACTATTAGTTTGTACAATTTCAGCATTTGTATACATTTACTTATTTGTGTGTAGGGTGGATAAATGGGTGGTTTGGATCGAATTTGGATGAATTGAATATGGAGTGAGTTAAAATGAATTGAATCACAATCCACCTATATAAAATATGGGTAAATATGAATTTGGTTAAATATGGTTTGGGTAAATTGGTGGTTGTAACCCACTTTAATCTCTTAAAGCCAAAAAATATTAAATCAAGGGAAAATTGAGCGGCTAAGCAAATTTTTACTATTTAATTACTAATCATAGCTATAGTTTGCTATAATTACCACTCGCGACTAACATTATACATTAATTACGTGGGTTGACTTCGAATTTGTATAATTAGTCACGTTTGTATATGCATAATTCGCCAGGATATACATATACAATTCACCTCTCTCCCACTCTCTGCCCTCTCTCGCTCGCCTCTCTCGTCCCTCTCTCAATCTCGCTCGCCTCTCTCCTCCCTCTCCCAATCTCGCTAGCCATATACATATATGCGTATGTATAATATACAATTATTTGCATATACGATTGACTACTCTCCTACTCTCTGCCCTCTCTCGCTCACTTCTCTCCTTCCCCTCTCGATCTCGCTCGCCTCTCTCATCCCTCTCCCAGTCTCGCTCGCCTCTTGCATCCCTCTCCCAATCTCTCTTGTCATATATACAATTATATATGTATAATATACAATTATCTAACCAATATACATACACAATTCACCTTTCTTCAACTCTTTTCTCCCCTCTCTCCTCAATATAACATGTAGCTACAAATTATAATTATCAAACTATAGCTATGGAGAGTAATTGATTATTTTTAAGTGGCTATATGTGAAAGTTTTCCATTATCTTATAAAAATCGTAGCTATTGCATAGTAATAGCAACAAAATTTTATATTTTATAGCTATTTATAAATTAATAATATTTCGTTGCTGTAAAAATTAAATTGGCAGAGCTACTTCTTTATTTTCGCTACAATTGCTAGCAATCATGACAATAATTACCTAAATAGCTATAACTTTATTACTACAATAATATTTATAATGGATTATGAGATCTTTTCACGAAAAAATATTATTATAGCAATAACAAATTTATAGCCACAATAAACCATCTGAAACAAAATATTGTAGCTAAATAAATATTTTGCTTCAAAATATACGATATAACTAGAGAATTTTAGCTATATATAATAAAATTTTGTAGCAAATTATATTACTTAAGCTACGAGTTGAAACTTGTAACTAAATTATTTCAAACAAAATAAATTATAACTAAATAATTTTTTTTGCTTCAGGATATAAACATTGTAACGGTAGTTAAATTATATAGCCAAAATTATTTTATTGTAATAATGTTTTTTAGCTAATTACTATTTTTCTTCATGAGTTAAAATTTACTGTAACAGTAGTAATCTCAACGAATCATTTGAAATAATTATTTGGAAAATAATTATTGTAGCTAAACATGTATTTTTGTATCAAGTTATTAAAAAAAATTATGGATAAGACACAAGTAACCCCAGCTAGACTATGACAGAAATCTCATATACAAACCTCAACTAAACGAAGGTCATATTACCCCTTTGAATTCATTTTTTTATAGCTTTATACACCTTTTGACTTAAGTTGTACATCTTGATTTTCAGGTCTCCTCTGTTCGATACTTCTTCTATTTTTGAGTCTTTTCTTAAAATGATAAAACACCTTAAATAAGTGTCAAACACATGGAAATGAGTATAAATCTAAGTATTAAGTTAGATTCAAGGTTTGGAAGTTTTATTGAACCTAAGTCTTTCCCTTATTATGAATTATGGCTTGTTCTTGATTTAAAATAATAACAAAATAACATAATAAATGAAGAATGACCTAAATATATTCGAATTACAATTTGATGTTAACACCAGACCATTCTCAAGATTATCCCAGCCCAAAATAGGTTTTTTTTCATCATTAAACCAATCACAACGCTCCCCTAAGGAAATTCTCATAGGTTCCATGACCTAAGAGTTGAATTACCAATCAAAGAGAGTAATTAACTCATCTATAGTGAATATCATGACAAAAAATAGAGAAAATTCACTCTCGATTATCCTTTTCTCTTTCCCAAGACAAGTTTATAGAAATAATGAGAAGTTTAGGGTTTCCATTGCAAAACATATATGCGACTAACCCTGTTATAGCCATCCAAGCTCGCTATGGTGGGATCACCCGCTATAACAGCGTGACATCCAGTGTATTGGATTGCCCTGGATAGAAACTTAGAAATGTCCCCAAAAAAATTTTCATTTTGCAACACATCTTTAAACCTTGATGTTCTTGTAGACAATAAAATTCGCGTCGAGAAAACAATCATCAAGAATGAAAAAATATCGCAATAATCGTATTTATTATTTCAAAGTGTGAGTGTTACAATCTCTATGATTCCTCTAAATTCGCCTTTCAAATATAAATTCAAGGGCTCTTGAACTTGTCTTGAACTTGATCTTGGATTCAAGGGCTTTAATAAAGTTTTTTCTTGAATCTTTGATGAAGTTGAACTTGAACTTGAATTTTATCTTGATCCAACTTTAACTTGAATTCAAGGACTTCGAGATTGTTCTTGAATCCAATTGTCTTGATCTTGATCGTTCTTGAATTTCAATGCTTGAATTCTTAAACTTGTAGCTTATAGAGAATTTTATGGTGATCGTACATAGGTTTTCTCTAGCTTCTTTTTTAGAATTTTCTGCTCTTTTTCTGAATTATGAGGACTCCTATTTATAGTCTTAAAATAGAGGAGTCGTGTTTAGAAGAGGACTCCCTTCGGGTAATCAGATTTAAGTGACGTGACATATGAACTTTATGGAGTGCGCTTTAATTATTTTCAAATTTATTGGATTTTAAATAATTAATCTAATTATATTAATTCATAATATTTATTTGGACTAATATATTCATGAAATCTAGAAATCATTTTATAAATTTATTTTTCAATATATTTTAAATGGTTACAGTTATAAACTAGCCACTTCATGCTAAGTTCGATATCGAGAGTTCTGCTTATCTAAATTCACTTCAGAAAAGCCTTATGGACTCCTTAATATCTCAGGTGATAGAAAAAACTAAACTATGTTTAGACATTTTACACAGTCCTTCCCTGAATTGCCCTGGGCCTCCTTGCACAAATTTCATCTGAGACTAATCTAAAATTTTCATGTCACTCCTCAAAAGAATTTTTTTCTCAAAATTCTTTTATCATGGGCTACCCATAATGATTGAAAGGGTCGTTAGAATTTATTTTGTATAGGTTCTTTAAAGCATATCCCTCCTACATCAAAGACACAATAATCTACATATATAAGTCTCTATATTATTCTAGTTAGCTGATAACAAATAACTCTTTTTATTATATGATGTCTAGATGTTTACTAAAACATCTAAAAATGAAGGCATCACAAAACATTAAGTAATTATCTTGAAAAGCAGTGCATATATTAGAACATTAAGCCCGATGAACGGTCATCAATCAACGTTGCTACCATGATAGCGACATTTTTTTTCTTCTTGTAGCTCAACTTCTTCCTCTTTTTAGAGTCATAAAAAACAATATTAATTTACTTTGAATGGTGTGGATGCCTAACATGATGTTAGTAACATCATATTTTATATCTCTTCATTTGTTACATGGTTTGCGCTCAATATCATTATAATTTTGCTCGTAAATGTTTATAAAAATTGAAAAATCAAAAGGCATATTGTCAATGAAAATAAAACTATGAAAAGTGAGAGGTAATGATAGACTACTATGCACCATCATAACCCAGAAAGTTGGGAACAATGTTATAGAAAATCATAAAAAACTCTACATAAATTACAATGTTTGACGAAAATCATCTAACCTCAAAATGAAGTTAGATGTAAGACGCATTATATATCTCAAAAAATGCCAACAATGAATAATTCTCAAAAATGATTCATGAAATTCTTTTGACCAAAAATTAACTAAATAATATGTATGTGACCTTTTGTTGGGTAATTCTGGAATAGTCTTGAATTTGATACTAAAATTTAAGGTAGAAAAGAAACTGACAAATGTATTTTATCTTTTCTAGTTAGATTTGTTCTATTTAATTAATAAGAGATAAAAGTATAAAAAAATACATTTAAATTATATATATATCTTTTTTAATTTCATGTCGTAAAATTATTGAGAGTGTGAGTTTTATACCTAAACTATCACTTTTTAGTTTGAGAAACACATCTCTCTTTTATATCACTCTCATCATGGTGTGTGTAATACACTCTCTTTTATTTTAAAAATTATCACATCACACTCCACATAGACAAAACAAAAATTAAATAAATTATTGTATTTAGTATTAGTTAAAAATTAAAAAATTATTATAAAAAAACAATATTCCTTTTATCAAGTAAAACACTCCATCACTTCTTCTTCCCCCCCCCCCCCCTACCTGGGCCTTTTTTTGAAAAGTTTTATTTTTGTTTAAGTTTCTTTTATAAAAGAATAATTTTTTTTTCACTTCGTTTCCTCCCTCCACACACACACCACACACACCTTCAAATACTAATTTAGATATTATTATTCTTTATAAAATTCTACGCACCTCACCTATCTCTCTGCTTTCATTTTTTTTTCATTTTGTGTTAGATAACATATCGAAAATAGTTTTTACATGCCGTCGTAAGATATTTTTTAATTTTTTTACTTACTTATGTTATATGCAGTACACTAGTAGAAAATATTCTTTTTAAAAAATATATGTGTATACATATCTAACACAAAATGAGAAAAATATAAAAAAAATAATAAAAATTAGGGGCAGAGAGTTACATAGGATTGGGGCAGAACTTTTATTTTTTAAAAAATAAAATAATATCAATTTTTTTTGGGGGGGGGGGATGAGTTTGGTCGTTTTATTTTGGAGGGAGGAGGGGTACGTGGAGTGGAGTAAGAAAAATAATTTAAATTTTATTATATTTAAAAATATTTTTTATAGAAAGTGTACTTTAATCTTTATTTTTTAATTAATATTAATAATTTATTATTAATTTTTTGTCAAGGTGAAATATTTTATTCAGGTGGAATGCCACGTGTCAAAGTTTTTTTAAATAAAAGCGAGAATGTATTACACACACCACTGAGTTGTGTTTTTCAAACTAAAAAATGATATTTTAAGTATAAAACTCACACTCTCAATAATTTAGATATGAAACTACAAAAAAGATAAAATAGATGTGTTTTTTTACACTTATCTCTTTTAACTAATTTGAGTTTATTCTCTTACATTTGTAACTTTGAGATTTTTGTTTTTCACAGTTTTTCACTACACAACATATATAGAGAAGCATATATGAGGAGGATTAAATTATATTTTCTATTTTAGCGTGCAATAATTGCTAAAATTATTGGTTTAAATTTGAAAAGTTTGATGGATCATCAAATGAACTTTATTTAGTCATTCATTACGTATTTCATTAGAATTTAAGCCTAAATAAGATCAATAATGAAATGACTAGTCAATTATACTTTTATTCTTTCAACTATATTCAATTTAACAATTCAGATTTCAAATAAATTTCTAAACTATTTGGGAAGTATATGATGCCGTTATGTTTCTAATGTACGTATTCACTAAACCTTTATCAAAGTTATTTGTTATATGTTATTTTTTAATTACTTTTACGTTATTATAGCTATAAAAATTCATATCGTCCTTTTAATAAGTATTAGTTCCCAGCTAAACACGAGAATTAATTTTGAGGAGATTCAAGTCTTGGCACATGTCTAGTATGATTAAGATAAATGTTCACAAAATTACAAATTTTAATCCAACAATAGTAAGGATATCTCACCTTACACTAGCCAGCTGTTTGTGTGTATATTCTCCATACATATGGATAGCTAGATCCCACATTAAATTAACAGAGAAGGGTCTAAAATGCTCCTCAAATATTTGAGAATTGGTACAAAAAATATCTTCGATGTTAATCATTTGACTCATATTTGCTCTTATTTTTAATAGCTCCCTTAAAGTAAAATTATTAAATATTTATTTATTATATAATATATATAGACATTTACACATCGTCAGCATCCATAAATAAACGAAGTAATGAAGATCGAACAAAGGAAGAAGACGAAAAGGATCAGAAAGGTCTTTCAGACAAAAGAGATAAAAGTTCAATAAGGTCTATGCTCATCAAGACTTTGTCTCTTAGTGATATGGAAGGATCACAACCCTCATCAAATTACCTGATAAACAATCTCGTCCATTTGACCAAGGGATAGCGGGAGGAAATAAGAAGCTCAAGGAAGCTTCACTCACGTGACTTACATGTGGGGAGTATTTTTCTGTTATACATTGTACAAATAAGAAAGTTACAAGTGGATAAGTAGTTTATTTCTGATTATTTTATTTTCATGAAAAGTTGTTGTACATATACAAAGTTTGGAGATTGAATACATCATCAGAAAATTTCCCAAAGCTTCTTTTTATTAAAATTCCTTTATGGTATCAGAGCATTGACTCGATTCTAATCTTTTCTCATCACTCAATTTTCATCCACATTAATGGGAGACAATGACAGCAACGCTGTTAACACTGGCACCAGTGTGAATGTCTCAAATTCTCGAATTGGTGGAAACACCATTGACTTCAATCACCCATATTACCTTTATCCTTCTGTTTCTCCTGAAATGACCCTAATAAGTGGTGTTTTTTATGGAAGAGGTTACCCAGATTGGAGAAGGTCTATACTGATTGCATTATCAGCCAAGAAGAAGCTTGGATTTATCAATGGCTCTTGCAAAGTCCCATATCTAGATGTTGCTAACTATGAGCAATGGGCATGTTGCAATGACATGGTGATCTCTTGGCTACTAAACTCCTTGGCAAAAGATATTGGAGATAGTGTTATATACTCCAAAACAACCAAAGAGATTTGGGAGAGCCTTGAGCATAGATTTGGAAGATCAAATGGGGCTAAATTATACCACTTGCAAAAGGAACTTCCAGGATTAGTTCAAGGGAATAGTGATGTAGCTGGTTACTTCACAAAACTAAAACGGTTTTGGAATGAGCTAGACTAATTGAATTTGAACGTGTGTTGCACATGTGTGTGTACATGTGAAGGGAAAACTAAGCTAGAAAAATCACTAGAAGATCAAAGACTAATTCAGTTTTTGATGGGGCTGAATATTGCATTTGCCCAAGCAAGAGGAAACATTTTGATGATGAATCCTCTGCCAAACATGAATCATACTTATTCATTATTATTGCAAGATGAGAACCATAGGGAGGTATATCTAATGCTAACTACACTTTTGATTCTGCTTCATTCCTGGCAACTGCACAAGGTAGAAACTACCCAAGAATAAAAGCCAAACATTCAGGGGCTCAGATACTAATAAGAAAAAGTATGTTCAGACTACACAAAGGAATGGAAATGGTCCTTAGAAAAACAAACCAAGAAGGATGAAGTATGACCCTAATGTGAGCTGCACATACTCTGGAAGAATTGGACATGTTGAAGGTGTTTATTTCAGAAATATAGGGTTTCCTGATGATTTTGAGTTTACCAAATCAAAAGTAGATCAAGGAAGAACAAATGGTGTGGTTGTGGCAGAAGAGGTAGAGATCCATTATCCAATCAAAGTAATGGAAGGAGCAACAATTCCTATCGCCACATGAGCCAAGAGCAATACAATGAGTTAGTTCAACAGGTCATGAAGGATGCCAAAATGGGACAAGGAATTTCATCCAATGGAGGAATAACTGCGAGTGCAATTGCTGGTACAATTCTCAAACACTCAAGGAAATGTTTTCCAGTTTTCAATTCTAGCACCTGGATCATTAATTCAGGTGCTTCAAAACATATGTGTTTTGATTCTAAATCTTTTATATCCTTAGTTCCTCTTTCTGTGCCAATTGATATAACACTACCCTATTCTTGTAGGCTCGTTGTCACTCATGCAAAGATTGTCTCTATTTTGCCTAAGCTAACCTTGCTAAATGTCCTATATGTTCCTGATTCAAATATAACTTAATTTCTGTTCATAAGTTATGTAATCAGTTTCAATGTGATCTTCTCTTCACTCCTAGTGGTTGCATCTTACACGAACCTTTAATGAAGAACACTCAAGCTTTTGGTGAAGTAGGAGCATGTCTTTATTTGTTGCAGGCATCTAATCATAAGTCTAAGTGTTTAAACAATCAGAATATTGTTTATTTTAAAGAAGGAAGCAATTCCATTTCTAAGTCTAGTTTTGTTTCTTTTCCAGTCTCTGCAAATATAATTTCCAATATAGATCTTTAGCATTTAAGATTGGGACATGTACCCTATTAAATAATGGAGAATTTTGATTTTATTCATTTTCCTTCTAATTCTAAGTATGTTTGTGCTATTTTTCCTAGAGCTAGACAAACTAGATTACCTTTTCCCATTAGTCACATACACTCTAAAAAGGTGTTTGATTTAATTCACATTGATACTTGGGGACCATATAAGTCTTGCACCTACAATGGATATAGATACTTCCTCACCATAGTTGATGACTATAGTAGGTGTACCTGGACTTTCTTGTTGAGTACCAAAAGTAATGTTTTTCCTATTCTCAAAGATTTTTTCAATTTGGTTGAGAGACAGTTCAATACAAAGGTTAAGTGTATTAGATCTGACAATGCTCTAGAATTGGCAAAAGAGACTCAGGAGGCTGTATTTCTAAAGTCTCAAGGGATTCTACATCAAACCTCTTTGTGTAGAAACTACCCAATAAAATGGGATAGTAGAGAGAAAACATAGACACCTTTTGGAGATTGCCAGAGGACTTATGTTTCAATCTAACTTACCTGTTTCATATTGGGATGAGTGTATTTTGACAGCCACTCATTTAATTAATAGACTTCCTTCTAGAGTTCTGCAAACAAGAACCCCTTGTGAAGTACTGTTTGGAAGCAAACCAAAGTATGAGAATCTCAGGAGTTTTGGATATTTATGCTATGCTTCCACATTGTCTCAAAACAGGGGTAAATTTGAACCTAGGGTAGTAGCTTGTGTATTTTTGGGATATCCTCCACGTCAGAAAGGCTATTAGTTGTTGGAAATATCAACCAAAAGAGTTTTTGTCTCAAGGGATGTTCATTTTCATGAGAATCACTTCCCTTTCTCTTCTGACTCACATAATCCACCTTCATTCTTACCTCTTTTCTCTCCTTCTACATCTACAGTTTCAGAAGAATTTCCTTCTGTTTCTTCACATCCATCTTCATCCAGTCCCATTACTCCCATATCAGATTTTGTTTCATTTGATGTCTCTGGAAACACAACTTCCTCCTCTTCTCCTCAAACACCTCCAAGAAAGTCTACTAGGATCACTCATAAGCCTGAATATCTTAAAGACTACATATGCAACAGTGTAGTTTTGACTGATCTTACTGGTACATGTTTCATTCACCCTATCCATCCTACTGCTTACTTTTTTGGTTCTCTTTCCTTACAAAATCAACATGTTTTTGCTTTTATTTCTACCATTAAAGAACCTAAGTCTTTTGCTCAAGCATCAGTACACCCAGAATGGAAACATGCAATGCAGGAAGAGCTTGATGCTCTAGCCTTTAACAAAACTTAGGATGTGGTTCCACTTCCACCAGGGAAGAAGCCTCTTCCATGCAAGTAGGTTTATAAAGTAAAACATAAATCAGATGGCTCCATTGAGCGATTTAAATCCAGGTTGGTTGTAAGAGGGGACATTCAACGAGAAGGGGTTAATTATATTGAGACATTCTCACCAGTGGTGAAGATGACTACTGTAAGGTGTCTTCTCACCATTGCTATCAAAAAGGGGTGGCAGGTTCATCAACTCGATGTTAGCAATGCTTTTCTACATGGGGACCTACATGAGGAAGTGTACATGAAATTTCCTGCAGGAATGCCCTCTAGTGATCCTACATTGGTTAGTTGTCTTAAAAAATCTTTATATGGCTTGAAACAAGCCTCTAGACAATGGTATTGTAAGCTGGCAGGGGCCTTAACATATAAATGATACACTAGTTCTCTGAATGATTATTCATTATTCTATAAAAAGCATCAGAATTTGGTTTCTATCATCGTTGTCTATGTAGACGACATCTCAATTACAGGTGATGCTCACACAGAGATACATGCTATTAGTGATTTTCGTCACAGTGAATTCAAAGTTAAGGACTTGGGGGGGTATCCATTATTTCCTAGGATTGAAAATTCTAAGGGAAAACCAAGGCTTTATTATAAGTAAGAGGAAGTTCACCTTTGACATGTTGAAGGAGTTCGACCGTTTCGGTGCTAAGGTGTCTTCTCCACTTAATCCTTATTCCAAGCTTTGTGCAAATGAAGACCCTTTATTGCCTAATCCAATGGTTTACATTGGTTGGGAAATTGAACTATTTAACCCGTACTAGACCTAATTTGTGCTTTGCCTTTTTGACTTTGAGTCAATACGTGCAGCAGCCTCGACAATCACATCTATCAGCAGCTATGAGGGTTTTGCGATACCTTAACAATGATCCAGGTCAAGGGATTCTTCCTTCTTCCAGTCCTTTATATGATTTACTGGATTTTTGTGATGCAGATTGGGCCTCTTTCACTGCTTCTCGCAGATCTGTCAATGGTTATTTCATTACACTTGGAGGAGCACCCATTTCCTGGAGATAGAAGAAACAAGCATCAATTTCGTTGTCTTAAGCTGAAGAGGAGTACAAATCCATGCGAAGGGTTACAACCGAACTTACTTGGTTAGTTCGTATTCTTGATGATCTCTCAGCTCCTCCGATGCTGCCTGTTCCAGTATATTCCGACAGTCAGGCGGCCATTTCAATCGCCAAGAATTCAGTGTTTCACGAAAGAACAAAACACGTGGACCTTGATTGTCACTTTGTGAGACAAAAGTTCATCTCTGGTTTTATCACCCTCTCTTTTTTCCCTTCTAAACAGGAACTTGCGGATATATTCACTAAACCTTTATCAGGAGATTATCACACTCGTTTGCTGCATAAATTAGGGGTGATTTCACCACCGTCCAATTTAAGAGGGGATATTGACATTTACACATCGTCAGCCTCCATAATAAACAAAGTAATGAAGATCGAACAAAGGAAGAAGACGAAGAGGATTAGAAAGGTCTTTCAGACAAAAGAGATAAAAGTTCAATAAGGTCTATGCTCATCAAGACTTTATCTCTTAGTGATGTGGAAGGATCACAACCCTCGATCAAATTACCTGATAAACAATCTCGTCCATTTGATCAAGGGACAACTGGCGAAAATAAGAATCTCAAGGAAGCTTCACTCACGTGACTTACATGTGGGGAGTATTTTTCTGTTATACATTGTACAAATAAGAAAGTGACAAGTGGATAAGTAGTTTATTTCTGATTATTTTATTTTCATGAAAAGTTGTTGTACATATACAAAGTTTGGAGATTGAATACATCATCAGAAAGTTTCCCAAAGCTTCTTTTTGTTAGAATTCCTTTATATAACAGTTTCCCTTAGATCACCATTGAAATTGACTGTTAACAAAAATTTACAAGGGACTACTACTGTCGATAATCTCCGTCATAGGAAATTCTGATGCTACAGATTATGTTGAAACAAATATTACTACTGACGATATGTATTTGTGTGTTCAATTTTTAGGTGATGTTCAAGTGTAAATGTGAAATATTTGTTTGGTTTGATTATTTTCTACTAGTAATACTGTTGTTTCAAATTAATTAGTCTTAATTTAAGAAATCTAGAAGAGGGGCTAGGATTTTTAAGGAGGAAAAAAATAAATTTTGTGACTGAAATGGAATTGGGTTTCATTGGATGTAGAGGAGAGGTTAAACAAATTAATTCTAATTAACTGGTTTAAGTATTTTCCGTTGCCTCCATTATACTTGAGGGCATTTTTGGCCCATTTCATTAACAGTAAGGGCATAAATGAGCTAAAGTCTAAACCAAAGGAAATTTTTGATCATTTCATATAGTATAAGGATATTTTTGATCCTTTTCTCTATTTTAAAAATTTCTATTTTTCTATAAAACCACTTATGATTCATATTTGATCCGATACACTTGAAAATAATATTGAAAAAATAATTTCATGATATTTTCATATTGACCTATTTTAAATCAACCACAATATATTATAATGTAACCCAACTCATAAATGGGGATCCAACTAAAATCCATACTTACCCCGACTGATTATCCATCTAAAAATATTATTATTTTCATTAAAAGAATATTTTGTCTCATTTTATCCAAATGTCTTGTTCATTTTCCCTTTTATTCATTTTTTATCTCTTATTCTTAATTAGGATATCCGAAATTCAAACTTGAAATGAACTCACATATTTATATTCTTTTAATTAGTATTATTGTCATGATCGGATGAGGGTGGGGATAAAAAAATAATTATTTTGATAATTTTATTTTTAATTTTGGGTACACACAAAAAGTAATATTTGTACATATATGTTTTATTAAGTCATCTTGTATTGAACTAATTATTTCTATATGAATGCATTGTTATTTTCCTTCTTTTTTCCTCTCTTGTTTATCATAAATTAAAAATATTAAAATTGTGGACAGGATCCAAATAGAAAAAAATTAGAAGTGACAGGATGTGAAGAGTGGGGGAGGGAGTAGTTTAGAGAGTGCATGTGTAACGTTTTTATAATTTTAAATTTACTATGAAATTCAAAATCAAGTCAATCATGCGAGCTTATATATTGAGTAATTTCAAATTATTTTAATGAAAAGGGGCCTAAAATGCCCTTAAACTATGAGATACGGTACAATATTACCCTCCATCTATCGTGATCTGTTAGACATAAGGGTATGTTTGAGCCGACAGGTGGACGTCAGGGGTATTTTAGGACCGATAGGTAGATGGAGGGTAATTTTATAACAATTCAAATACTTGAAGGGCGCTTTAGGCAATTCCCCGTTAAATTAAATTATTGTCATAAGTCTTAGCAATTTAAAAATTAAAAAAATAGATACCTACACTATCATCATTTCAAACACTAAACAAATACTCCCTTTGTCCTAATTTATGTGACTTACTTTCCTTTTTGTTTAGTCCTCGAAAAGAATGACACATTTCTATATTAAGTAACAATCTAACTTTAAAATGTCTATTTTTCCCTTAATCAAATGATTGATAGTCACACAAAATTCTATCATTCATTTTGTACCACAAGTTTTATAAGTCTTCCTTTCTTTCTTAAACTTCGTGTCGAGTCAAACTACCTCACATAAAAATGGAACGGAGGGAGTATCATTTACATAATTAGTCATGGACTTTATTTCCCCATTACCCTGCCTATTCTTAGGGTATTTTCTAGAAAAGTGAGCCGTCCTTTCACACTTGTAGCAAATATCAGTACCAACACGACATTCTCCAGGATGTAGCTTACTACACTTACCATTGAGTGGGTTGCGAGTAGACCCTTGTGCTACACTACCGAACCTTGCACTCTGAAATTTTTAGAGTTCTGGCTTATATAATCATTTATTTTCCTTGGTCCAGGTGCACTAGTTGACGAAGGAGCAGGTCCAAATGACCTCTGCTGAAAGGATGATCAGTTCATGTTCCTGGTTTTCTGTTGGCCGGACTCATGACTTGCTGTCTTAGCCCTCTTAGCCCTCTTCCTACAGAACTCTTTCATGTACTTCAACTTATCTTCCTTAACCTGCTGCGCATGAATTATAAATCTAGCTATGTCCATGTGTCCTTTCAACATAGTAGCCTTATTTTTCTTGCTTGACAATTGGGTCAACCCAAACACAAACAACTGCTTCTCATATCTTCCATCATCTCCGGAGCATAATGGGACAACAGGTTTAACTTGATACTGTACTCATGCACACTCATGGACTCCTATATTAGATTCAAAAATTCCTTCACATTTGCTTCCCTTAGCCCGCGGGGAAAGAAATGCCCTAAGAAGGCACTTTGAAAATCAACCCAACTCACCAGATGCCCCTTCATTCCTGCTCTTCTTCTATTGGTTCTACCAAATCCTAGAAACCTCTTGAGTTGGTATGCATCTAAATCCACGCGCTCATAACCTCAAACACCTTCTGCAGTTCCTCTACAAAGTTCTCAGGATGACATTTGACCCTGTGAATTCTGGAGGATTCATCCTAAAAAACTCACCGATTCTGGATGTATCATACACACCCTAACAGAACACTCTTTGTTGACCAGCTTGATTAGCCACAGCTTGACTCAACATTCGGATAGCACCCTGAACTCAACATTGGTGACCTTTCCCTGAGGGAGTTGCACTTCTCATGCATTGGGTACCCCTTGGTATTGTAGATCACCATTTCTCCTTGAAGGACGACCTCGAACACCTCTCATGGAGGCATGACCAGAAAAGATACGTGCAAGCACAAATTAGAAGGGAACTTTTATAGAGTTGAACTCTATCACACGAAAAGTAGTAGAAAAAAATAAAGTTTTTCCTAAATGTTGTAGCATCCTAATTATAGATGTGCGCACTTCATACCGATGATAAGGACTCTACAAACAAGACTTCATAGACACCCTAGGACTCCTGAACTCTGATACCAAGTTTGTCACGATCCCGGACTACACCCTGGACGTAACTGGCACTCAAGAACCATTTCTGATTCTTGAGCGAACCCTTGTCCTGGCTACATGACTTACATGACACTAAAAAATATGTGAGCTTAAAATAGGTGAACACTTAGACATTCGAGAAAGTCTTAAAAATACTATCTTGCAAATATTTAGCATTAGTCAAAAGTTAAATAAAACATTTTGAGAAAACAATGAATTGCAAATACTTAGCATGAATCATAAGGTACATAAAACATTTTGATAAAACAATGGAAGCATATAATTATGTCTGTCTATGAAGCCTCTAAAAATGTAAGATAAATGTCAGGACAAGACCCACGACACCTCCAATACTACTTGAATGAATGAAAATGGAGTCTCCCGGAAGCAAGGAGGTGATGAGTCTGAGATTTGGACTCATTTAGGGCTTTGTTTGTATAGAATTAGTGTCCTCAAATGCTAGAATTATGCCAATATCTAATATAAGATCCTTGATTTTCAGGTATATGGATTGAGGAACAAAGCTAGGACAGAAATGGGCAACAAGGACACCACAAGCTGAAAAAGAGAATAGCAAAAACAATACTGATGATCGCCTCGATCACTTGGTGAAATTGACAAGTTGATCCTCTATCATCCAAATTTACAGAACTCTGAGACTGATTAGGAGTAACTTTGGCGAGCAATGGTTCCATTCATTGTAATGCCAATCACATCGGTGATGGACAACCATGTCGCCGGAAGTACCAATGGAGATCCAGATAAATGTTGATGGGTGAGTTAAAATACAAAAGGATGCATCGTGAAATGAAAAGACGATCCCAATCTGGCTCGCCCAAATTTACAGTTGTTGGACGAAGTTGATGTGAGGAATAAAGGTGATCCTAAGGATAATCGGCTAGTCGCCCAACAGTTGGCAAAACCCAACTTTCCTCGCCGATTGGCTCCAAAGAGCCACACATCAGATTTGTATTAATAGATTTTTTTTCAAGAGAGAGAAAGCATTCAGAAATTGTGAGGAACAAAAGACAAAGAGCAAAAACACCTATTGTTGATTTCAAGTAATTTTTATAAGGTTTTTCAATTGTTTTGTAATAGAGAAGATGTGTTTCATTTATTACTTTCGAATTTCATGTACTCAGCTATGGAAAATGTGGAAGGTATTGAATTTCACCTTTTTACTGTGATTGTCTAAACCCTAACCATGGGGTTTTACAATGTGACCAATTGTTGTGTTTGGCTTAACAGTGTTATCAATTAGTGACGTTTGGCGTTAATTTGAAGGGGTTTGAGTTATGATTGTGGTTTAACTTCATTATTGCATGTTTAGTGTAATATACCTCTGAATTTTGTGCTTGCTCGAGAGAGAAATATAAAGCTAAGGTAGTAATTTGACATCCTTAGTTAGTGGATCATGATGGTTTCAGCTTGATAGATTGAAACTTGAGATTAAACCTTTGTATTTAGCTCGAAAGAGTAAATTTGATGAGCATGTGGGTTGTTCTTCTTATAGACAGTGTTGAGATTCGAGAGAACTTAGCGGAAATAAGGTAGTTGTTTGAGTAAAAAATGTGTCTTACCTATAGCCCACGCTACCCATGATGAATTAACATTATTGGTAATGATATACACTCGTTGATTTGAACTCTGCAGTTGGTTAGTCAATCCCCTAAGTGTTTCCTCTTTATTTGATTGTTCCTTGTTGACTGCTCATTTGCATTGGTAATGATATCCTGGAATTTAACTTATAGATTCTTAAGCGTTGTATTCGCTCAACCTTAAATGTTACTATCATAATTTCATATTCATTTCAAAAGAAAGCTACTCTCTGTGGATTGACCCCAACTCATTTAGCTGGGTTTATTTCGATTTATGATCGTTGATGCTTAGAGCTGGATGAAATGTCGTTGAAATGTTAATCAAAATGGCGCCATTTCCGAGGAGTAGCGTTGTTTCAAGTTTCTTTATCTAAGTTACATGTGTAAGTTTATTAGCTGTAGTCGAAATGGTTTAAACTGCATTGTGCTAGTGTTGATTGGGCTGAATAGAAGTAAAAATGAGTGAAGAATAGGTGAATGGTAGCCTATCAGGCCACCGAGATGGTATCGATGACATTAACCGTGCATAAAATCCAACCCAATCGAGTGAAATAGGTGCAATTTGCCTACAATCAGTTCATGAGAATGCAATATTTGACGTCACGGGCACAACTCTTCATCTCTTCCTAATGAAAGAACTTTATGCTGGGATGGATCATGAAGATCGACATGATCATGTGAGAAATTTTACAAATGTGTGCAACCCATTTTCATTCAAGACACAAAACTTTTAAGCAGTTTTAATACAATCAAAGATTTTTTATTAATAATCTCAAAACATAGAAAGAGTTATGTACTTAAAGATATGAGCTAGTTAAATTTTGGGAGTAGTATTGAGCACCGATGTGGAGATGAAATTGATTTTAGATAATTTAAAGTCTCCATAAATCGTGTAGCCAATATGGGTAGAAAATGGTCATACTTTATAAATGATTCCTTAATTCTTTTAGCATAGACTAATGGATCCACTTAGTAGCTAGGTTTTATACCCCCGACAAGGTATAGGATGGCCCTGGAAGTGAGAGGCAAGGCGTTGTATCGTCAAATAACTCATATTGATGATTGTCAGTTACATAAACTCCCACCGAGATATTTTATATTCTTATATACACATAGTTTACTTTGTATTTTCATATAAAAGCAAATTTTATCTTGTATCCTTGCATGCAAACTGAGTCTATTGCATTTTTTAATACATTGAGTTTTTTCTACTATTTTATAAGTTTTCCATAAAATTCATTTGTATCGTTGCTTTATATTGAGTTTAGTATCCAAAGTTGAGTACCCAGAGTTGAGTATGTTATTATTGAGTCGAGTCTTATTTCACTGGGTTGAATATCTTATCATTGAGTTGAGTCCTATTATTCTCTGAGTTGAATTGAACTATATTTCTTTGACTTGAGTTGAGAAGAGGTAAGTGTGATTCTATTCCACCCGTTCAAGCTGATGTTTATGTTTTATAATTCTCAATACATGCTCATACATTCCATGTACTGAGATATTTTACATGTATTGTTTCATGATGCAGATACATTACTCAAGATCATCAACGGGAGTTTCGTTGATACCATATGGTGTTTGAGTTGGCTATGGTGAGCCTACTTGCTTCTAGAGGGTTCCACTTGTACTTTCAATTATATCAGTTGCTAGGATGTCATGGGTCTTGTTTCGACTTCCATCTTTGTCAATTAGAGGCTTCATAGATAGAGAATAGAGTTTCAGAAGTCTGTTCATTTATTTCGTTAAATATTTTAAAGACTTAAGTTGCCTATTTTATGGCAAGTTGAATATAATATTTTTATTTAGTATTTAATTTTTGTATGTTTGAGTTAGTCTTCTGCTTGTTGTCAGCCAGGATAAGGGTTTGCTTGGGGATAGACAATTGTTCTGGAGTGTCAGCCACATCGAGGGCATAGGCTCGGGTCGTGACAAACTTGGTATTAGAGCACAAAGTTCAAGTATCCTAAGGTTTCTGTGAAGCCGTGTTGGTAGGATCTCGTTTATAGTTGTGAGGGCCCCACTTCTATAAATTAGGGACTACGGACATACAAGAAAAAATTACTTTTAATTGTGCAATAGATCTAAGTCATAGAAATTTATTCATACTTGTGCGTTTCTCAGATTCATTCGACTACCCCTCATACTCGAGGTGGTTGAAAAGAAATGTTAGTCCTTTATCAATGAGATTTCTTTAGCAAAAATCTTCTGGAAGTCATGAGACTCTATAGGGGCTTGAGAGAAGCCTATGAGTGAGTTGAGTGTTGAGTTTCCAAGGAATACACTCATGTTTATATGAATGGTGCGTTTGAGCTAAAAACGAGTTGTAGTTTTTTTCCTAAGGCTTGTTTTAGTTGATCTTTATGAGGAAGTATGTTTAGAGCTTGGGTAATATTTCCACCCAAAAAGGAAACATGAGTATGAGATCATGAGTTGTAGCAGTGAAAGAGCCCATAGTTAGAGGAAAGTATGCAGATATATAGTAATACAAGAAAGGGAGATTGTGATGATGCAAGATATGTTATTATAGTTATACACCCACTAAGTTATTGTAACGGCCTGTATTTTTGTATGTGGTAGTTCTATTCATGTTATACTTGACATAGACTTATAGTGTAGGTGAGAGATCATGTTTCTTATGTGATTAGTGTTGGTTTAAACTAGCTTGGAAGGTGATGTAATGCATTGCACGTTTTAGCATATGTATTGCAAGTTAACTCCGATGGAAAGTATTTAAGTAATTATAGTAGGATGGTAATTGAGCTAGCAGCTGCATCACTTACTTGATCTATATTATAGTTAAAGGGCCCAAGTTTGATTGACCAGATTTAGGCTTATATTTAGGGGCTCATTTGAAGCCCAAACCTATTAAAGAAAATTGTGAATGAAAGAAGGCCCAGCAGCCAAATCTGCCAATTGGCCCATTATGGATAAAGCCCAGGTGAAACTAGGTAAGTGCATGACCTCCTAAGATTTGTTTTACCATGTTATTGGGCCAAGTGTGTACCACCTACTTGCATTAATCTGTCCCAAGTGGAATAAAAGAACAAAGGGAAAATGGACAGCCAAGGTCCAATAATGTTAAGTCCAAAAAGGCCCAAGTTAAAAGGACAAGCAGGTGGGGCACCTACTTGACATTATATGGCCCAAAATTGGTCAAGAGTGTCGGCCATAACACCTCCTTTTTCAAAGGATAAGGATCAAGTCTTATTCTCCATTTTGAACTTGCAAAAGTTTCAGATTTCCTAAGTTCTTTCTTGGTCTCTCTTGGCTTCAATTAGCAGCCCTAAGACACCTTAGAGTTCTTGAGTGTTGTCTAATTTTTCAAGTAAGAGTTTGAAGGAGAGTTTGAATTCTTGAAGTACAAGTTTAGAGGATAAATTTCCAGAATTAAGGTAAGACTTCAACCCATTTGTTTTCCTCTCTTTGATAATGTTTGGAGTGGAGAATTTTGTATATGTTTATCAAGAATTCATGGATTGTGATAAATCTTTGAGTCAATATTCTCCTATTATGCTGAAAGATTTGAGATTGATAGTGGCTGCCTTATGAATATTGTTGTTGAGGGCTGTTTGGGTAGCTTGGGAGATGATGTATGAAGTTGTATTAATGTGTAGAGGAAGGGTGTGGTGGTTCACCATTTATGTAAGGGTTGTTTGGGCCTGATTTCCATCAAATATTTTAGCTACTGTTTTGGAGGACCTTATTGTGATTAGCTGCTGATGTTAGCTTAATCATGACTTATGTTGTAGATTAGCACCCAATAAGGAAGGCTGAATCGTGATAGTGGTATTGGTCAGAAAAATAAGGTATGTAAGGCTATTCGATTCTATATCCTTTTGGCATGAAATCTGGCACCTGCAATTAATATCAATGAAGTGTTTCCCATAAGTTCTATTTCTAAAAAAGGAAGCATAGTGGCAGCGTACTATCTCCAAATAGCTAACAATATTTCTTTCCCCATTCTAAGTGCATAGAACTACTTCATTATATGTTCACTACTCTATACTTGTGTAATTATTCCCCTTGTGCTGTTATAGAAATGGTATTTGCAAAACAAAGTTTGATGAATCCCTCTCCTAAGCCAATTGAAGTCAATTGTGCCATTAAGGTCTTAAAGTAAGGTGTTGATGTTTCATAGCTCCTTATGTCATTATTACTGCCTCAAAGTATTATTTTCATGTATTCCACTACTGTTCCGTATTTCCATATCTCCAAGATGATTATGACCACCAAATCAACATCTCAAAAGTGTTAAGATTATCCAAAATAACATCTCAAAAGAGTTATGAACTGATTAACAATAATCTCAAAGATTAAAGAATCTAAGTGAAGAAATCTATTTAATTAAAGGTGGCAGCTCAGGGGCGAAAGCCTAGCATGGGCCGATCCCTATTGGTATAGAAGGGTGGCAGCTCAGGGGCAAAAGCCTAGCATAGGCCGATCCCAAGTTGTGTAATTATGAGGACCGCATCCCAGGGGTTAATACGCCTTGCATGGGTCATCCTCTTCTACCACTGATCAGCTGGTCACTTGTATCACATGCCCAACAAAGATTATAGCATACAACAAGGTAAAGAAAAGAATGTAGCTTACTTGATCCCATAAGAGTAAGCAAAGGTGGTCTTCTCTCCTAATCTATGCACCCTTATGTTGCTACTTGATTTCATTTGAGCTTTGTATTACATATACTATTTGTCTTACATATTCAGTACATTTTTCGTACTGACGTCCTATATTGGGGACGCTGTATTTCATGCTGCAGGCTCATGTACTCCAGCTAGTAGACCTCCTCAGTAGGAGCACTCAAAATTCTGCTACTTTTGGTGAGCTCCAAGTTGATTCGGAGCTTTATTAAGTCCTTGTTAAATTCGTTTAGTATTGTATCGTAGTTAAGGGTAAGGCGGGGTCTGTCCCGACCTACTCTAGTCTTCTATCTTTTAGAGGCTTTGTAGACGTATGTACATGGTTCAGTTGTGCCTTAAGGAGTTGTGGCCTCAACGGCCAAGTCTTGTATATAACTTTTGGACCTACTTACGTTGTTTTGTATCGCTGCATCCTAGGTTAACTTGTCACAATTGTTATAGTATATGCACAGTAAGAACAGGTTACAGGTTGGTTCTCTCGGGCCTTTAGGGCATCGGGTGCCTGTCCGTCTTAATAGGTTTTGAGGCGTGACAGTTATTAATGAGGAGTTTTCCCTTATGGGTAGAGTAAGAGTTTATAGTCAAAACGAGATAGAGTATATATACTTTTAACCATAATAGAGTTGAGGCCGATGTTTCATCGTGTTAGAGGGGGTTTAATATATGTGTTTAATAAAAACATAGAGTATTCATGAAGTGATAGATCTAAGCTAGGCTTGTGATTTGTTAGAGAGGGTCATGATATTTAGAAGGTTATAGAACTGATTAAGTAATGAGGTATAGTATAGTAAGTGAGCAATCATATTGATATTTGGGTTTAGTAATAAAGATTAAGTTTAAATTTGAGATGAGTGTCTTGATCAAAAGGATGGGACCATGAGGGTGATAATGTAAGTCTTGAGATTTGATCTAGAAAACTTGACATAGAGTAGGTGAGGAATTGAGGTGATTATTTGTAATAAATATGAGTGGTACAAGTGAGAGACCCTAACCTTTAGATAAGAACAGTGAAGTGTGGATAAGTCACAAGAGTAAAAAAGAGCATTAAGAGGTGTACCGAGAGGTTATGTAATTAGAAGAAGCTAACAGAAACACCTTAGAAAGAGGTATTAGTACCTTCTTATGGAGAGTTCGGAAGTCATGAGATAAAATTCTCCCGAGTGTTAGAGCAACAGAGGATGTAGACAAGTTTAGAGATGATAGAATAGGTCCATAGCTTTCAAGTGTCACCTTTAGACCTAAAGGGGAGATGACAAGACGAGAAATCAAGTCAAGTGTTTGAGAATAAGATAGTAATGAGTTAAAAAGATTATGGGAGATGTATTTTCAACGGTCCTTTTAGTAATGAAGTGATATTAGAAAAAAAGGGTTAATGATCTCATCGTGATAATGATGGTGTGATAATTCCGTCTAAGGTTATAAATGAGAAGGATGAAGAGGATGAGGTTTTTCTATGAGAAATAGCTAAGTGAGAGCCCTTAGTTGGTTCCAAATAGTAATGTGGTTAAATTCTAGTTGGTATGGAAGATATGATAAGAATAACTCCGTTTTATGCCCAGTCCTGCCGTCATTCGAGGACGAATGATTCCAAGGGGGAGATATTAACACCCTAGAATTTTTTGAGCTAAAACTTGAACCATCATTCATTGCGAGTAGGATTTTACCGAGGAATTTAAAACTTTCTGAAGTGTTAAGGTCACTAGATGTAGTACCTTGAGTTACAAAAAGAACTGAAGAGAATTCATTCAAGTCATTCCTAGGTTCCTTTAAGTTTTTGGTCAACTTCAAATGTCCATATATTTCAGTACATGATGAGTTAGGTGGCCCATAAGATATCACATGAAATTTCTTTAAATTATCTTTTCAACGCCACCAAGTTTGCTATGTTCTGAGTTTGGATGAGTGAGATATGCCCTTTATAAGTCATGTTGTCCAGTTAAGGAAAGTTACCCAAAATATGAGGGGTATTTTGGTCTTTTCCTAACTCAATCAGACTTAATTCGTTTTTATTAAGGTTTTAGGGGTCTAAACTGATTAGGTGCAGTTCTATAATCCTACATACACCTAGGTTTTAGTTGAGAGTTCAAGAAGAGTAAAGAAGAGAAAATAGGAAAGGATCAAGACGTTCGTCAAGATTCTTGAGAGTTGTTGCGGATTCACCCGCATTTCAAATATGATTTTCATATTTGAATTCATCCATAATTAAAGATTGAAAAATTTAAGTTCTTGATAAGTCTTCTTGAAGTTTCATTCTAAATCTTGTTTTGTTGGGGTTTTGATGATTTCTTGAGATGGAAGTGAGTGTTTTGAGGGCTTTATTGAGTATTTAGTGTGTACTTATGTTGAGTAATTGAATCCAAGTGATTGGGGAAGAAATTGTTCGAATCTAGGTCAACTACAATGAGAAAAGCGAAGAAAGTTTTCAAGGTTTTCTGGGTTGGGGCCTGGCGCCCTACCTAGACCTTTGTAGGTATAGGGTTGGCCCCCTGCGCCACTAATTGTGCAAGGGTCGCTTGCCCTACCCTTCTCCATCATTTTACCAGTTTGAGTCCTTTAAAAGGGTACCTTCAAGCCCCATCGATTCTAAACACTCTAAACTACTTATAAACCCATAGAAATCATATCGTAACATGAATCATAACCTTGAATTTATAATTCAAATTCAAGGAAGAGTTAAAGTTAAGTATTGAGTGTTTTTTCGAACATTTTGAGAAAGTGTCATTGAATCTTTTTTAGGAGTCTTCTATAATTTCTAATAATTTTTTTAAGACTCGAGCAAGTGAGTATGAGAATGAGGAAAATGTATTCATGAGTCTACTTTTAATCACGATATCCTTCATATCATAAACCATAACTCTTGAATTCATGATTCACATTCAAGAGAGAGTTAAGAGTAGAGTTCAATTGTGAATCCTTTGAGATCAACTATTGATTTGAACTAAGTTTTCAGGAAGTAAGTATGAGAATGATAGAGTAGTATACACGAGTTCCACATTGTTATGCAGACCCTCAAGTCGAGTCGTTCATGCCCATAAATTCTGCATGAATTCCATAATTCGAGTATATTTGAGAGGATTAGTATTTTCAAGTTCTAAGTCTTGAGCATTGAGTTCCTAACCCTTTTGCGATTATATTCCTAATCATGAGGCTATTACATGTTACCCATGAAGGTCATTGAGTTGCATTGATCATGCCCATAATTTCGCAAGAACTTATGAGTTGAGTATTCTTGAATGAGTAGTGTCATTGAAGTTGTTAAGTTTCAAGTATAAGTTCTATGCATGGTTAATGAAAACCTTGAATTGGATCGTTCTTGTCCATAATTCGGCATGAATCCTATTTCAAGAAGTCTTTTTACAAATTGTTTTAAAGACTTGAGTACTGAGTTGAGAAAGAGTAGAGCTAAGTTTATTTTCTTAAAATGATATATGAGAACTAAGTATTCCCAATAGTAAATGTTTTTACATTTAAGATGAGAGGAAACTGAGATTTCCACAAGAGTTTTAAGTAGTTTTAGTACCATCTTTTTTAAGAGAAAGATTTTTGAGAAATAATGTCAAAACACATAAAGAGTTATGTTTTTGAACATATGAGCTAGTTATATTTTGGGAGTAGTATTGAGCACCGATGTGGGGACGAGCTTGAGTTCAGATAATTTAAAGTCTCCATACACCATGTAGCCAACATGGGTAGAAAAGGGTCATACTTTTTAGATGATTCTTTAATGCTATTAGCATAGACTAGTAGATACACTTAGTAATTAGGTTCTATACCCCCGACAACGTATAGGATGGTCCTGGCAGCGCGAGGCAAGACGTTGTATCATCATATAGCTCATAATGATGATTGTCGGTTAAATAAACTCCCACAGAGATATTTTGTATTCTTAAATACACAGATTTTACTTTATATTTTCATATACAAGCAGATTTTATCTTGTATCATTGCATACAAACTCAATTACTATGCATTTTTCAATACATTAAGTTGGTTTCTACTGTTTTAAAAGTTTTTCATATATTGCATCTATACTGTTGCTTTATATTGAGTTGAGTATGCATATTTGAGTACCTAGAGTCGAGTGTGTTATCATAGGGTCGAGCCTTATTTCATTGAGTTGAATATCTTATCATTGGGTTGAGTCTTATTATTCTTTGAGTTGAATTGAACTATGTGTCTTTGTGTTGAGTGAGTTGAGAAGAGGTAAGTATGTTTTTATTCCACTAGGTCAAGCTTATGTTTATGCTTTATAATTCCCCTTACATGCTTGTACATTCCATGTATTGAGTCATTTGGCCTGCTCAGTATCATCAACATGTGTTTCGTTGATACCACATGAAGTTCGAGTTAGATATGCTGAGACTCCTTGCTTCCGGAGGGTTCCACTTGTACTTCCAGTTATATCAATTTTTAGGATGTCGTAGGTCTTGTCCCGACTTCCATCATTGTCAATTAAAAGCTTCATAGGTTGACAATAGAGTTTCAGATTTCTGTTCATTTATTTCATTAAATGTTTTAAAAACTTAAGTTGCCAATTTTATGGAGAGTTGAATATATTATTTTTATTTAGTTTTAAGCTTTGTATGCTTCAGTTAGTCTTTCACTTATAGTCATCCAGGATGATGGTTTTCTTGGGGATCAACAATGGTTCTCGAGTGATGGCCACGTCCGGGGTGTAGGCTCGGGTCATGACAACATGTGAGTGGGACATGGACATATAGACTCTCTCAAGGATTAATGTAAACTTTAAGAGTTAATATAAAGAAGAAAACGTAGGTACGATTCAAAAGAACACGTAAAATATGAAGATAGAAAAGAAAAGGACCAGGCGACCCTGACGTACTAAGTGGCGCAGGGAGTCATGCCTTAATTTAATTGAAGTAGTTTGGGGCGCACTTTTGATGCGCCTCACTAGGCCCCAAACTACTTACCAGTAGTTTTGGCGCACTGGTGGCCCACCACCTCACCAACCCAGAAAACTGACGAATTTTCTTGTTCAATTTCGGGTCCTAACTCATATAGAATCAATTGGTTTCTAGAAAAATTTCTTTGATTCATAAACCCGACACAATATCAATGAAATCTCACAAAAATTCTATGAAGAAACACCACTCATTCGCAAGACCCTCACGGCAAGAACTCAAAACCTCCATTGTTAAAAGAATAAGGCTAAAATTCAAGAACTCTTCAAGAAACTTTACATAAACAATTTCATGGACCAATTAATGAAGAAATTACATGCTTAGCGTGAGTAAGAAAAATTCCAACACTATGAGAAACCTCACACACCAGGAAAGAACGATTGTTCTTGGCGAAAATCCCCAACACTTGAATGAACGCTTGGAAACCCTCTTTTCTCTTCTTACTTTCCCCTAAAATCCTAAGTGTTTAGGAGTATGAAAATTAGTCTTAGCGTCTGATTTATCCCGTAAATTAGGTGAGTTAAACCATTTTGGCCTAATGGGGTAAGGAAAAATCCAAAATACCTTTTCTAAATACGGATGAAAAGCCTTAACTAGAGAAGCTTCACTCAAATGGTCATTACCTTTTACTCGGAGCTCAAAATTTAGCAAACTTGCTGATGCTGGAAAAAAACTCAAAGACCTTCAATTTCATACCACATGGTCCACCTAACTCATTACGTGCTAAAAGATATAGTCATTGAAGTTGACCTAAAATATAAAAACTGAGAGAAATATGAGGTGTTACACATAAACATCAAAAGTGTTATCAATGATGGACCTCCCGATTATCTTAATTACTTTTGTTATCATGTTTTTCGCATGATTATATTTTGATCAAAATACATTCTCGATATCTAAAAGTAACACAACCAATTTGTATCTTGCATATGAATATTTATTTGCAAAATCCAAATCTTTCCACCACCTACATACATTACAAGAGCAATGGTTTTGTTGCATTCGTTTCATTTTTATTAAATCAAAATTACCATTGTTCGTCTTATTAAAGAAGATTATATAGATCAAATAATTTACTACCTTGTAAGCTCACTAAGCTCTCTTTGATTCAACTTTTGCAGCATATTAAATCATTTGTGCAAATTTCTAAAGCAAAATGCAGTGTATACATTTTAAAAAAAAAGAGTTAAATTTTTATATTTATGTTCATGTTGTAAATTATGTATGTTTATGGGTCATATTGTATGTAAGTGTGTTGACATTTAGAACACCCATGATTGGAATTAAATTTCGAGTTTCTCAAATTTCAAACGACTTGAAATAACTAACTTTATAAAATTCAAAATATTTTAAAGATATTTTGAGTAGTTTTTAACATATTTATAATTTTTAAGTAATATATATGTTTTATATATATAATTTTTGTATATAATTAGCATATTTTATAAATATTTCGAAAATTATCTCAAAAAAGATTTAAATTTTTAGTAAGTATATTATTGAATTAGTTTAGTTTAAATTATGGTTTTTTAAAATAATTTAGTTTATAATTAGGCTAATTATTTCATTTCATTAAGTTTAAGAAGCTCGTCAATTAATTTTGTTTAAATTCGTCTTGATTAAGATTTAACAGAATTTAACTAATTAAGCTCAATTTCAGTTATATTCTTATATTCAATTTTCTATAACCTTAACCCATTGGCCAAATTTTTCTAGACCTATTTGGGACAAAACCATTTTTAGGCCTTTATTTTACAGCCCTTCAATTCCAAACTCATTCCCAGCTGACCCAGCACCTCATTTCAAACCCCAATTCAACACTTTCCAGACCCCATCCCACCCAAATTAAGCTCGACCCGGCCCAAGCAGCCCTTATACGCTTCTCTCTCTCTTTGATCCTTTCTCAGCAGTACGCTCAACCCAGAAAAGGCATACCAGACGCGAACTTGAAGCAAATCGCAGCAATAGTACGCGAACCCAGCCCCAATCGCGCGTGTCTGTCCTCATCTCTCCTCTCCCCTCCTCTCTTTCTTATCCTTTTCGTACAAAAAAGAATGTTTAGGTGTCGGAATCATGTTCCTCGATCGTCCTTCTCTCAAAATCAACGCCTCACCATTCAAATTCGTACACTAACCAATGGGAAATCCCTATCTGTTAAGGGATTTTGAAAATTCTCAAAAATCCCACATCATTTCTTCTCAGATTTTTGGGATTTTTGGGTTTCTGTATAAACTCTCTTCTTTCACTATTTCAGAGGAGGATTTTCGGAGATCAAAGAGTACCCATAAAGTTTTGGGAATTCTTGGTTCCATAGTTCAAAATTTTAAAGCGTTTTGTGGCTTTTCGAGTTGAAGAGGTGGAATCGTCTCCGTCAAACTCGTAGTTCTGGTTCGCTGCCCGCAACCAGGTAATCTTCTCTTTATTTTGGTATTTATGTTAGCTCTTAATTATGCCTTATTCATTGAAATTGTGTTTGGCGTTAGCTGTTTAAGTATGTTTCCAGTAGCTAAAAAATATTGCTTATGCTTTTGTGTTCAAGCATTTTTATTGTCAAGCTGATATGTGTGTTTGTTTTGTTCGTTCAATTTGAAAATCTTTTGAAGTGTCATTATTCGTGATGAAGTTTTTTTTTGTATCTTTTTGCGCATTGATTATCTTTAGCTAGTCTTAATGCTGATTGAAAGAGGGTTACTGTAGATTTAATCATGTTACCTCTCTGTTTCTTAGCCATAGCAAAGTATGCTCGTCTTGTTATTTTTCTTTTCGGTTGTTGCTTTTGTTCCAATTTCTCAGCATGTTCTCTTTCGATTCTGATTAGAAGTAATAAGGTGTATCCCTTCCCTTTCCGTTATTATCATTTATTTGATATCCATGTTCGTTTTATACACTTCCCTGTCTGATTGTATTTCATGGTTGGAGTTCTGCTTCCTAGTCAGAGACTTCCATTATTCATATTCATATAAATTAGGTGATAAATTGTGGAAGTGTGAGCATAATGAAAACTTGTTAATAGAATTTATATTCATAAGATGTCGTCTTCGATGCATGCTATATGAGTTTTGTGCTAATGGCAACTTGGGTATTCTCTTCATTGCCTTAATTTTCTTTTAGATGTCAGATTGTTATATACATCCCTTTGTTTGATGCAATTGGTTGTTACTGTTTTTTTTTACCCTAAGCTTAAAAATGATCCTTCTACTTCTTGTCTATCCTAGTCTTGTTGAAGGTAGCTAAGCTTTAATACTGTTAAGATAAAGTAAAGGTGTTTTTTTTTTGCAAATCTTGTCTTCTCCTTAAGAAGTGAATCCTCAGTGCTTTTATTTGAATATTCTTCTTTAGTTTTGTTTAATGGTTTAGTCTTAAAGATTGTTTGAAGTTTTGTTTCCCTGCAACAGGCGACTGTTAGATTAAACCAACATTTTATCCTCTTGTCTATACCATATAAATGTTCTCTCTATATATTTTGAATGCTTATTTTTTAGATTGTCCCTTTGTTTTGTTTAAATTATGATGAGTTAGGTCCTCGAATGTGACCTTGTAAATGTGCAGAACTCCCTGTTCGATGCCTTTCTGCCCCTCTTTCAATTCTTGAGTTAAAATATAATACTCATAATTGCCTCCATTGCTTTCTGTTTCTTTGCTCAAGTTTCTGGTTGTATCATGTAGTTGAATTAGTTGTTAGCTCTCTCTAATATTGGTCAGGGTTCGGCATATTTCTTATCTTTAAATGAGCTTGAATATTTTTGCTTGAGTTATACTTGTTTAATTTCTTTTCCTCGTTGTTTATGTCCATAAACAAGAATTTCTTTTCTTTTTTTTATACTCTCCAAGTTAACTGTCTTAAGCATGATGTTTGTGAACTTGTTTTTTTGCCTCGGGTTTGAACTATTTTAATGTTAAGTTTGCATATTTGAACTCTATTATGTAAGTTCTTCCTATCGGTGTTCTTCATATGATATGAATCCACCACTAATTGACAATAAGTTTGATTTCTAACTTTGTTATCCCTTTCAATGACGTCAGTTATTTTGCGTTCTAACTCATTGCTATAGAATTTTTAAAAATGAGATCTTCGAAGTTCATAAGTTATATTTTCTATTTTATTTGCTTCTTGCTTATAAAGTATAAAGAGTTTTGTTCTATTAAATGTTTATCCCTTTTAACTGTTCCTTTTGCAAACCGTTGCTCTATGTCTCCATGAAGTGTCTTAGTTTTGTTTATTTCTCAAGTGTGGCTGCTTCATGCTTATTAAATTTCCCAAGAGCGATATTATGTTAATCAGTCTGTCTCTCTTCATTATATGGTTGTTAGTATACCTTTCTATCATAGTATATAATTGGCGTGCTCGACTTAATTTCTATTCATTTAAGGTATCTTTACATTCCAGTGTTAGAATGTGAAATTATCTACTCCGCATGTGCTAATTATTCTCCCTTTTCTCCTTTCTTCACATGTAATACCGCATCGAGTCCCTTGGATTCCTCATTCCCTTGCATTCGATCTTCTTTGAGTCGACCTCCATCAAAATTCGGAAAGAAAACTATTTTTTCTTTGGTTAAAATCGAAAAATCATAAGCAGCAGCTCAAGGGTTGAAGAGGGTGGAATTTTGGACTTAGAAAGTCCAATTTAGACTTGCAAAAGCAGCGACACAAAGAAAATTTATGGACTCAAAAGTCCAAAATCACAGATGCAACAGAGAAGCAAAGAAGGAGGCGGCCAAATTTGGACCAGGAGTCCCAAACTTTCTTTATATTATTTGCTTGCCTTCCTTGTTATTATTGACATCTACCCTTTCTTGTTATTATCTGCTTATTACCTTGGGTGAATCCTCACGAGAGTTGGTGTTATTTATTAATCTCATTTTAAGTTAAATAATTTAAGCTTATCAGAATAACTTAAGAACATTTTATGTTCTTTCATAGTTATTAAAAAATTTTGAATCCATGTTTACGTGTTTGAACTAACTATTTAGTTCAAATTTTTGAATAGAATAAAATTGTTAAGTTTATTAAAATAAATTAGTTGTCTTTTAATTTAACTTAGAACTTTGTATGAATGACTTAAGGATCTTTAATATCCTTTCATAGTTGTTAAACAAAGTCTTTGTAATTCATGTTTATGTGTTGAATTATTTGTATGCTTCAAAATATGACTATAGATAAAAGTTTTAAGTTTAGGATTATTCTTGAGACTTTTAGAAGTATAAAAAAAAAAATTATCTAATTTTTCCACAAGAATTTTTGAGTAGTTTGAAATAAATAAATAAATAATTTTTTTAAAGTATTCTTAAGATTTTTCTTAAAATTAGTCAACTTTAAAATCCGTCGGTCAACCGCGTGTTAGCGGATTCTCTAAGGTGCTTAAACCCTTCCTTAGAGAATTAGTTGAACCCTTACCCAAAACTCTGGTTTATTTAAACGTTTTTCTTCTAAAAAAATTCCTTCTAAAACGTTTTTCTTAATTTTTCCTAAAAAATTAAGTGGTGACTTCTTAAGTTACAAATTGTTTTCAAAAACTTTAACAAAAATTGGTCGAAGTTGCGTCTCGGCTTCGAAATCATCAGTTTTTGAAATCGAGTCGTAAACTGAATGGCGACTCTGCTGGGGATTCATCTAGGTTCTAACCAAAAGAATTTTATTATTTGGCTAACTATTTATTTGTATTAATTGTTAATTTTCTATTATTTGTTTAAATTTTGAATGTACTATTTTATATTGCATATCATGGCATAATTTTCGCCAAATGGCAAATAGAATACATTAGGACAAAGGCGGTTACGTGGCTTACCGCGACTGTCCTTCAGAAAAGCACCTTCAAATTCTTTTGAAGTGATAAACGAATAGTTGGTTTGCGGTCATCCAACGTTGTTTATTATACTTCACCCCGTAGTTTGTCCAACTCGGGTAACCAGGTCTTTTCTTTAAACCAACTCTTAGTCAACTAAGTTAGAGCTCAACCAAAACCCTTTTTAGGTGTATTAACCTAAGATGATCCAATACCCAAGGTATATTGGACCCATTAGAAGACCACCTTGAGTCTAATTGACCCCCGGTCAATATAAGACGATCATCCAATTATTTGTTAAATTTGAAGGATATGTATGTCGATTTGTAAATACCATTGTCCTTTGGGGTTGGGTTTTTTATTTTTATAGGTAGTTTCTTTGTTTAAATTCAAGTGAAGATCCTCATCAAGAAGAAATTCAAAAGCATCAAGAAGTTCGGGAATGAAGATTCATATGGAAGCTTAGCTTACCATTGTACCCCTACGTGAGACTCATATTTATTTCTCTTTCCTCTATTGTGTATCCCTTTTTATTTTATTCATAAGTTCTATATAAATATTTTTGGGGCAATGGATCGATTTACAAATGATATACACATCCTTCAAACGTTAGGCTTACATTTGGCTTAAAAGGTCACATGTATGTTAGGAAGTGCTATATATTGTTTGTGTGTTAAATGTAACAGATTTTGTTTCATTTGTTCTTGTTTGACCTATGTGTTTATATACATATGTTTTGCTTTAAGCATAATTGGTCCATTATTCCATTCTAATGTCTTAGAACATCAATCTAATTTTCAAACCTTCCAAAATACTTTAACTCTATTACCAAAATACATTGAAAATCATTCGAGTTCTAGGTTCAATAGAGCTTTAAAAAAATATTAGGTCATCATTCAAATTCACGTTGACTTCGTTTTTTATTGAAAATAATTCTTTATACCTACATAGCCATCTTTACTAAAATTTACGTCAGTTTCTAGTCAATTTTAAGACATCTTTGTTTCTTAAAAGAGCTTTTCAGTTGAACTTCCCAAAAAAATAATAATAAATTTTTAAATTTTTACTCAAATCATGTAGTTTGTTTTGTTCAAATACCTTTCTTTCGTCAAAATTTGAGTTCACATATGATCAAATTTTAACCATTTGATCACTTTTGAAGTCTCTGCCTTCTTCGAATTTTGGAGTAGTTTATTTAAAACAAAACACATGTTATTTGTTTTATATGTTACTTTGGTTGATTATTATGATTAATGGACTAACTTTCTTATTTTTTGAGTTGTTTTAGAAGGAGAGACTGATTTGTGTTGGTAATCAAACTTGCTCACTTCATCAAAGTACCCACTGGCAGAACATTCATATTTTACATGGTCTAAGGTCAAGGGAATCTCTACAGACTCTTCATTTCTTACTTGGCCTACTAAAAGGACTCGTTCAAAAATGGATTCAACTATTCACACAGTTGCTTCGTCTGAAATGATCCCCACTTCATCTATCCCGGTCAATCTTAGTGCCTCGGTAGCAACAGAATCACCTATGGAAGTCATTGCCAGTCTAGAGCGACAAATTAGCACACTGAATCTCCTGGTAGCTCAATACCAAGCTGCTTCTCCGAATCAACCACCTGATGCTCGCCAAAAGGGGCCCATGCCACCGGTGTATCCGACTTCGACTGAGTTTCATCAAGGAGATCACTTTGCCACCTTTCAGCAAACTCAAAGCGCCTCACTCACTAATTCAACTCAGGATACTCCTCTTGTGTACACATTTGCTCCTCCAAAAGCTCCAACGGTAACATATCACACTCTGCCAGTGTACACTTATGTCACCGCTCCACCTTTTACCAAGACTCCAGAGTTTCACTGGCCAGATGTTAATCACTATATTGAAATTGAGGGTGATGGAAAATCAATTGATGCTGAAATAATGAATAAGAAGATGAAAAGCTTAGAAGATGCTATGAGAGGTCTTCGTGGGTTCGATAGTAGCCAGAGTGTTAGATACGAAGAATTGTGCACATTTCCTGAGGTTGAGTTGCCACCTGGTTACAAGATTCCAAAGTTTGAGAAGCTTAGTGGATCAGGAAATCCATTCTTTCACTTGAAAATTTACTGTGAAAAGTTGATTGGCATTGGAAACAACGAAGGGATAAGAATCAAGTTGTTCAATCAAAGTCTGAGTGGAAAAGCATTGGAGTGGTAATCTAAGCAAGATGTGACCAAATGGCGTACTTGGGATGATCTGGAAAATGCTTTTGTGGATCACTACAAGTTTTCATGTTGAGATCGCTCCTGATAGAATCTCTATTACCAAGCTAAAACCCAAGTCGACTGAATGCTTTCGAGAATATGCCATTCGTTGGAGAGAAGAAGCTGCTAGGGTGCACCCACCTACGGAGGAATCAGAAATTATCACCTACTTCATTCAGGCTCAAGACTTAGAATACTATGAGTGAATGGTGACAATGGGTGGAAAGACATTTGCAGAAGTTATCAAAACTGGAGAAATGATTGAAGACGGTCTCAAAACTGGCAGAATAATGAGTTACGCCTCATCTCAATTTGCTAATAGAACCTATCAAACATGTTCTTTTGGAAAGAAAAAGGAGAAAGAAGTTATGATGATAACGACCCGAGGAGCTGCATCATGTAACCGTCAACAACCTCCAGGCTATTCTAATCCACAATACTATGTTTGCAACAATCAAGCAACATTTCGTTCTCCACGACCAATGGAAAATCCTCGAAACAACGCACCTCGTCCTAATTTTGAGAAAAAACCTCCCAGAGTCTTCACTCAATTAAGCGAGATACAGAGTCAACTTTTTGAGAGATTGAAAGACGCAGGAATACTTCATCCAGTGGAAGCCAAGACTGTGAATACTTCGGCCGAGTGGTATGACCCAAGTAAGTGTTGTGCTTATCATTCAGGGGTTGTTGGTCATGATACCGAGAAGTGTATCACTCTCAAACACAAAATTCAGGATTTGATTGACAATGAGGTGGTTAAACTTGCTCAAGCTTCACCAAATGTGAACACCAATCCGCTACCCAAGCATAAGGAGTAGTTGTTAGCATGACCAGTTGCAAAGAAGAAGCAAGTTTCATGGAAGTTGCACTTTTGGCGTCTTTTAGTCTTGCATTTGGAGTTTGTTGTTTTTATCTGTAATCGCACTTTTATCGCTTTGTTTCTTTGTAAGCGTTTGTTTGGATTTGATTTTCCTTTTAAGTGTCTTTCATATGTAATAAACTACGTCTGACCTGAATTCTCAAGAATGAGATACGTAGGCGGACTATGTCGGCTTCGGTCACCCCTTTATCCCTTTTTAATGTTTTCTTGTACTTGGAACTATGTTTGACTTGATTCCTGCTCAACGGGATACGTAGGCGCCACACCAGCTCGGTCATATTCCCCGTAAGTTTTCTCATTTGACTTTGTAATGAAAACTGGGCCAGAATTTTGAGAGGATCTCAAAATTCATTAGAAAGAGAACTTTATTCAACAAGCCAGATTCAAGGATCACTTCAGAGTTACAACTGGGGCAGAATTTTTTAGACTCACTCAAAAATTCAACTAAAAACTATACAATTTCAAAATTTATGTTATCTTTTAAGGTGGGGCAGAATTTTTGAGGAGGTCCTCAAAAAATTCATCAAGCGGTATTTCAAGACCAGACAATCTTGTAATCCAGAAGGCAAAGGAGCATCGGGATGGCAAAGCAAATCCAACACGAATCAGTCTCTCAAAACTAAGATTTTTTTTTTGGATGCAGGCACCACAAAATTACAAGGCATCATTGAATTCACAATAACCCCATCATAACTCAGATGATTCCTACTTCCACTCATCTTTTAAAAATTTTCCTTTTAATTTATCATGACTTACACTTCTCAACTTTACAGATGGGATAGCTTTGCACAATGACGAAAACTATAACACGTTATCCAGACCAATATAAGCCGAACGACTTCATCTGAAAACTTATCTTTTACTTTGTTAATTTTATTATGTTACTAATTACATCTGAACTCTGCAGGTGTCGTCAGAATTGGAGTCGAAATTTCAAAAGATCCTTTCGATTTTTAAAAGATCAGTCCAGACATTCACCAGACAAAGGACAAACACTAGTCCTTATCCAAAAATGTTATTATGAAGGATTCCTGAAACCAAGGATCCAATCCAAACTGACTCTTATCCTCTATTTTGTTTGAAGAGCTTTTTTTTCTTCGTTTTTCAACTCTCGCCCTTTTTAAGGCAAATTTTTCATTCTTTAAAAATTCCGTTAAGTTTCAGGTTCGAACTACGTAAGACCTGATTTCTTGTTCCAGCAAGATACGTAGGCAATCCTATATAAGGATTTGGTCTTCCTACTGTTTCAAACTACAGACCTCAGAGGAAACTGGGCATGCTTTTGAATTACTCATTATCGTTTCCCACCAATTATTTCAATTAAGTACCCTTTGACTGGAAACAGGGACAACTTTTTGAAATAGTTTAAAATTCTCAAAATCTTCATTCGACTTCAAGTTTCAGATATAACCTTTATCAACATAATCTCTTCTTTGCAAGAGACTCCAGATTTAAAGTGAGGACACATCTCGCGTGAGATCCCTAGTCAGTCTTTAGCGCCTCCTTTCAAAGTTAAAAAGTTCTCAAATTGTTTTTCCAAAATTCCACGTTCTCGATGATTACCAGATAGTCATGACTCGTTCAAAATTCTTGACATTTATTCATTTGTTTGTTATTTCTAATAAATTTTCAATTATCACAGGGACGAGAAAGTTTTTATGACAACCAGAGATGTTATCGGCTTCACAAACTACAAGAAACTAATCAGATTACTCTATTACAACGTTAAATTGTTAATGGAGAGTCATTTCCTTCAACGTGACACGTTAAATTATTATTGGAGAGTCACTTTCTTCAACGTGACACATTAAATTATTATTGGAGTGTCACTTCCTTCAACGTGACACGTTAAATTATTATTGGAGAGTCACTTCCTTCAACGTGACACATTAAATTATTATTGGAGCGTCACTTCCTTTAACATGACACATTATGTTAGTATTGGAGTGTCACTTCCTTCAACGTGACATGCTAAATTATTATTGGAGTGTCACTTCCTTTAACGTGACACGTTAAATTATTATTGGAGAGTCACTTCCTTCAACATGACATATTAAGATTATTATTGGAGCGTCACTTCCTTCAACGTGACACGTTAAATTATCATTGGAGAGTTACTTCCTTCAACGTGACACGTTAAATTATTATTGGAGAGTCACTTTCTGCAACGTGACACGTTAATTTATTATTTGAGAGTCACTTCCTTCAACGTGACACATTAAATTATTATTGAAGTGCCGCTTCCTTCAACGTGACACGTTAATTATTATTGGAGCGTCACTTCCTTCAACGTGACACATTATGTTAGTATTGGAGCGTCACTTCCTTCAACGTGACACGTTAAATTATTATTGAAGAGTCACTTCATTTAACGTGACATGTTAAATTATTATTGGAGAGTCACTTCCTTCAACGTGACATATTAAGATTATTATTGGAGCGTGTACTTCCTTCAACGTGACACATTAAATTATCATCGGAGAGTCACTTCCTTCAACGTGACACATTAAATTATTATTGGAGCGTCACTTCCTTCAACGTGACATGTTAAATTATTATCGGAGAGTCACTTCCTTCTACGTGACACGTTAAATTATTATTAGAGCGTCACTTCCTTCAACGTGACACGTTAAATTATTATTGGAGCGTCATATCCCTAGAAGTGACACATTATATATTATTATTGAATCATCACATCGTTTAAATTGACACACCATTTTGAATCATCACTTTTTTCAAGAGAATTACACTTGAAATTGGATCGTCATCTCCTTCACTATGACATGTTAAATCAGGTTAGTACAAATTATATTTGTATTAATGTTACATTTTCCACTGAAAACTTTTTTCCGGACTTTCCAATACACAAAGAGGACTATGTCAAATAGGATGCAGCACGACGTGAAACTTTTTCTTAGCAGCGAACTGGGACATAGTCCAAAGAGGATATCAAACTCTTAGGACGCGAGTTGAGGAACGACTTCCACCACAATAAAATCACATCCCTATCCTAAGGCATGTGGGTATTTTCTTGATTTTAATAGTTTCAGTTTCGCTTTTAGTGAAATTTTCAACTCTCACTGGAGGCATTTGTCAAATTCGGGTGACAATACACCTAGAGCTTTGGAAATTACGTCCATGTAAGTTCTTACCTATGGGTGTGAAGGGCCCCATATTCATAGTTGAGATGTTTGTAAGCCTCTTTTTCGTGCTCAATTATTTTGTTACTCATTCTTAAGCTAAAGGTTATTTTCGCATACGAGATTTCCTTTTCAATCGATCGAGTCGAACTACAAACAGTCTGATTACCTAAGTTTAGGGATATGTAAGCGGGCTCAATGTTGAAAACTCAACTTTATTCCAGCAGATCATTTCCAACTCTATTCTCGAGCTTTTTGTTCTCTCCATACTTCGACACCGGAATAGCTCTTGCATTCATTCAAAATCGCGTGTTAAACCAAGCGTATCGAACTACAAGCGGCCTGAATTCTCATATAGCCTGAGATATGTAGGAAACCCACTTACGGGGCTCGGCCACAATTCCTAAAGTCCGTACCAAAAGGTCTTTTATGAAAGATGAAGATATGGTTAGTCAAAATTGGATTTGTCAAATTCATTTGCCTCGGATTTCTTTCATCAATCCAAGTCAAACGAGGGGCAGCTGTTGACACCCAATTTTGACCCCCCATGATTGGAATTAAATTTCGAGTTTCTCAAATTTCAAACGACTTGAAATAACTAACTTTATAAAATTCAAAATATTTTAAAGATATTTTGAGTAGTTTTTAACATATTTATAATTTTTAAGTAATATATATGTTTTATATATATAATTTTTGTATATAATTAGCATATTTTATGAATATTTCAAAAATTATCTCAAAAAAGATTTAAATTTTTAGTAAGTATATTATTGAACTAGTTTAGTTTAAACTACGGTTATAATTTTTTAAATAATTTAGTTTATAATTAGGCTAATTATTTCATTTCGTTAAGTTTAAGAAGCTCGTCAATTAATTTTGTTTAAATTCGTCTTGAATAAGATTTGACAGAATTTAACTAATTAAGCTCAATTTCAGTTATATTCTTATATTCAATTTTCTATAACCTTAACCCATTGGCCAAATTTTCTAGACCTATTTGGGACAAAACCATTTTAGGCCTTTATTTTACAGCCCTTCAATTTCAAACTCATTCCCAGCTGACCCAGCACCTCATTTCAAACCCCAATTCAACACTTTCCAGACCCCATCCCACCCAAATTAAGCTCGACCCAGCCCAAGCAGCCCTTATACTCTTCTCTCTCTCTTTGATCCTTTCTCAGCAGTACGCTCAACCCAGAAAAGGCATACCAGACGCGAACTTGCAGCAAATCGCAGCAATAGTACGCGAACCCAGCCCCAATCGCGCGTGTCTGTCCTCATCTCTCCTCTCCACTCCCCTCTTCCTTATCATTTTCGTACAAAGGAGAATGTTTAGGTGTCGGAATCATGTTCCTCGATCGTCCTTCGCTTAAAATCAACGCCTCACCATTCAATTCGTACACTAACCAATTGGAAATCCCTATCTGTTAAGGGATTTTCAAAATTCTCAAAAATCCCACATCGTTTCTTCTCAGATTTTTGGGATTTTTGGGTTTATATATAAACTCTCTTCTTTCACTGTTTCAGATGAGGATTTTCGGAGACCAAAGATTACCCATAAAGTTTTGGGAATTCTTGGTTCCATAGTTCAAAATTTTAAAGCGTTTTGTGGCTTTTCAAGTTGAAGAGGTGGAATCGTCTCCGTCAAACTCGTAGTTCCGGTTCGCTGCCTGCAACCAGGTAATCTTCTCTTTATTTTGGTATTTATGTTAGCTCTTAATTATGCCTTATTCATTGAAATTGTGTTTGGCATTAGCTGTTTAAGTATGGTTCCAGTAGCTAAAAAATATTGCTTATGCTTTTGTGTTCAAGAATTTTTATTGTCAAGCTGATAATGTGTATTTGTTTTGTTCGTTCAATTTGAAAATCTTTTGAAGTGTCATTATTCGTGATGAAGTTCTTTTTTGGTATCTTCTTGCGCATTGATTACCTTTAGCTAGTCTTAATGCTGATTGAAAGAGGGTTACTGTAGGTTTAGTCATGTTACCTCTCTGTTTTCTTAGCCATAGCAAAGTATGCTCGTCTTGTTTTTTCTAACCCCGAATAATGGTGTTCATGTTATTTTTCTTTCCGGTTGTTGCTTTTGTTCCAATTTCTCAGCATGTTCTCTTTCAATTTTGATTAGAAGTAATAAGTTGTATCCCTTCCCTTTCCGTTATTATCGTTCATTTGATATCCATGTTCGTTTTATACACTTCCTTGTCTGATTGTATTTCATGGTTGGAGTTCTGCTTCCTAGTCAGAGACTTCCATTATTCATATTCATATAAATTAGGTGATAAATTGTGGAAGTGTGAGCATAATGAAAACTTGTTAATTGAATTTATATTCATAATATGTCGTCTTCGATGCATGCTATATGAGTTTTGTGCTAATGGCAACTTGGGTATTCTCTTCATTGCCTTATTTTTCTTTTAGATGTCGGCTTGTTATATACATCCCTTTGTTTGAAGCAATTGGTTGTTACTATTTTTTTTTATCCTAAGCTTAAAAATGATCCTTCTACTTCTTGTCTATCCTAGTCTTGTTGAAGGTAGCTAAGCTTTAATACTGTTAAGATAAAGTAAAGGTGGTGTTTTCTTTTGCAAATCTTCTCCTTAAGAAGTGAATCCTCAGTGCTTTTATTTAAATCTTCTTCTTTATTTTTGTTTAATGGTTTAGTCTTAAAGATTGTTTAAAATTTTGTTTCCTTGCAACAGGCGACTGTTAGATTAAACCAACATATCCTCTTGTCTATACCATATAAGTGTTCTTTCTATATATTTTGAATGCTTATTTTTTAGACTGTCCCTTTGTTTTGTTTAAATTATGATGAGTTAGGTCCTAAAATATGACCTTGTAAATGTGCGGAACTCCCTGTTCGATGCCTTTATGCCCCTTCTTTCAATTCTTGAGTTAAAATATAATACTCATAATTGCCTCCATTGCTTTTTGTTTCTTTGCTCAAGTTTCTGGTTGTATCATGTAGTTGGATTAGTTGTTAGCTCTCTCTAGTATTGGTCAGGGTTCGGCATATTTCTTATCTTTAAATGAGCTTGAATATTTTTGCTTGAGTTATACTTGTTTAATTTCTTTTCCTCGTTGTTTATGTCCATAAGCAAGAATTTCTTTTCTTTTTTTTATACTCTCCAAGTTAACTGTCTTAAGCATGATGTTTGTGAACTTGTTTTTTTGCCTCGGGTTTGAACTATTTTAATGTTAAGTTTGCATATTTAAACTCTATTATGTAAGTTTTTCCTATCGGTGTTCTTCATATGATATGAATCCATCACTAATTGACAATAAGTTTGATTTCTAACTTTGTTATCCCTTTCAATGACGTCAGTTATTTTGCGTTCTAACTCATTGCTATAGAATTTTTAAAAATGAGATCTTCGAAGTTCATAAGTTATATTTTCTATTTTATCTGCTTCTTGCTTATAAAGTATAAAGAGTTTTGTTCTATTAAATGTTTATCCCTTTTAACTGTTCCTTTTGCAAACCGTTGCTCTATGTCTCCATGAAGTGTCTTAGTTTTGTTTATTTCTCAAGTGTGGCT